>SKCR01030530.1:0-355945 GCA_019454045.1 Zanthoxylum bungeanum
TTCTTAAGTTTTCTTGTAATTTCTTTTTCTTTCTGTAATAAAATTATGAGTGTTTTTATTCAAATTACGAGTAGCTAATTTCATCCTGCTACGGTAAAGGGTGAAGCTTTTAATATGAGAATATAGATTAATCATACTTATGTTATAATATAAGAATTATAAGCTAAAATCTAATATTTAATTTAAATCTAGATTAATTATTGACAAAATTTATTACCGCCTTTATGGTTGGTTTTATTTATTTGGCATAATTAAGTACGTAACTAGACTTGTTATAGATAAATGTTATCACTGCCTTTGTGGCTAATTGTATAAGTTTTGACATAATTATTTCCTCAAATAAATTAACTGGCTAATAATGACAATTTATATATTATAAAAAGTAATATTTCTAAATTTGAAATAATAAAAGTTGATCATCTAACCTAGCATTTTATTTTATTATTGTAGTCCAATTTAAAATTGTCAATCACTTTAAATAATTAAATCTTTTTTATTTTCACTCGAAATATTATTTTTATTACTAAGTCTATTTCCTATGGATCGACCCTGAACTTACCAGGTTATTTTATTACATCGACACTCTTACACTTGGAAGTAAAGAACCACTTTATAAGTATGTCAAGTTTTTGGCGTTGTTATCGGGGGGTATAATTTAGTAGATAGAATGATAATTTAACATCTTTTTATTTTTATTCTTCTTTTCTTTTCTATTCTTTTTTATTTTATTTTTCATTTTTCATTTTTTTTATTTATTTTCTTTTATTTATTTTTGGCATCGTATTTTTTCGTTACATTTTTGTAGATCTAAGATGTTCTGATTGATCAAAAATGAATCCTGAACCCAGACATCTCATATATTAAAAAACCTTGTACTTAATTCTTCAAGGTTACAAGAGACATAAATCTCAATTAAAATAGAGCTTGCATTTTACCAAAGAATTTTTTGAATCATCCCCATCTAGAGATTCTTTAATAATTTTTTTGTGAGAACCTAATTCGAGAAATTAAGACAGCTGAATGAGAAATTCAATTGAGATCTGAATTGACAAGAATGAGATGAAGTTTTTTGGATCTAATCATTACATTTTTTTCTCTATTCTCTTTTATCATTTATTTTCTTTTTTCAATTTTTTTTCACTTGTTTATTATTATTTTTCTTTTTCTAAGTACTGTATTTGAATATTTAAATTTTAATATATAGTATGTATTTAGGTTGCATGAGACATTGATCTCGATCATCTAGCGACTGATTAAATGGAGAGTCTTCATCACCTTCATCGTCAATTAAAATGGTCGAGAACCGAAATGAAAACTAACATGGACGAGATAGAAATCCAGTTGATCAAGTAAAACGTATGTCTCAGTATGTCGATCTAAATCACCATAGGGAACTCTTAGAATTCATGAATTCTACCAGGATATGATCACCATCTTTTGGTGCTTACTAAGGTCCCAAGATCAATAAACAAGCATGAAACAAGTGTGAATACAAATCAACGAAGTTGCGAAAAACTCACATTGATCGGTTGAGCGACGCTCGAGGAAAAAAAAATTTCTTCTCCCTCCATATGCATTCGGCAGTGAGCAGATTTTTGCCTCCATGATTTCAGTTTTTGACTCCAAGTTTTGAGCTCCAAGCTTCGTCAAACGATTCCTGGCTCATGGGTAAACTTCTCTATCACCTTCGCATGTCTCTCGGAGTGCTAGCTCTCTTGATTTTTTGCCACAAAAACCAAGCACTTTGCTTCCCATTTTCCCCACTGTTCATGGCAGTTCACTGCCAAAACAAGAAGGAAAAATGCCCTCCATGGGCGTGAATGAAGAAGAGAGAAGAGAGGAGAGAGAGTTGGAAATATGTTGAATGATTTTTGGTAATTGTTTTTCAAAATATATACATAAATTTAGCTTTAAAAAGTCAAACAATCAAAGCCAATAATCACTTCAACAACTCACATCACTATTCACATCAAGTCACATCCATCAAGTGACATGTTGTCATATCAATCAATCAATCAAGTTGTCAAGTCACATCACTCAAAGTGACAAGTGATTTGACGCTTGAAATGACTAGCGATTTGATGCTTGATGCGACTAATGATTTGACGCTTGATTTGATTTACGTTCCGCACTCGAATTCGAAATGTGAATGCGCTCGCAAATAATCTCAGGCTCGGGTTCACTAATTCCAAATTAACGAATTTTCCATTGCGACGTAATTAAATCTAATTTAATTAAATAATAATGCCAAGCATAATTACTATTCACGTCGCTAATGAATTAATTCTAAATTAACTCGTTCGCCCGAATTAAAATCTAATTTTAATTCCGCGTCGAAATCCAATTTCGTTTAATATATCGAATATAATAATTTACCGATTAATTCCAAATTAATCGTTATCTCTCTTTAAACGATATTTTATCCTAGATAAAATATTTCTGCAATTAATCCCAGATTAATTTTCTCTCTCTTCTAATTAATCTCAGATTAATTAAGTGCGAGTCATACATCATCGGTGAATCTTCGGGAAGCGACCCATGAGATCCTCGGATAAGTTGGTAGTAAATTCGGTTGTCGGACTATCCGAACACGTAAGTACCTCGTACTACGTTTTACTGATTTACAAGACAAGGTTGGCCTCTAGCAAAACGCCATGCCTACCCAATTCTCTAGAAAAATATCCTTATAAGAATAAAGGATCTGTATTAGGCGTAGTATACGTAGTATTGCGTATTTCGATCCAGTATCGGACTGTCACGTGCTAGGCCTGGGGCTGGAGCTGTGTCTGCCCCATACGAAGCACATGTCGGATGTCTGGTAACTAGTCTCTATAATCGGATAAACATGACCTTGTCATTTTATCCCGATGACTGCAGTACTTAAGAGCACCAGTACCTTATCCTACGTGACATCATCTCCACTATGACTAGAGTGATACATCCGTCTTGACATCACACCCAACACACTACGATTCACACCCAACCTGTTAAAGCCCTGGATGACCACAACCAAAATATATTGATTGTCGCAAGTATTAGCGGTGCAAGTCTCAAGTTAAGACCAAATACATCTACCTTGATTTCGGACTTCCATAGACACATAGTCATACTACCAATGGAATTCCGAGGGGGTCTATCCAGAGTGAAGCTGTTTTCCGTTTCATCGGTAAAACATAACCTCCTATTACACTTTCATGAGTATCCTATACCCAAATATATGAGAACTATGCCTTTATGCCCTTACAATGCGCACAAGTGTAATACTAGTCTTTTACGTATTTATCGATATCAAATCTCGATAATACTCTGACTATGGATATTTAATGATTTATCCTTCGTGGACTGATACTGTCTCATATCATTCTCAATCCAGGAACAAATCATAAGGACCTCTCATCATTTATACATCTAGGTGATCTAATCATAAATCATAAGAACCTCTCCTTTTTCATATAGTTAATTTGTACAACAACACCATGATCTGTACAAATAGTGATGCCATGGGTCATAATTGTCCAACACCATCTTGTATTTTTTTCTCCCCAGATTCATCATGTTTCAATTTTAAACCAGGTGTTATCAATTTTACCCACATCCTACGGTCTAGAATCAGAAAACATTTACCAACACTTAAGGGAATTTGAAGAGGTATATAATACTTGCAAAGGCCAAAATTACAGCATGATTATAATTCGACTTAAGTTTTTTTCCCTTTTCTTTCAAGGATAAAGTTAAAATTTAGCTTCAAAACCTTATGTCAGGATCCATCAGAACATGTGATGATTTGTAAGAGAAATTTCTAAGATAACTCTTTCCATGTCACAGGACATACGTCTTTAAGAGGAGAATCACAACTTTCAGACAAGAGTCGGGAGAAACACTTTATCAATATTGGGAGAGATTTAAAGAGATGTTGAATGTTGTTCACGTCACAAGTTTGAAACATAGAGGCTAGTTTCTTATTTTTACGAAGGTAGTTCTGGTAGTCAACACATAGACCAAGTCAAATATGCTATTACTTTTCGCAGTGGTAAGGTCATCCACTGACCTATTTTTGAACATCGTGAAATTGAAAATAAATCAGATTCAGAGGGTAAGAAAGAGGCTGATGAACCATTACCTATCGTTGATGATAATAATTATTCTCATGCACATCCATTTCCTCAAGCATTAAAAATAAAGAAATTGAACTATTCCCCAGAGATATATGAAATATCCAAACTGGTGAATGTCAATTTTTCTTTATTAGATGTCATTCAACAGATACCATCTTATGCCAAATTTCTAAAAGACTTGTGGACCGTAAAAAGAAAACATCAGGTAAGAAAGAAAGCTTTTCTAGCTGAACAAGTAAGTTCCATTCACACAACCAATAATGCATTAAAATACAAAGTCCCTGGTTGTTCAACTATTTAATGTATTATTGGAAATAAAAAAATTGAACATGATTTGCTTGATTTTAGAGCGAGTGTCAATTTGCTTCCATTTTTTGGTTTACCAACAACTTAATATTGGCGAGTTAAAACCAACCTCAACTACTCTTTTACAAGTCGATAAATTCATATATCTGTGGATTTTATTATCCTAGAAACACAACCTGTAGTAGACAGTTATAAATCAACTCTTGTAATACTTGGTTGCCCATTTTTAGCAAAAATTAATGCTTTAATTAATTACAAGAATGAAATCTTGAATTTATTCTTTGGCAATATGATATTGGAGCTTAATATTTTTAACATGTGCAAATAACCATACGATGAGGACAGTGAAAACGAGAGCATGAAACTAATTGAACCAATTTTAGAGGAGCATATTTATGAGAATTTATCTGATCATATGAAAATTTATACAATCAATTTTCTTGAATCAAGTGAACAATTAGGTTCAGATATTCCTAATGATTTTTTACTTAATTCTACACAGATACTGAAAGATGATGGAGAGAAACAAAACTTGGAGGAACTAAGAACACTGGAAGAAGAAAAATATAAGAAAACACCAAAATTGGAATTAAAGACTTTGCTAGAAGGATTGAAGTATGCACTCCATAGAGATGAACAAACTTAACATGTGGTAATTTCTTCATCCCTTACAAGCAATCATGAAGGTAAGCTATTAAATATGTTGAGAGAACATATATTGTCAATTTGGTGGACTTTAAAAGACATAAAAGCCATTAATCATTTGATCTACACATAGAGAATACATTTATAAGATAATGCTAGACATATCGTCAACCTCAAAGAAGATTAAACCCTCACATGAAAGAAGTGGTAAAAACAGATGTCCTTACACTTCTTGATGTAGGCCTTAGCTACCCTATCTCTGATAGTATGTGGGTAAGTCCTACAGAAGTTGTGCCTAACAAGTCTGGAATAATGATCACAAAAAATTATAAAGGAGAATTAATTCAAACTCGAATCCCATCTAGTTGGCCTATGTTCATTGACTATATAAAAATAAATGACTCCACTGGAAAATATCATTTTCGTTTACCATTTGTCATTTATGCCAAAACCACTTACTTTTCAACCACATGGTTTTTTTTTTTAGAAAACCAAGATCCAACTACCAAGTTTGGGTGAAAAGGATAAAACCCCTTTTACCAAATCTAACTCTCTCTCTTCCAACATATAACACACAAGCCAAACACTCACAAGAACCCTAGAATGGGTGAGAGCCTCCTTTCTTCTTCTCTTTTTATTTTTTTGCAAAATCATTCAAGCTAGCACTTCAAGGAGTTAACAAAGGTGATAGGGAAACTCATCATAGAGTTGGAATCAACACACAAAGCTTGGAGCTTCAAAATCAACATAAATTTTTGAATTTCAAATTCGATCATTGTAAGTCATTCTGCACCTTCTAATGATCTTTTTCACACATAATCTTGCTTAATAGATGATTGGCATGTTCTAGGAACACTAACAATGGTATCATGAGCCAATTTTAAGCATGATCTTTTCTAGGGTTCATGAGACTTTAATTTGGGGTTTTTATGTTTTGACCATGATTTCTTCAAATTGATTGTTTGGGTATGCTTAGATTATGTTAACTTAGAGTTATGCATGATTAGATTTGAGATAAATTGATTGGATCAAAAATCACAAATTCCCTTAGCATGACTGAATCCTAAGGCAGTGGACTGCACATTGAATTTTTAGATTTTAGACATTGGATGTGTTTAATGCATGATATAAATATTGATTGTTGGTTTGATTAGATTGAAATCAAAATCGATAAAGATTATGTTAAATTCAATGAGCATAATAAGCATGAAATGAGATATTTTTCTTCAATTTATATTGAACATAAATTGATTAATTAAAGCATGATTAATTAGTTTAATTGGTGTTTTGGAAATATTAGCTTAATTAATTAATCATTGGAATATTGAAATTATAATAATTAGCCTTTAATTTTGAATTGGGCTAAAAATGTGTATTTGGGCTTAATGGGCTTGGTTAGACCAAGTTTGATTTTGGACATTTGGATTGGATCCAATTGGGCCCAAAACCAATTCCATAAAATCTAAATATATAACTTGGGCCTTTATAGAATTTAATTGGGCCTAATGGGCCTAAATAGATTTTTTGGCAATAGGGTGATTCCTATTTGGGCCTTGGCATTTTGGGTTTGATCCATTATGGCCAAAGCCCATGCCTTAAGAATTAATTAAAAGCCCATTGGACTTTAATTAAAATGACATTGGATGTTATTGGGCCTTTGAGACCCATTAAGATTGGATTTGGAATCCAAGTCTTTAAGGCACATAAATAAGCGTAAATATTTAATTTGGAATTAAATTAGAATTAGCATCGAATACAAATAAATTGGATTTAAAATTGTAGTTCGATATAATTCAAGAATACGTGCTTTAAGTATTTATTCTTAAACGAGTTGGACTCACGCAAATCAAATCGTTGTTTGAACATTGGATGGTCATTAATTAAAAGATTAATTAATTGGATTAGATTGATTGAATAACATGCTTTATATGAATACATGAATGTGTAGTATGAATAATGTATATCGGATGGATATTAGAAGGGTGAGGGCAATTTTGGAAATTGTTGTAATAATTTTAGAATTTATTAATTGGACCTGCGTGTCTAGCCTATTATCTCCTTACTCCTTTTTTTTCTCTTCTCACCAATTCCCCTCAACATAAATTAGGTTTCTTTATATGTTATTGGGTAGAAGTATAAATACGGCTAGCGGGAGAGAGGAAAGTGTGTGATTTATTCTAGGAACAAAATTTGATAGATATCCATCCATATATCATTATTAATTTATTTATCGCGCCTTATTATGCTTTTAGAATGCATGCTTAAAGGTGTATGATGAGACATAATCAAAGATAATTAATTGGTTGCCAATTACGTGAAAAACCCTTAACAAATATTAATGTTTTCCTTCCATTGAGTGGTTCTCTCTCAAGATCCAAGATTAGCATTGGTTTGTTTGCCAAAGTCAAGACCTTTGTCCATCGCGGATGTGTTTGAACCATGAAGGCTTTGTTCTATATCATATTTCTTGGGCAAGTTGTGATTTGTTGGCCAAAGTCAAGGTCAGTTCTTGACTAAGAAACTAGGTTTCCCGAGTACTCCATAGAGGGTTAGAAGCTCGCCAAAAAATAGTGGGGGCAAGTATTAAATTTTCAATTTTGTTTAGATACCTGCCAATACGCGCTCATTTCATTTTCGTCATTAATTATTTAAATATAAATACATTAGTTGGACTAATATTCAATTTTTATTTTAATAAAATAGTTGGACTGTATTCAAACTACTTCATTTATAGTTGATTATATAATTGGATTATAGTAATCAATATATTCGAATTTAATTGATCATTTATAGTTGATTATATAATTAGATTATAGTAATCAATATATCTGAATTTAACCAATCAAATTGTAATATAGTTAGACTATAGTAATCATTACATTAGATTATACCTGAAATCATTGATTGGATAGCTGGACTATAGCAATCAAGATAATTGAAAGATTACCGTCAAAGAACATAATCCTAGGTGAAAATGTCTTTAACGACATAATTTTCTAGAATGGGAAAAGAATCTCAGGATAGTCCTGAGAGTTGAGAAGTTAATCTATTTGATAGAGCGACCTCTCGGGCCTAAGTTCGGAGTTGAGCAAATAGTGGAACATGAGCTTTGGAAGATTCATTGTGATGATAAATTTAGTGTTCAATCTGTTATGCTTACCGCAATGACTCCTTAATCTCGTTGTCAGAACTAAGTATTGGATCTTTATAGTATAAAATTGAAATTGAAGGATTTTCATAGATCTGTTCTTAGATCTTAGAAGTACTAATTGCAATAGAAAACTCTTGGATAGTTAATGGCTATGCTCAATGAGACACAGCCAGGGCTTGCAAAAGGGCAAGAAGCGCAAGGTGCATCTTACTTCAAAATCATAGAAGATCAAGGCTTGGCCGAAGTCTCTTAGGGATATGAAGAAAAGGGCAAAGGCTAAATCGTCATAGTCTTCTGGGAAGACGAAGGACATATCCTAAGATGTCTGTCTAAATTATGGCAAACGGGGTCACTGGAAATGTGACTGCCATATGGACAAGGCAGACTTGAAGGAAGTGAAGGCGAGGTAAGGTCCGACTTCAGGGATGTTTGTTATAAATATGTTCACTACTGGTTTCAAAAATTGGATTTTTGATACTAGGTGTGGTACATAAATATATGTACTGATGTGCAGGATCTACTGTCAAGTAGGAGACTGGCTTCAATTGAGATCGACCTATGAGTCAGAAACGGGACGAAAGTCGCTGTTTTGGCTATGGGAACCTAATTTTTGGAACTGCCCTTTGGGCAAGTACTTGAATTAGGAGACTGTTATAATGTACCTAGTTTGACTAGAAACATTATCTCTATATCTAGTTTAACCCATTGCGGCTATACCATTATATTCTAGAACCCTAAGTATTTTGTTTATAAAGATGATATTGAGATAAACACATTAGATGTGAATAACAGTATTTATATTTTGAATATAAATGAATCTCAAATATTTAACATGAAAAACAAATAACTCAAACTGAATTAATCAGATGAGACTTATTTGTGGCATTGTTGTATGGGACACATTAACAAGACACGTATATCCACACTTTCAAAGAATGAGTACTAGGACAGATTTGATTCTAATTTAAATGATGTCTATGAATCTAGTTTATTAGGCAAAGTGCCTATGACACCTTTCAAATGGTAAAAGTGCAAGTGCCACCGATCTGTTAGCCCTCATTCATAATGACGTAAGTGGGCCCATGTCTAGCTAGGCTAGAGGTGGATATGAATACTTCGTAACCTTTACGGATGTTGCATCATGTTATGGTTATGTGTATCTTATGAAACACAAGTCAGAAACTTTTGAGTAATTCAAAGAGTTTTGCACGAAGTAAGAAAACAGACCGATAAAAGTATTAAAAAATATTACAGTTGAAAGAGTATGGTATTCTTTCACAGTGGACTCCTCCCGGGACACCTCAATTTGACGGTTTGTCCGAAAAAAGAAACCGAACATTGTTGGACATAGTAAGGTTAATGATGAGTCGCTCTGAGCTACCAATTTCCTTCAAGGGATACACATTGAACAATGCAATACTTATTTTGAATAAGGTTCCATGTAAATCTGTTAGACAGAATTCATATTAGATATGAACAGGAAAGAAACCAGGTTTCTCATTCCTAAAGATTTGGGAATGCTGGGCATATGTTTGGATGATACCAAACTAGAACCCAAATCGGATAGGTGCCTAATTTGTAGGTTTTCCTAGGGAAACCAAAGTATAATACTTATGCAACTCACAAAAGAACAATGTAATTGTTGCTCTCCATCTGGTTGTCCTAAAAGGAATTCCCATAAGCAGTGGTAAGTGTGAGGAAAGTAAAACTCAATGAAAATCGGAGTAATACTGTTCAAGGTACTGAATCCTCACGGAGCACCAACAGTTCATCAAGGATGAAACTGTACCAATAATCTTCGAATACACAAGAACCGCGTAGGTCGAAGAGAGTCAAAAAACAATCTGGGAGGTATGGGTTTCTGATCTCACCTAATGAAGATGTCAATCTTATTGAGGAAGACCCGAACTGGCTACGTATGAGGAAGTGATACAAGGTATCGACTCCTTTTATGGAAAGTGCCATGAAGTTTGAAATTGATTCCATGTATACCAACTAAGTTTGGATACTGGTTGTCAGAAAACATTGTGTCTATTGGTACTATATTAGTCTTCAAGGAAGACATAGATGGATGGCAACATACAAATATACAAAGCTAAGCTTGTAGTGAAAGGGTATCGTCAACGACATGGTGTCGATTACGACGAAAATTTTTCACCAGTTGCCATGATTAAATCCATTTGGACAATGCTTGCTATTGCTGCATATTTCATTTACGAAAGATGGAAAATGGACGTCAAAACCGCTTTCCTTAATGGAAACCTTTTGGAGGATGTTTATAACATCCTAACGGTTTTTTCGTGCCAAAACATGCAAACAAGGTTGCAAGTTAAATCAATCCATTTATGGATTGAAACAAGCACACAATTCTTGGAACCATCATTTTGATGTAATCATAATAGTATATGATTTAATTCAAAACGAAGATGATTCTTGTGTGTATATATATAAGAGGTTACTGGATTGCACTGACAATGATTGTCTTGTATAATGATGATATTTTATTTCTTGGAAATAACATTCCCATAATAAATTGGTGAAAGGTTGGCTTTCATTAAATTTCTCCATAGAATAACTTGGGAGAGATAACCTTTCTTCTTGGAATAAAAATCTACTGGGATAGATCTAAAAGTTGTGGGCACTCTCCGAGAACTCGTACATTGACAAACATGTACGCGACCTGGTGTCTCACATACTTTGAGCATAATGGAGTCATAATCAGGGTAATCTAGGTGATGGTCATTGGATTAATGTAAAGAACATCCTTGAGTATCTTGGACGAACTAAGGATGCTTTCTGATAATATGGGAGAAATGATAACTTGAAGTGACTGGGTTCACCGCTGTAAGTTTCCAAATCGATAAAAACGATTGTAAGTCACAATAAAGGTACTATATAGTTTGAATGACGGAACAGTGAGCTTGAAATCTTCCAAGCAAGATATTGTTGCCGAATAAACAATAAAAGCGGCATATTGTTGCAGCTGAGGCAGCAAAAGAAGTATTTTGGATCTATATAATCCTAATTGGATTAGGTATAGTTCTGTTGGCAGCAGAGCAAAGCTACAGCACAGGCTAAAGAATCACGGTCTCATCAACGATCCAAGTATGTACTTTGACGATTTTATCTTATTCGTCAGATCATACATTATGGCGATGTGATAATCGAATAAAACGCATCAGCTAATCACATTATAAATCCGCTGACGAAAGCTGTTTCTCAGCAGAAGTTTGAGCAACCCGTATATAGTTCAGGTGTAGGACACTTGAGTGATTGGCTATAGGCCAAGTGGGAGATGGTTGGATAATTATGACCCATAGCATCACTACTTGTACAGAACAATGTGATGTTGTACAAATTAACTACATGACAAAGGAAATTGCTATTTTATCATTTTGTAATTATATTACTTGAATATATATAAATGATAAAAGTCCTTATGATTATTTCCGGATTATAAGATATGAGACAATATCAATCCAGTAAGGTTTAATCATTAAATATCCCTATTTATAGTATTATCGAGACTGGACATCGATAATGCGGAATAGACTAGTATTGCACTTGTGCTCATTGTGGGAGCATAACGACATAGTTATCATATATTTAAGTATTGGATACTTATGCAAGTGTGATAGGAGGTTGTGCTTACCGATGGTGCGGAAACAGCTTCGCTCTGGATATACCCCTCAGAATCCCATTGGTAGTATGACTATTTGTCTATAGGAATCAGATTCAGGGTAGGTGTATTTGGTCTTAACCTGAGACTTGCATCGCTAAAACTTACGAAAATCAATACGCCTTGGTTTTGGTCGTCGGGGACTTTAACAGGTTCTGTGTACGCCTCTTCTGGGTTTATTGAGAATCGTAGTGTATTGGGTGTGATGTCAAGATGGAAGTATCACTTCAGTCATATGGGGATGATGATCACGCAGGGAAATAAAACTGGAATTCTAATGTGTTGCAACCATCGGGATAATGTGACAAGGTCATGATTATCTGATTAAAGAGACTAGTTGCTTATGATCCAATATATTCTTCGTACGGGGTAGACACTACTCCATCCCCAGGCCTTGCATATGACATCCGATACTGGATCGCTATACGTAATACTACGTATACTACGTCTGGAAATAGATTATATATTCCATAAAGAATATTTCTGGAGAATTGGGTAGGCACGGTGCTTTGCTAGAAGACAACCATGTCTTGTAAATCGGTAAGCATGTGGTGTTGGGCTTTCTAGGTCAAACTAAGATCAATTAAGTAAATGAAATGTGTGAATAAACAAAAAATAGCGGAAATACTCACTTTGATCGGATAAGGATTTGTAGAGTTCAAAACTTTTCCTCCATTGAAGTTGCTCCAAGCTTCTCCTTGATGTATGTTGAGTTTCCAAGCTTGATGAATGAATTCCAAACTCATGGGAATAGTTTCCCTATCACCTTTGTAAGACTCATTTGATGTGCTAGCATCCATGCCTTTAAAACAAAATCAAGAATAATGAGCCCTAGGCTCACAGCAAATGCAAGGGAAAATGAAGAAGGCCATTCAGCCAAAGAGGGGAGAGAGTGAGAGTTATTTGTTTTTCTAAAAAACTTATGCCAAAGTCTTACTCCATTTTGGTATATTCTTTTCCAAAAAGCTAAATCAAAATTGGAGGGAAAAAAATACATTAAAGTCTCCATCTACCACCATCATGAATAGTGATTGGATGTCAATCACAAAAGGTGACTTGACTTTCATCACTAAAGTGATGTGTGATATGATTAGCGATGTGACTCGTGGACCCCACTTTAATTCAAAATCCAAGTGGGCCTGCAAATACATTCCCGGCTCGGATTCACTAATTCCGAATTAACAAATTTTCCGTTGCGACGTAATTAAATCAAATTTAATTAAATAATTATGCCTTGCAAAATTACTATTCGCGTCGCTCGCAAATTAATTCTAAATTAATTCGTTCACCCGAATTAAAATCTAATTTTAATTCCGTGTCGAAATCTAATTTCGTTTAATATATCGAATATATTATTTTATCGATTAATTCCAAATTAATCGTTCTCTATCTTCAAATAGTATTTTAACCTAGATAAAATTTCTATGGAATTAATCTTAGATTAATTTTCTCTCTCATCTAATTAATCCCAATCAATTATGTTCAAGTCAAATGTCATTGCTGAATCTTCTAGAAGCGACCCATGAGATCCCTGGATATGTTGGTAGTAAATTCGGTTGTCGGACTATCTGAACATGTGCGTACCTAGTACCACGTTCTTACCGATTTACAAGACATGGTTGGCTTCTAGTAAAGCACCGTGCCTACCCAATTCTCCAGAAATATTCTTTATGGAATATATATCTATTTCTAGGCGTAGTATACATAGTATTTCATATTAGGATCCAGTATCGGATGTCACATGCTAGGCCTGGGGCTGGAATTGTGTCTGCCCGGTACGAAGCATATATCGGATCTCTTGTAACTAGTCTTTATTATCTGATAAACATGACCTAGTCATATTATCCTGATGACTGCAATACTTAAGAGCAGAAGTTTCGTATCATACGTGATCATCATCTCCATATAATTGAAGTGGTACTTCCATCTTGACATCACACCCAATACACTACGATTCTCAGTACACCCAGAAGAGGCGTACACAAAACCTGTTAAAGCCCAGGACGAACAAAACCAAAGTATACTGATTGTCGCAAGTATTAGCAATGCAAGTCTCAGGTTAAGACCAAATACACCTACCTTGATTCGGATTCCCATAGACATATAGTCAGACTACGAATGGGATTCCGAGGGGTCTATCCAAAGCGAAGCTGTTTCCGTACCATTGGTAAACACAACTTCCTATCATACTTGCATAAGAATCCAATACTTAAATATATGACAATTATACCGTCATGCTCCCACAACGCGCACAAGTGTAATAATAGTCTACTCCGCATTATCGATGTCCAGTCTCGATAATACTACGACTAAGGATTATTTAATGATTAAACCTTAGTGGATTAATATTGTCTCATATCTTATTAATCCGGAACTAATCATATGTACTTTTATCATTTTAATATCCCGGTAATCCAATTACAAATGATAAAAGAGCAATTTCCTTTGTCACATAGTTAATTTCTACAATAACACAATGTTATGTACAAATAGTGATGCTATGGGTCATAATTGTCCAACAATCTCCCACTTGGCCTATAGCCAATCACTCAAGTGTCTTACACTTGAACTATGTATTGGTCGTTCAAATTTCTGCTGAGAAATAATTTTCGTCAACGTATTTGCAAGGTTATCATCTGATGTGATTTATTCGATCATCACATCGCCACGATGTATGATCCGAAGAATCAGTTGAAACCATCTGAAGTACATACTTGGATCGTTGATGAGACCATTAATTCTTTAGCATGTGTTGTAGCCTAGCTCAACTGCTAACAGAACAACTCTGAATCTAATTAATAATTTTTATAGATCCAAAATGCCTTTATTGCTACCTTAGTTGCAGCAATTTTTTGCTTTTGTTCTCTATTGGGTAACAGTATCTTGCTCAGAAGATTTCCAGTTCACTGTTCCGTTATTCAAACTATATATGTACCCTTATTACGACTTATAGTCGTTTTTATCGGTTTGGAAACTTGCAGCGGTGAACCCAGTCACCTCAAGTTCTCCTTCTCCATAAAATTAAGAACACATCCTTAGTTTGTCTAAGATACTTAAGGATGTTCTTAACTTCAATCCAGTGACTATCACTTAGATTGGCCTGATTGTGACTCCATATGCTCAAAGCATATGGGACACCAGGTCGCGTACATATTTTTCAATGTACGAGTTCTCGGAGAGTGCCAACAACTTTAAGATCTATTCTAGTAGATCCTTATTCCTAGAATAAAGGTTGCACCTCCCTAGTATTCTATGGAGAATATTTCATGAAAGCCAAGCTTTAACCGATTATTAATATGAGAATGTTATTTCCAAGAAATAAATATCATCATTATAAAGGATATTTATTATTAGTGCGCTCCCACTAACCTTCATATATACACAAGAATCATTTTGTTTTGAATTAAATCATACACCATTATGATTACATCAAATAATTAGTTCCAAGAACATAATGCTTGCTTCAATCCATAAATGGATTGATTTAACTTGCAAACTTTGTTTGCTTGTTTTGGTATGACAAAACCGTCAGGAAGTTGTAAACATCCTCCTAAAGGTTTCCGTTTAAGGAAAGTGATTTTGACATTTAACTGCCATATTTGATAAATGAAATATGCAGCATTAGCAAGCATTATCCAAATGGATTTAATCATGACAACTTGTAAAAGGTTTCGTCGTAATTGACACAATGTTGATAACGATACCTTTTATTTACAAGCCTAGCTTTGTATATTTGTATGCTGCCATCCATGTTTGTCTTCCTTGAAGACTGATACAGTACTATTAGGCACAATGCCTTCTGGTACAACAACCAGTATCCAAACTTGGTTAGTATACATGGAATCCATTTCAGAATTCATGGCAGTTTGCCATAATAGGTTGCCGATACCTTGTATCACTTCCTCATACGTAGCCAGTTTGTTTTCTTCATAAGATTAACATCTTTATGAAGTGAGATCAGAAACCCATACTTCTAGGTTGTTTTCTGACTCTCTCCAACTTACGCGGTTCTTGTGTATTCGAAAATTGTATTACAGTTTCATCCTTGATGAACTGTTTATGTTCTGTTAAGAATCGATGCCTGAAATAGTATTACTCCGATTTTCATCGAGTTTTACTTTCCTCCCACTTTCCACTGCATTTATGTATTCCTCTTAGGAAAACCACATGGAGAGCAATAATTACATTGTTCTCTTGTGAGTTGTATAAGTACTATACTTTGGTTTCCCAAGGATAACCCACAAATTAGGCACTTATCCGATTTGGGTTATAGTTTGGTATCATCCAAACGTATGCCTAGCATTCCCAAATCTTCAGGAATGAGAAACCCAGTTTCTTTCCTGTTCATATCTAATATGAAGTCTGTCTAAACAGATTTTTATGGAACCTTATTCAAAATAAGTATTGCACTATTTAATGCTTATCCCAAGAAGGAAAATGGTAGCTCAGAGCGACTCATCATAAACCTTACTATGTCCAATAAATTTTCGGTTTCTCTGTTCGGACATACCGTCAAATTGAGGTGTTCCATGAGGAGTCCACTGTGAAAGAATACTATACTCTTTCAAATAATCGAGAAATTTATTGCTTAAGTATATTCCACCACGATCTAACAGTGACGATTTAATACTTTAGCTAGTCTGTCTATCTACTTCGTGTCGAAACTCTTTGAATTACTCAAAAGTTTCCAATTCATGTTTCAAAAGAAACACAAAACCATAATGCGATGCCACATCCGTAAAGGTTACGAAGTATTCATATCCACCTCTAACCTAGCTATACATGGGCCCATTTTCGTCACTATGAACGAGGGCTAACAGATCAGTGGCACTTACACTTTTACCAAGTAAAAGGTATTTTTGACACTTTTCCAAATTAAACTAGATTAGTAGACATCATTTGAATTAAAATCAGATCCGTCTTAGTATCCACTATTCAAAAGTGTAGATATACGAGTCTTATTAATGTGTCCCAGACAACAATGCCAGAAATAAGTCTCATCTGATTAATTCAGTTTGAGTTATTTGTTTGTCATGTTATATGTTTGAGATTTATTTATATTCAAAATATAAATACTGTTATTCACATCTAATGTGCTTATCTCTATATCATCTTTATAAACAAAACACTTAGTGTTCTAGAATATAAAGGTATACCCACAACGGGTTAAACACAGATATAAAGATAATGTTTCTAGTCAAACTTGGCACATTATAACAGTTTCCTAACTTAATTACATACCCAAAGGGTAGTTCCTAAACTTAGGATTCTATAGTTAAAACAGCGACTCTCGTCCCGTTTTCGACTCGCAGATCGATCTCAACTGAAGCAAGTCTCCTGCTAATCAGCAGATTCCACACATCAGTACATATATTTATGTACCACATCTAGTATCAAAAATCCTATTTGAAACTAGTAGTTAACATGTTTATGACAAACATACTTGAAGCCGGAGCCTTGCCTCGCCTTACTTCCTTCATGTCTGCCTTGTCCATACGGCAGTCACGCTTCAGTGACCCCGTTTGCCATTTTTAAGAAGACATCTTGGGATATGTTCTTTGTCTTCCAATAAGACTGTGATGATTTTACCTTTGCCCTTTTACTCACATCTGAAGCCTTCAGCCAAGCCTTAGCCTCTAACCCTCTGTGGAGTACTCAGGAAACCTAGTTTCCTAGTGGGCTAGGATCCCGTTAAATAACACACAATCTTGACTTTGGCCAACAAATTATATGAAACTTATCTAGGTAGATCTCTAAGATCAATTGGATCTTATCCAATTCCTAGATCTAGTAGGTAGACTTCCAAGTCTCAAACATATATCCAATATATGTAAATGTATTCAATACTTTTCCTAACCTTTTTCCTCTGAATCAACTAAGCCTTGGCTTTGGCACAACAAGCTTAATGATTCCAGTTAAGCAGGACCATTGACTTTGGAAAGCTTTGTAATCGATGTCGATGGACAAGAAGTGATCTTGACTTTGGCCAATAAATCACAATTTGGACAAGACATACGATATGGAAAAAAGCCTTCATGATTCAAACACATCTGCAATGGACAAAGGTCTTGACTTTGGCCAACAAACCAGTGCCAATCTTGGATCTTGAGAATGAATCACTCAATGGAAGGAAAACGCTTAATATTTATTGAGGCTTTTCTCGTAATTGGCAACCAATTAATTATCTTTGATTAGGTCTCATCATACACCCTTAAGAATGCATTCTAAAAGCATAATAAGGCGCGATAAATAAATTTATAATGATATGCGGATGGATATCGCACAAATTATTCCTAGAACAAATCTCTCACTTTCCTCTCTCCCGCTAGCACTATTCTTACTTCTGCCCAATTACATAACACTTCTAAAGAAACCTCATTTACATTGAGGGGAATAGGTGAGAACAGAAATACAAAGAGTCAAGAGGTAATAGGATTGATTTGCAGGTCCAATTTAATAAATTCTAAATTTATTACAATAATTTCCAAAATTTCCCTCACCCATCTAATATCCATCTGATATACATTATTCATACATCACATCCATGTATTCACACAAAGCATGTTATCAATCAATCTAATCCAATTAATTAATCTTTGATTAATGACCATCCAATGTTCAAACAACGATTTGATTTGCGCGAGTCCAACTCGTTTAAAAATAAGTACTCAAAGTACGAATTCTTGAATTATATCGAACTATAATTTTAATCCAATTTAATTTATATTCAATTCTAATTCAATATTTAATTCTAAATTAAATTATTACACTTTTAATTGTGCCTTTTAGACTTGGATTCCAAATCCAATCTATATTGGGTCTCAAAGGCCCAAATAGTATCCGATACTATTCAATTAAAGTCCAATGGGCTTTCAATTAATTTCTTAAGGCATGGGATTTGGTCAATATGGGTCAAACCCAAATACCAAGGCCCAATCAAGGAATAACCCTATATGCCTAGAAATCAATTTTGGCCCATTAGGCTCAATTAAATTTTAAAGACCCAATTATCATATTTGGACTTTATAGAAATGGTTTTAGGCCCAATTGGATCCAACCAATTCTCCTAAACCAAACTTGGCCCAACCAAGCCCATTAAGCCCATATACAACATTAATGGCCCCATTCCAAATTAAGCCCAATTAAATAAATTGTAATATTCCAAATTACACAATTTTCTTAATTAAAGTGTATTAGTCATAATTAATTATTTAAATTAACATTTCTAAAATACCAATTTACATAATTAATCATACTTTATTTTTATCAATTCATGTCCAACATAATTGAAACAAAATCAATCCAAACATGCTTATATAGCTCTCGGCAATGGGGGAATTTTCTTAATTAAATTTGATTTCAATCCAATTAAATCACAAATCAATTTATCCATCATTTCAAACACATCCAATGGTACAAAAATCAAAATCACCATGAGCTATACTAGGGCTTCATATTAGGCCAAGGCTCCCAATTTAGGGAAAAATAATCCAATTATTTTTTTCTTCAAATTGAGTATACACAACTCAAAGTTAACATATTCTAAGCGTACTCAACCAAATAATTTGAAGACATCATGCTCAAATCACAAAATCTCAAATTTAAAGTTTAAAAACCCAAATTTCAATTTCATGCTCAATCATGGCTCTGATACCATTGTTGGGTTTTCTAGGTCAAACTAAGATCAATTAAGCCAATGAAATGTGTGAATAAACAAAGTAAAGTACCGGAAATACTCACTTGATCGGATAAGGATGTTTAGAGTTCAAAACTTTTCCTCCATTGAAGTTGCTCCAAGCTTCTCTTTTGATGTATGTTAAGCTTCCAAGCTTGATTAATGAATTCCAAACTCATGGGAATAGTTTCCCTATCACCTTTGTAAGACTTCATTGATGTGCTAGCATCAATGACTTTGAAACAAAAAAAAATACTGAGCCCTAGGCTCACGGAAAATGCAAGGGAAAATGAAGAAGGCCATTCGGCCAAAGAGGGGAGAGAGTGAGAGTTATTTTTTTTTCTAAAATACTTATGCCAAAGTCTTACTCCAATTTGGTATATGTTTTTCCAAAAAACTAAATCAAAATTGGAGGGAAAAAATGCATTAAAGTCTCCATCTACCACCATCATGAATAGTGATTGGATATCAATTACAAAAGGTGACTTGACTTCCATCACTAAAGTGATGTGTGATATGACTAGTGATGTGACTTGTGGACCCCGATTTAATTTAAAATCCAAGTGGGCCTGCAAACACATTCTGGGCTCGGATTCGCTAATTTCGAATTAATGAATTTTTCATTGTGACGTAATTAAATCAAATTTAATTAAATAATTATGCCTTGCAAAATTACTATTCATGTCGCTCACAAATTAATTCTAAATTAATTCGTTCGCCCGAATTAAAATCTAATTTTAATTTCGCGATGAAATATAATTCGTTTAATATATCGAATATATTATTTTATCGATTAATTCCAAATTAATCATTCTCTCTCTTCAAATAGTATTTTATCCCAGATAAAATTTCTCCGTAATTAATCCTAGATTAATTTTCTCTCTCATCTAATTAATCCCAGATCAATTATGTTCAAGTCATACGTCATTGGTGAATCTTCAGGAAGCGACCCATGAGATCCATGGATATGTTGGCAGTAAATCCGGTTGTCAGACTATCTAAACATGTGCATACCTCATACCACGTTCTTACCGATTTACTAGACATGGTTGGCTTCTAGCAAAACACCGTGCCTACCCAATTCTCCATAAATATTCTTTTAAGGAATATATAATTTGTGTCAGGCACAGTATACATAGTATTGCGTATTACGATTCAGTATCGGATGTCACATGCTAGGCCTGAGGCTAGAATTGTGTCTTCCTCGTACAAAGCATATATCGGATCTTTGGTAACTAGTCTATATTATCGTATAAACATGTCCTAGTCATATTATCCCGATGACTGCAGTACTTAAGACCAAATATTATCCCTACGTGATCATCATCTCCATATAACTGAAGTGATACTTCCATCTTGACATCACACCCAATACACTACGATTCTCAGTATACCTAGAAGAGGCGTACACAGAACCTGTTAAAGCCCTGGACAACCAAAACCAATGTTTACTGATTGTCGCAAGTATTAGCGATGCAAGTCTCAGGTTAAGACCAAATACACCTACCTTGATTCGGATTCCCATAGACATATAGTCATACTACGAATGGGATTCCGAGGGGTCTATCCAAAGCGAAGCTGTTTCCGTACCATTGGTAAACACAACTTCCTATCATACTTGCATAAGAATCCATACTTAAATATATGACAATTATACCGTTATGCTCCCACAACGCGCACAAGTGTAATAATAGTCTACTCCGCATTATCGATGTCCAGTCTCGATAATACTACGACTAGGTATTATTTAATGATTAAACTTTAGTGGATTCATATTGTCTCATATCATATTAATCCGGAACTAATCATATGGACTTTTATCATTTATATATCCCGGTAATCCAATTACAAATGTTAAAAGAACAATTTTCTTTGTCACATAGTTAATTTGTACAACAACATAATATTCTATACAAATAGTGATGTTATGGGTCATAATTGTCCAACACGTGGTACGAGGTACGTACTTAATCGGATAGTCCGATAACCGGATTTACTACCAACATATCTAGGGGTCACCGATGACAGTTGACTCGGTTAGAAAATTAATCTGGGATTAATTAAAGGATAGGATTTTTCTATTTAATATATTTATATGGGCTAAATTTAATATATCAGATATATTGATTTGAATTAGATTTCAGTAGAAATTAAAGTTGGACTTTAATACGAACGAACAGATTAATATATTTACGAGGCACCGTTATTTAATTAAATTATATTTAATTATTAAGCGTTGAAAATTTTTTTAGTCGGATTAAACGGATCGTAGAGACCTTTTGAATTTTGAATTCAAAAGATGAGGCCCACTTCAAATGTGTGAAGTGGTGGTTGGGAGAGTGGTTGGCATTTATGCCAAAACTACTTACTTTTCAACCACATGGTTTTATTTTTTGGAAAACCAAGACACAACTACCAAGTTTGGGTGAAAAGGGTAAAACCCTTTACCAAATCTAACTTTCTCTCTTCCAACACATAACACACAAGCCAAACACTCACAAGAACCCTAGAATTCTTCTCTTTGATTTTTTTACAAAATCATTCAAGCTAGCACTTTAAGGAGTTAACAAAGGTGATAGGGAAACTCATCCTAGAGTTGGAATCAACCTACAAAGCTTTGAGCTTCAAGATCAACACAAATTTTTGAAATTCAAATCCGATCATTGTAAGTCATTCCGCTCCTTCTAATGATCTTATACACACATAATCTTGCTTAATAGATCCGTGGCATGTTATAGGAACACTAACATCTTATACTTGGGAGTAAAGAACCACTTTATGAGTGTGTCACCTAGAAGAGACCTTGCTAAAGAGCCAAATGTTCTGTTGTGAATCCAACAAAGAACCAACAATCAGAAGAATCCTATTAGTCATAATTACATTGAAAAGTTACGACTTGTGGATACCTTTTTAATATTCTTTCGAACTTGAGATTATGTTCTTGTGACATAGTATCTCTTGCCAGACGTACACTATGTCCGACCGAACATGCACACATACCTGGCCTGATATACATATATCCTACCGATCTTACTATTTTATGTAGCTTGTCGCTTTAGTTATTTTTCCTATTTCTCATCATTATTCCTTTACGCATGTTTAGTTGTTAGGTTTTATTACTTTGATGGATGATATGCATGTGTAGATAATTTATTATTTTAATCTGTAAGATGTATGTGTTTACTTGATTGACCAAAATAATAATCATATTGTGTTCTATTCAATATGTGATTTAAGGGATTAATTCTGGCCAGACATGTTTTAAGTCCAGATGGACATGTGTTATATTCGGCTAGATGACCCTTGTGGTATATAGGATGGAAACCTATACTTAAGTTCCATTGCCGATTCTAAACGGGCAGTAGTATGGTTCGTACTCGGGATATAGAGCCACGTACCACTAGGGATTGTCATCTCATTATAAACGTATCCAACTGCTTGTTTATCATATCTTTTATTTTGTATGAGTCTTTCTGTTTGTTTGGACTATATAGTACATCCAGCCAGACTTCTAGTAAGTCCGACTTGACATGAAGATCAAATACTATATCTAGTTGAATTTGGGCTATAACCGGCCAGGCCTCTCCGAGGCCAGGCCCGTCTATTTTATGCTTTAGCTTATTTAATTATTTATATAATAGTTTAATTCAGCATGTAATCTTAATTTATTTATTGTTTCATGTTTACATATATTCCTTTAAATTATTATTACATGGAACTACATTATAAGATATTGGGATTCCTCATTTAAGCATAAATATTATATTGACATCAATAAAGGATCATTCCAAACCTTAACAAGTTTAAGGTCGAACCTTAAGAGGGGTGTAGTATGGCCTTAAATCATTCTCGTTGTCTTATACGGGATGATGACTCCATTATTCTCTATTTAGTCCCCCCAGAGGACTATCTATACTATTTACGGGCTGAGAGCCCAATAATATTGTGGTCGCCGACATCATAGGCATATCAATAATGATTAAGTTGTGGGAAATCTTGTGTATCCCTAGGTATAAAAGGTGCATCCACTTGGTCGATTGAAACCTTGAGTATGGAGATCTAGTTGTAGGCAACTATTGGCCAATAAGAGCCTACGCCTTACCCTCTTAAGCCTATAAGTGTTATCCTATAAAAGCATCTCTTATGATTATGTTTGGGCCCCCTATATTTAAAGTTGTTATACCATTTATCATGGGGCGTAAACTTGTTAGGCCTTTTAAATTGGGACAAGTTTGCGTTTTCCTGGCAACTAGGCCAAATGTTTCAAAATGATAATTGGCCATCTTGTATGCAAACCTTGTTGGACCTAAGATGTTTAATTAAGATCCAAAATGGAAAAACATAAATTCGATACCTTCACTGGCTTTCATTTAAGAAAAAAATAGTACACATTGTTTTAGCTCATTTAGGCACTCTTAAACATCTTACGCCCATCTAATAAATAAACTAGATTACTAAGGGTCTAATTTGTTGTTCTAAGACATCAGCACGATACCTATATTAGATTTAGTCATTTCTTGTAAATGAGCAGCCTTTATTTTTTAATGATGGAATAAAACGAAGGTTACCAAGGTTTACCTTGTACCATGAGAGAGAGCGAGCTTATGTACCCTATGTTGGGGCATAGGCTAAGCCAAACCTAGGAAATATATGGACTATCGATGTGCATGAGAGGAATAAGGTTTGAAGGGTATATGTTGCTGATTGAACATCCCATACATTTCATGCATTGCACGCATAGAAGCAACATGATAATATTTTTGTTACATCTATTGTACTGGCCTGTCGAAATAGTCAAAGTAAAGAATAGACAGAAGTAACAGTTCTCTTATAGACCAACTAGAAGATAAGTTGGAAAAAATGACTGAAGAACTACTGACTTTGACCACTATTATGATCAAGTGGATAACACATTAGACGAATAGGGCCGAAACAAGCAATGAAGGGCGTGAGTATATGGAGCTTTATAGCTAAGGGTGGTATAAGGAAAACAATGATAGAGGCTTGGGGAAAAAACATCGGAAATAAATACCATCCAAAAATGACACTTCTATAACCTTGTAAGATGGATGTTCAAGATTTTGGATGAACTCAAGAGACAAGGCCAGCTGAAGCCATTAGAACCCAGACTTTTGCCAAACCCAATAGTGCGTTATATGGACCGAAACTAATATTATTGTTTCCATCGATAAAGAGGTCATGACATTGAAAACTGCATCCACCTAAAATATGAGATTCAAGATCTAATCGATGTTGGAAAAATGCCTAAAACTAAAAAATCCTTATAGTTACCAAGTTGTCGCATTTGCATCCTTATTTTTCATTTTGTCATGTAGTAACTATTTTCAAATGTTTGATGATGAAATAAAGTTATTTTTCTAAATATTTCCTATCTCTTGATAAAAATAAGCATTTCTGAAATTTGAAAAGACACTTTAGCTTTGGAATAACTAACCGAATGATATCCATAAAAATTACACACTAAAAATTAAACTTGAAATTACAAAGCATTTAAAAAGAGATTATGCTAACATAACTTGCAGAAATAGTTAAAATAATTTGACATTCATTGACTCTTTTCCAAAATTAAGGTTAAAATGACACTAGGTTAAGGAGATGACGCAAAAGGGAACGAAAAATGAGAAAAATAAAAGAAAAATTGGTGAATCCCATAAAATTTTATCTATTGTTTGAATTGTTTAGTAACTAGGAGCCACGACTATTTTCCTGTCAAATGACAACTCAAACATTGAGCATGCAAAGTGACTTGAGTTGGTGAAATTATTGAATAACCAGTGGCAAGCATCATAAGTTTGAAGTCTTTGCGTTAAAAGGAAATTTGATGACTTAAGGAAGTTAGGGATCAAGATTAGCCTTGCACTAAAAGAAATTTTAGAAATTTTGTTGATCCTTCACAAGGGGTTAGATTATATTGACCAAGAAAAATATGAAAAAATAAACTGAAGTATTAGTACTAATCTTGGTTCCAGCATAAACCAATCAGAGTTGCACGTAGTTCGTGGTAAGAGAATCACACACACATGGAGAAATATTTAAAAGGTGAAACCTTAGATGAAAATGATTTTTGAATTTGGACAGTGCTCAAAACTTTGAAAGAGATGGAATTTCGAAAGAGTTATTGCATGATTAAGAAAAGATTTTCGAAAAAAAATCGACAATATAGGTAGAAAGCAAGACGAAACTTCACGATATCTCTCCCAAATGGCATCATGACTTATACATTTTCTCAAGCCAAATAACGGGCATGAAATTGAAGGTCATTTTTTTTTTGTGTACGTGCTCGCATGCATAAATTATTGGACAATTATGACCGACAACGTCACTATTTGTACAGATCATGGTGTTGTTGTAAAAATTAACTATGTGAAAAAAGAGATTGCTCTCTTATCATTTGTGATTAGATCACCTAGATGTATAAATGATAGTAGGTCCTTATGATTAGTTCCTGGATTGAGATGATATGAGACAGTATCAATCCACGAAGGTATAATCATTAATATCCCTAGTCATAGTATTATCGAGATTGGACATCGATAAATGTGTAAAAGACTAATATTACACTTGTGCGCGTTGTCAGGGTACAATAGCATAGTTCTCATATATTTGGGTATTGGATACTAATACAAGTGTAATAGGAGGTAGTGTTTTACCGATAGTACGGAAAACAGCTTCCCTTTGGATATACCCCTCGGAATTCCATTGGTAGTATGACTATGTTTCTATGGAAGTCCGAAATAAGGGTAGGTGTATTTGGTCTTAACTTGAGACTTGCACCGCTAATACTTGCAACAATCAATATGCTTTGGTTTTAGGTGTGATGTCAAGATGGAATTATCACTCCAGTCATAGTGGAGATGATGTCACGAAGGATACGATACTAGTACTCTTAAGTACTGTAGTCATCGGGATATTATGACTAGGTCATGTATATCCGATTATAGAGACTAGTTACCAGACATTCGACATGTGCTTCATACGGGGCAGACACAATTCCAACCCCAGGCCTAGCATGTGACATCCGATACTGGATCGACATACACAATACTACGTATACTACACCTGATATAGATCTCTTATTCATGTAAGCATATTTCTGGAGAATTGGGTAGGCATGGCGCTTTGCTAGAAGCCAACCTTGTCTTGTAAATCGGTAAAACGTAGTACTTGGTACGTACGTATTCGGATAGTCCGATAACCGTATATACTGCCAACATATCCGGGGATCTCATGGGTCGCTTCCCGAAGATTCACCGATGACGTATGTCTCATACTTTATTAATCTGGAATTAATTAGATGAGAGAGAAAATTAATCTGGGATTAATTACGGAGATATTTTATCTAGGATAAAATATCATTTAAAGAGAGAGAACGATTAATTTGGAATTAATCGATAAATTAATATATTCGATATATTAAACGAAATTGGATTTCGACGCGTAATTAAAATTGGATTTTAATTCTGGTGAATGAATTAATTTAGAATGAATTCGTTAGCGATGTGAATAGTAATTATGCTTGGCATGATTATTTAATTAAATTAGATTTAATTATGACGCAATGGAAAATTCGTTAATTCGGAATTAGTGAATCTGAGCCCGGAAGTGTTTGCGAGCGCATTCTCATTTCGAATTTGAGTGCGGCACGCAAGTCACATCAAACGTCAAATCGCTAGTCACATCAAGCGTCAAATCACATGTCACTTTGAGTGATGTGATGTGACAACTTGACAACTTGTCATTTGATTGAGTGAATAGTGATGGAAGTTGATAAGAAATGATGGATGAGTGTTGGACATTTAAGTGTGTGATTGAAAGAAATATACCATTATTTAATTAAATGGTATTTGGCTTTTATTTTTGGTATTTGATATACAAAACACACAACACATTAATATCAACACACACTCTCTTTCTTCCTCTCCCTCTCACTCCCAAAGTGGGATGTCTTCTTCCATCACTGCACTACCGAGGATGGCAAGAAGAAATAAGGGTTTTGTGGCAAAAATTCCTAACTGCTAGCACACTATTTGAGACATACGAAGGTGATAGGGAACCGCACACGTGAGCATGGATTAATACCACCCAAAAGCTTGGAGCTTGGACCGAATTTCTTCCATCACTGTGACTTTCTTTGTTGTATTCGCACTTAGTTTTTATGCTTGAATCGATCCTCGGGACCGTAGAACTCCAAAAATGGTATCAGAGCGAGTTAAGGCATGAAATTTGAACTTAGGGTTAAAATTGGGTAAAATGTATTTGAGCATGATTTGATGAAATTGGATGATTGAGTATGCTTAAATGTAGTTTAATTGAAGATTGATTGGATCAATTTCATGAAATATTGTTTGGAACACTTTTTTGCCCAATAATTAGGCTTGGCCGAATTGAACTATGCCCTAAATGTCTTGGAATTTTTGATTCATTGGATGCGTTAGAATCATTCGAGAAATGTAGATTGTGGATTTAATTTGATTGAAACCGAATCGATTTTGAAAACCCCACATTACCGAGACATGTATAGCATGATATTGGTTTGATTTTTGATAAATTGTGTTGGACATGATTTAATTTTGATAAGCATGATTAATTAGGCTAATTGGTGTTTTGGAAATATTGAAATTAGGGTAATTAATTATGTTATACACTTTAATTAATTTGATTAAGAAATTTGGAATTTTTGAAATTAAATTAATGGGCTTAAGTTGGATTTGGGCTTGTAAAGTTGAAATTGGGCTTAATGGGCTTGGTTGTACCAAGATTGGTTTAGGCAAATTGGTTGGATCCAATTGGGCCCAAAACCGTTTCCATAAAGTCCAAATGCAACTATTGGGCCTTTAAAGTTTAATTGGGCCTAATGGGCCGATATTGATTTCTAGGCTTATGGGGTAATTCCTTGATTGGGCTTTGGTTGCCGAAGCCCACGCCTTAAGAAATTAATTGACAGCCCATTAGACTTTAATTAGATAACATTGGATGTTAATCGGGCTTTGAGACCCGTAACGATTAGATTTGGAATCTAAGTCGTAAAGGTTCTTAATAATGTGTAATATTTAATTTGGAATTAAATGAATAGATTAGTATTAAATACAAGTTAAATTTGATTTAATGTTGTAGTTTAATATAATTCAGATTTGTACTTTGAGTACTTATTCGCAAAACGAGTTTGACTCGAGCAAAATCAAATCGTTGTTTGAACATTGGATGGTCATTAATTATCAGATTAATTAATTTGATTCGATTGATTGATAGTATGCTTGTGTGAATACATGGTTGCGATGCATGAATAATGTATATCGGATGGATATTAGATGGGTGGGGCAATTTTAGAAATTGTTGTAATAAATTTAGAATTTATTAAATTGGACCTGCGTGTCCAGCCTATTACCTCATTTCTTATTGTATTTCTCTTCTCACCTATTCCCCTCAATGTGAATGAGGTTTCTTTAGAAGTGTAGTGTAACGGGTAGAAGTAAATACTTGTGCTAGCGGGAGAAAGGAAAGGAAAGATTTGATCTAGGATCAATGTGTTTAAGTATCCATCCGCATATCATTATTATTTTATTTACGCGCCTTATTATGCGTTTAGAATGCATGTTTAAGGATGTATGAAGATGAGACCTTAACAAAGATAATAAATTGGTTGCCAATTTGCATGCGAAAAACCCTCACAAAATATTAAGCGTTTTTCCTTCCATTGAGTGATTCTTACTCAAGATCCAAGGTTGGCATTGGTTTGTTGGCCAAAGTCAAGACCTTTCTCCGTCGAGGATGTGTTTGAATCACGAGAGCTTTGTTCCATATTGGTGTCTTGTCCAAGTCGTGATTTGTTGGCCAAAGTCAAGATCACTTCTTGTCCATCGACATTGATTACGAAGCTTTCCATGGTCAACGATGTAGGACACAGAATGTTGACGACGCTGTTCTAGACTCACGGCCTAGTTGAGAGTACGGAGTAGCCCGCGGGGGACTAAACCGGAGAATAATGGAGTCGCCATCCGGTGTGAACCGGGACAAAGATTTAAGGTCGTACTCACCCCTCGCAAGGGAAGACCTCAAACCGTTGGGTTCGGAATGGTCCCTCACTTATGCCACTTGTGATGATATGATTTGTGCAATAGACTAACCGAATCTATTCAACGTATATGCTTAAAGGTATTTAGATCTAACAGGTATTCGCTAAATAAATCTTATTCTAAGTTTGCATGCTTGAAAGTAAGTCTTTGGACGACAAACAAGATATCACACGATGAGCATATTGAGCCATTAAACCGAAATAAACAAATAACTATTTAAACATAATTATAAACTAAACAAAACATCATGCATAAAGAATAAAGAAACAACATGCCTAAATAACGTAATCATGCTTTGAAAATTAAATAATAAACTAAACTAAATCATGCTTAAAATAATAAATAAACGACCTATAAACTACAACATGCTCAAATAAAAATTTGGATGGGACGAGATATGTGTATCTTAAGTGGTACGTGGCGTTGTATCCCGAGTGCAGACCGTACTACCGTCCATTCGGAATCGGCTACGGAATTTATGTCTGGGTTTCCATCCGATATACCACAAAATGGGAACACATATCCCGCTCATCCAACAATCACATCATGCCTCAAACGACTCTCATGCAATAATATTTCAAAATAAATAAAATAAAACAAAAGAAGATAAATAAAAAGGTGCCCTCAGGTCTAACCTCTTTTGTCGTCTCAAGAAGGCGTTACACGTCCGTTGGAAGGGTGAATGATCCGCTACTTTTTCGATTTGTTAACTCAACGTCTTTCCTCATTGTTTTGATGTTCGGGCTGCTATTTTTGGTCCGTTTCGTAGCTGTTTCACTGCTACGTTTCAGGTCACTGTTTTGGTCGTTTTGGGGACTGTTTTGGGTTGTTTAGAGGGCTAATTGGCTGCGATTTTGGGGCATTTTTTAGGGGGTTTTTGTGAATTTTTTTAGTGCATTTTTAGGGTGGTTTTAGGGCTGTTTTATTGGTTAAAATCGTAACAAAAACTGGGCAGAATGGGGCTGTGATTTGCGGCAGTTTGTTGGGCAGTGATGGGCGTTTTGGCTTCTGTTTTGGTGTGCAGTGATGGGGGCTGTGAAGGGGGCAGTTTTGCGTGACCTAGGGACTATATTTGGGGCTTATTTTAGCGTGGATTAGTCCTTTGAAAGGTGGCTCAAGTTACGGTAAAAGGGGGCTGTGTAAGGTGATGGGTGTGAATGGAGTGAGTGAAGGAGGTGACTCACGGCAAAACAAAGGGGTTTCTTGGTTTGAAGACGCGACAATAGGGCTTGGAAAGGGATGTTTGGGCGTGCAAGAGAGGGCTTCAAGTGTGAATGTGAGATATGTGTGCTAGGGTTGTGAAGGGTGGTGAAGGGTTCTTTTATAGGCAAATGAGTTGAGGCTTTCCTTATTCAAATAGGATAGAATCTCCTACCGATGGTGACATTTATTTTAATTGGTGTCTCATAAGGAATAGATCTCCTAATTTAGGATGGTGATTGAATTTGATTGGGAAAGGGATCTAGGAGATTTCTTTTAATTAGGAAGGGATTTGTCTAGATTTAAGCATGTGTTTAATGTGTATTTACCTAATTAAAAGGGCTATGGGCGTGAATCTTGCCTCATTGGGCGTGGGTTTTGGTTTATAGATAGGCTTGGGTATTTTGGGTTTGGTTTGGGTTTGGTAAGTGATAGATAGGCTTGGGCCTCGCCCCCAGAATGCCATACCCGGCAATGCTGATCTGATGCTCAATGATTCCTTTTAGCATGTTGCATTTTCTCTCTCGAGATAATCTTTGATAGCTAGATATATATTCGTCCTCAACGAATGCTTTTTGCGTCAAAGCCAGAGAATCATCAAGGTTCTCGATATGCTCAACTTCAGTCATCAGAATAGATGATCTGAACTAGACTATTAGTGTGTGTGTGCCAAGGATCTTTCACAGCGTATTCCTTAAACAAGCCAATTTGACGATTTCGTCTCGGAGAATCAGACCAGTGGGTCTAACCAATCTGGATGTATTAATCACATTCTGTGATTACTTCGGCATACTCAACATGATATGGTCTCAAATGGGCCTCAACCCTCAGATTACTACCCGAATCCGATACTGTGCATTCACTATTTCTGATTGGCTTATCTTTGCCGCTTTCTCTCTTCTTCTTCGAAGCATGTGAATACAAAATAAAAAAACACAAAACACACAAAAAAGAATGCAATAATGGGTTATATGTATGCATGCATGCATGAGTTTTCTTTATCCCGTTGGGTTAGGTCCTCTGCGGGTGACTATTCAGTCTTCTGTCCCTCAGGTAAAATACAGCTTCAATCTGTCAACATTGATTGGCTCGGTGAACTCATTCCCTTCCAAATCCGACAGTCTCACTGCTCAATTTCCCATTACCTTCTAAACAATGTATGGTCTTTCCCAGTTCGGTCTGAACTTTCCTCTCGGGTCTGTCGTTGACGGCTTTGACTACTTAAGCACTAGATCACATTTCCTGATCTTGGTAGGACGCTCCTTCTTATTGAATGCTCGGGCCAACCTCTTCTAAAATATCTGCATATGATGCAAGGACTTCATCCTCTTCTCATCCATCAATGCCAACTGTCCATACCTCTGCGAGGTCCACTCATGTTCAGGCAATTCTGCTTCTACTAGTACCCACATGGACTGTATCTCAACCTCCACCGGCAGTACCGCTTCCATTCCATAGACCAAGGAGTAAGGCGTAGCTCCTGTTGCTGTCCTCACAGAAGTTTTGTACCCCCACAAGGCATATGGCAGTTTATCAGCCCAATCTTTATAATTTCTGTCATCTTCGCCAAAATCATCTTTATTGTCTTGTTGGCTGCCTCGACTGCCCCATTAGCCTGCGGCCTGTATGGTGAGGACTAGTGATGGCCTATTCCATACTTCTGTAGCTTGACTTGGTTTCTCCCTGAAATTGGACTCCATTGTCCGTTACTACATGGTGCGACATACCGTACCGACAAATAAGTTTCTGAGCTACAAACTTTGCCATCTGCTTTGCTGTCAGATTGCGAAATGATTCTGCTTCCACCCATTTCGAGAAGTAGTCAACTGCCACTACTATAAATCGATGCCCATTCGATGCATTTGGTCGGATCTCCCTGATCATATCAATTTCCCATGCTGAGAAGGGCCATGGCTCTGATAGCCCATGCAACTCTGTGTGAGGCAAATGGTTCAAATTGCCGTGTGCTTGACAGTCATGACAGTGCTTTACCAGCTTCGCGCAATCAGCTTCCATGGTCGACTAGTAGAAACCTTGCCTCACAATCTTATGGGCAAGTTCAATCCATTCATGTGCAGCCCACACACACCAGCATGTACCTTTTCCATCATATTTTGAGCTTTTTCTCCATTCAAGCACTTTAGCTGGATGTCATTTGCCTGCCTTTTGTAGAGTTCTCCCTTCAAACTCACATACTGAGAAGCCAACTTCTGAATGGCTATTCGGTCCTTTCTACTTGCTTCTTCCATGAATTCTCCTCGTTCCAGATACCTCTGAATATTATAGTACCAAGGTTTCCCGTCATTGACCTCTACTTCTAATATCCTATCAATCTCATAGACTGGCTTACTTGCCGTTGTCAACACAAGCGGACACATAACCAGTTTCTCTGGATTTTCCCAAGTTACGGCCAGTGTCGCCAATGCATCTGCCATCTGATTCTCTTCTCACGGAAAATGCTAAGACTTACAGTCAGGGATTGCGTGTGTCAGATTTCTGAGGTAGAATAAATAAGGCTTCAGTCGTTCCTCTTTCAATTCCCATTCTTCATGCATCTATCGGATTACCAACATTGAATCTCCATAGACTTCCACATTTTTAGCCCTCAAGTCTATCAAAGTCGTTAATCCGAATGCACATGCTTCGTACTCAGCCATGTTATTAGTCACTCCGAATTTCAACCTTTTGGCCATAGGTAGGGTCTCTCCCTCAGGGGTTACTATTATAATATTGATTCCCGCTCATTTGCAATTCACTGCTCCGTCAAATTACATCTTCCATCCTTGGACTACTATCGCCTGGATTTCCTCATTGGGGAACTCAAACTTATACTGATCTCCTTCAACAGGTTGCAACCCAGGAATTCTACCATGGCTCACCCTTTGATTGCCTTTGAAGTGAGGTACTCGATGTCAAATTCAGTCAGCAGCACTAACCATCTGCCCAACTTCCCAACCAACGAGGGCACTGAATGCAAGTACTTCAAAGGATTCTCCTTTGCGACCACTTGGATCTTCTAAGACTGGAAGTAGTGGCGTAATTTTCTGGACGCCCATACTACTGCTAAACAAATCTTTTCCACTTCTTGATAATGGGCTTCGTACGGCAGCAGCTTCTTATTAAGGTAGTAGACGGCGTGCTCTACTCCTATCTCATCGGCTTGTACCATAATCGCCCCCAGTGTTTTGGGTTCAATCGCCAAATAGAATACCAAAAGTCTACCTTGCCTCGGAGGTTTCAACATAGGAGGTTTCACCAGATACTCTCTGATCTTGTCAAAGGCTTCCTGACACTGCTCGTTCCACTTTTCTGGCTGATCTTTCCTTAACAACTTGAAGATGGGATCGCATACTGATGTCAATTTGGCAATGAACCGACTAATATACTGGATTTTCCCAAGGAAGGCTCAGACTTATTTTTCCTAACCCAAAGGGTTTCTATGATGGCTTTTAAGACACAAAGGCTTAACATGATGCATGTATGCATGAGATGCGTGCAATGTATAAGATATATAAGTTGGCCCATTATCATTTTGAAGTATTCAACCACACCATTGCGTGGTGCAAACTTGTCCCAATTGAAAAGGCCCAACAGGTTTACACTTTACGATGACACGACTAAATGACTTCAAATGATAAGTGGCTCATTCACAAAACGGCCCACCAATATTTCAGAAGCTTTTGGCCCAACTGTCAAAGGACACGAACTCATCCCAATTTAAATGGCCCAACAAGTTCACATCTTTTGACAAAAGGTCCAACTGGATCCAAATGATGACAGTCCAAAACATAAACGCAAAATAAATAATTTCTATCAGTTCTATGGCTACAGTTCACATGTGGGTTTACAGGGGTGCGGACAAAGGCTCTCGCTGACGAAGGTTTGCCCACAACTTGGACTCCCCACTCAAGGGTTCGAGCGTCCAAGTGAGCGTACCCTTTTTTTACCTTACGGTACGTGCCAACGAGTTATGGTGTGTGATTAACTGTCGAATGGATTTCCCATTTTAGATTCCCCAGAGGGAGGGTAGAGCGAACTCTCTTAAATACCCAAGCCTCTTAGGCTCTTATCGCTTGGTGACAGGAATAAACAACGAGTCCTCCAAACTAGTCTATCACAACAAGCTACGAGTAATGATTATCTAGGTGTCTTCATAGCTTTTCCTCGAAAGGTAGTGAATGAAGGAAGACACCCAACCATCACCTAGCTTTAACAAAGCCTTTGATTAACCCCATCAACCCACTATAGAAACGATCAGTTAAGGCACAAATTATAAACATCACAAGACATGATTTCGGGGCCGATTCTCTATCCCCAGTGGAGTCTCAGATTGTAGGACACAGAATGTTGACGATACTGTTCTAGGCTCGCGGCCTAGTTGGGATTACGGAGTAGCCCGTGGGGGACTAAACCGGAGAATAATGGAGTCGCCACCCGGTGTGAACCGGGATAAAGATTTAAGGCCGCACTCACCCTTCGCAAGGGAAGACCTCAAACCGTTGGGTTCGGAATGGTCCCTTACTTATGCCACTTGTGATGATATGATTTGTGCAATAGACTAACCGAATCTATTCAACGTATATGCTCAAAGGTATTTAGATCTAACATGTATTCGATAAATAAATCCTATTCTAAGTTTGCTTGCTTGAAAGTAAGTCTTTGGACGACAAACAAGATATCACACGATGAGCATATTGAGCCATTAAACCGAAATAAACAAATAACTATTTAAACATAATTATAAACTAAACAAAACATCATGCATAAAGAATAAAGAAACAACATGCCTAAATAAAGTAATCATGCTTTGAAAATTAAATAATAAACAAAACTAAATCAAGCTTAAAATAATAAATAAACGACCTATTAACTACAACATGCTCAAATACAAATTTGGATGGGACGAGATATATGTATCTTAAGTGGTACATGGCGTTGTATCCCGAGTGCAGACCGTACTACCGTCCATTCGGAATCGGTTACAGAATTTATGTCCGGGTTTCCATCCGATATACCACAAAAGGGGAACACATATCCCGCTCATCCAACAATCACATCATGCCTAAAACGACTCTCATGCAATAATATTTCAAAATAAATAAAATAAAACAAATGAAGATAAATTAAAAGCTGCCCTCAGGTCTAACCTCTTTTGTCGTCTCAAGAAAAGGCGTTACACGTCCGTTGGAAGGGTGAATGATCCGCTACTTTTTCGATTTGTTAACTCAACGTCTTTCCTCATTGTTTTGATGTTCGGGCTGCTGTTTTTGGTCCGTTTCACTGCTGTTTCACTGCTACATTTCAGGTCACTGTTTTGGTCGTTTTGGGGACTGTTTTGGACGGTGGGTTTTGTGAAGTTTTTTAGGGCATTTTAAGGGTGGTTTTAGGCTGTTTTATGGGTTAAAATCGCATCAAAAACTGGGCAGAATGGGGCTATGATTTGCGGCAGTTTGGTGGGCAGTGAGGGGCGTTTTGGCTTCTGTTTTGGCGTGCAGTGAGGGGGGCTGTGAAGGAACGATTTTGCGTGACCTATGGACTATATTTAGGTCTTATTTTGGCGCAGATTAGTGCTGTGAAAGGTTGCTCAAGTTGCGGCAAAATGGGGGCTGTGTAAGGTGATGGGCGTGAATGGAGGGAGTGGAGGAGGTGACTCACGGCAAAACAAAGGGGTTTCTTGGTTTGAAGATGCGGCAATAGGGCTTGAAAAGGGGTGTTTGGGCATGCAAGAGAGGGCTTCAGGTGTGAATGTGAGATATGTGTGCTAGGGTTGTGAAGGGTGGTGAAGGGTTCTTTTTATAGGCAAAGGATGGGAGGCTTTCCTTATTCAAATAAGATAGAATTTCCTACCGATGGTGACATTTATTCTAATTGGTGTCTCATAAGGAATAGATCTCCTAATTTAGGATGGTGATTGAATTTGATTGGGAAAGGGATCTAGGAGATTTCGTTTAATTAGGAAGGTATTTGTCTAGATTTAAGCATGTGTTTAATGTGCATTTACCTAATTAAAAGGGCTATGGGCTTGAATCTTGTCTCATTGGGCGTGGGTTTTGGTTTATGGATAGGCTTGGGTATTTTGGGTTTGGTAAGTGATTTACGGGGTTTTGGGCCGAGGATAAGCTTTGAAACGGAAGTCCAACAAGCAACCGAAGCTAAACAACGGGATTAAATCCAACAAAATTCTAATTTCCACTTTTACCCTTCCAACGTCGGTTTCCCGCTACTTTCACAACTAAAGAGATAGTGCCTTCATACGAGACTCATCATCGGGCTGATATGTAAAAATGCAATGCCTACAAATGGGTTCCGCTTAACTAGGATTATTAAGTTTGTTGTGACAAAGCCAAGGCTTAATTGATTCAGATGAAAAAGGTTAGGCAATATATTGGATATATTGACATATATAAGATATATGTTTCTGACTTGGATGTCCACCTATTGGATCTAGGAATTGGATGGGATCCAATTGATCTTAAAGATCTACCTAGTTAAGTATCATACAATTTTTTGCCCAAAGTCAAGATTGTGTGTTATTTAACGGGATCCTAGCCCACTAGGAAACACGATTTCCCGAGTACTCGATAGAGAGTTAGAGGCTCACCGAAAAATAGTGGGAGGCAAGAATTAAATTTGCAATATTCGTTTAGTTACTTGCTATACGCGCTCAATCAAATATCATTCGTTAAATAAATTAAAGTATTAGTTGGACTAATATTTAATGTTGTTTTAATTAAACAGTTGGACTGTATTCAAACTATTTCAATTTATAGTTGATTTTATAATTGGATTATAGTAATCAATATAATTGAATTTAACAAATTAAAAGTATAGTTGATTATATAGTTGGACTATAGTAATAATTATATTAATAGTACCTATATATCGTTGATTAAATAGTTGGACTATTACAATCAAGAAAAATTGAAAGATTAGTGTTTAAAACATAATCCTAGGGATAATGTGTTTAAAAGGCTTTAATTTTCAAATTGGGAATAAAATTTCAGGATAGTCCTAGAAACTAAGAAGTTACTTTATTTTATAAAATAAAATCTTATGCCTAAGCCCGGAGTTAAGCAAATAGTAAGCATGATCTTTGGAAGATTCATGTGATGATAACTTTAGTGCTTAATCCATTATGCTAAACAAATAGACTCCTTAATTTCTTAATCAGAACTAAGGATTAGATCCTTAAAATATGATAATGAAATTGAAGGATCTTCATAGATCTATACTTAGATCTTAGAAGTGTTATATGCAAATAATAACTCTTGGAGAGTTCATGGTTATACTCAAGGAGCCAAAGCAAAAATTTGCAATAAGACAAGAAGCGCAAGGTGTATCTTAATTCGAAATTCTAGAAGGCCAAGGCTTGGCCACAGGCTTCTGGGATATAGAAAAGGGCAAAGGCAAAATCATTATAATCTTCTAGGAAGATAAAGGACATATCCCAAGATGTCTGCCTAAATTGTGGCAAACGGGGTCACTGAAGCGTGACTGCCGTATGGACAAAGCAGACATGAAGGAACTGGAGATGGGCAAGGCTCCGACTTCAAATATATTTATCATAAAAATGTTCACTACTAGTATTAAAATTGGAATTTAGATACTAATAGTGGTACATAAATATATGTACTAATTTGCAGCATCTACTGATAAGCAGGATACTGAATTCAAATGAGATCGCTCTGCGAGTCGGAAATAGGATGAAAGTCACTGTTTTAACCGTAGATACCTAAGTTTAGGGACTACCCTTCGGGTGTGTACTTAAATTAGGAAACTATTATAATGTAACTAGTTTGACTAGAAATATTATCTCTATATCGAGTATAGCTCGTTGCGAGTATACCTTTATATTCTAGAACACTAAAGTGTTTTATTTTATAAAGATGATATTGAGATAAACACATTAGATGTGAATAAAAGTATTTATATTTTGAATATAAATAAATCTCAAACATATAACATGACAAACAAGTGGCTTAAACTGATTTGATCAGATGAGACTTATTTGTGGCAATGTTGTCTAGGACACATTAAACAAGACTCGTATATCCACACTTTTTGAAGAGTGGATACTAGGACGGATTTGATTCTATTCAAATGATGTCTACGAATCTAGTTTATTAGGTAAAGTACCTAAAATACCTTTTACTTGGTAAAAGTGTAAGTGTCATCGATCTGTTAACCCTTGTTCATAGTGACATAAGTGGGCCCATGTCTAGCTAGGCTAAATGTGGAAATGAATGTTTTTTGACCTTTACGGATGTGGCATCGTGTTATGGTTATGTGTTTCTTATTGAAACACAAATCGAAAACTTTTAGAGTTTCGACACGAAGTAGACAAACAGATCGGCTAAAGTATTAATCTCATCACGGTTAAACCATGATGAAAATACTTGAGCAATAAGTTTCTCAAATACTTGAAAGAGTATAGTATTCTTTCAAAGAGGACTCCTTCTGGAACACGTCAGTTTGACGGTGTGTCCGAATGGAGAAAATTAGACATGATAAGGTTAATCATGAGTCGCTCTGAGCTACCATTTCCTTCAAAGGATAAGCATTAACAGTGCAATACTTATTTTGAATAAGGTTCCATGAAAATCTGTTAGACAGAATTCATATTAGATATGAACAGGAAAGAAACTTGGTTTTCTTACTCTTGTAGATTTGGGAATGCTAGGCATATGTTTGGATGATACCAAACTAGAACCCAAATCGGATAAGTGTCTAAATGAAGGTTATCCTAGGGTAACCAAAGTATAGTACTTATACATCTCACAAGAGAACAATTTAATTGTTGCTCTCCATGCGGTATTCCTAAGAGGAACACCTATATGCAGTGGTAAGTGGGAGGATAGTAAAACTCGATGAAAATCGGAGTAATACTGTTAAAGGCACCGAGTCCTTAATGGAATATAAATAGTTCATCAAGGATGTAACTATACCAGTAATCTTCGAATACACAAGAACCGCGTAGATCGGAGAGAGTCAGAAAATAACCTGGGAGGTATGGGTTTCTCATCTCACCTCATAAAGATATCAATCTTTTGGGGAATACCAACCGACTACATAAGAGGAAGTGATACAAGGTATTGACTCCCTATTATGGGAAAGTGTCATGATGTCCAAAATGGATTCCATGTATATCAACTATGTTTGGACACTAGTTGTTGTACCGAAAGGCATGGTGCCTATTGGTACTATATAAGTCTTCAAGGAATACATACATGGATGGCAACATACCAACGTACTAAGCTAGGCTTGTAGCGGAAAGGTATCGTTATCAACATTGTATTGATTACGACGAAATCTTTTACCTGTTGCCACGTTAAATCCATTTGGATAATGATTACTGATGTTGCATGTTTCATTTATGAAATATGACAACTGAATGGGAAAATCGATTTCCTGAAAAGCAAACCTTTTGGAGGATATTTAAAACATCCTGACGATTTTGTCATATCAAAACTAGCAACAAGGTTTGCAGGTTATTCGATCCATGTTTGGATTGAAGCAAGCATTAGGATCTTGGAATTATCGTTTTGATGAAATCATAATGGTTTATGATTTAATTCAAAACCAAATGATTCTTGTGTATATTAGGAGGCTAGTGGGAGCGCACTGAAAGTGATTATCCTAATAATGATGATATGTCATTTCTTGGAAATGATATTCCCATAAAATAATTGGTGAAAGCTTCGCTTTCGAGATAAATTCTCCGTAGAATTCTTGGGAGAAACAACCTTTATTCTAGGAATAAAGATCTACTGGGATAGATTTAAAGTTGTTGACACTCTCCGAGAACTCGTACATTGAAAAATGTATGTGACCTGGTGTCTCATATGCTTTGAGCATATGAAGTCACTATAAGGCCAATCCAATTGATAGTCACTGGATTGATGTTAAGAACATGCTTTAGTATCTTAGAGAACTAATGATGCTGTCTTAAACTATGGAGAATGAGAACTTGAAGTGACTGGGATCACTGCTGTAAGTTTCCTAACCGATAAAACGACTTTAAGACGCTAAACGGTACTATACATTTTAAATAACGGAACAGTGAGCTGGAAATCTTCCATGCAAGATACTGTTACCGAATAAACAACAAATGCGGGTTATTACTGTAGTTGAGGTAGCAATAGAAGCCGTCTGGGTCATCAACAAATCTAATTAGATTAGATATAGTAGAATAGATATAATATTGTTAGCAGCTGAGCTAGGCTTTAGCGCAAGCTAAAGAATTAATGGTCTCATCAACGATCCAGATATATACTTTGACTATTCAACTGATTTGTTCGGATCATACATCATGCTGATGTGATGATCGTATAAATCACATCAGACGATAATCATGCAAATCCGCTGACGAAAGCCTTTCCTCAGCAGTTTGACCGAACCGTACATAGTTCGGGTGGTAGACACTCGAGTGACTGGCTATAGGCCAAGTGGGAGATTGTTGGACAATTATGACCCATAGCTTCATTATTTGTACAGATCATGGCGTTGTTGTACAAATTAACTATGTGACAAATGAGATTGTTCTCTTATCATTTGTGAGTAGATCACCTATATGTATAAATGATAGGAGGTCCTTATGATTAGTTCCTGGATTGAGATACTATGAGACAGTATCAATCCACGAAGGTATAATCATTTAATATCCCTAGTCATAGTATTATCGAGATTGGACATCGATAAATGCGTAAAAGACTAGTATTACAGTTGTGCGCGTTGTGAGGGCACAATAGCATAGTTCTCATATATTTGGGTATTGGATACTCAAGCAAGTGTAATATGAGGTAGTGTTTTACCGATAGTACGGAAAACAGCTTCGCTCTGGATAGTGTTAGTTGTTTCTAGAACATACCAAGGATCTAATAAGCATGAAAGCATGATAAGGATCATTATAAGATGCGGAAAAATACTTACAATGAACGGATTTGACTTTTAAAATTTTTCCTTTGATCTCCAAGATCCAAGAGTTGTATGTTTAATCCAATCTTTGAGATGTTTCCCTATCATATTTGTTGATTCCTTGAAGTGCTAGCTAACTTGACTTTGCCACAAAATCAAAGAGGAAAGACAAGGTAGCTCATGCCCAAACCATGGTGTCTAGGGTTTCAAGTGTGTGTTGTGTTACCAAATGAGAGAGAGAGATGATTTTGGTAGAAACCAACTTACCCTTTTCACCTAAACAAGGTGGTTGGGTAAATGGTCTCACCAAAACCATTCCAAGGTGGTTGGAAAGTGGATGGTATGGCATAAATGCCAACCTCTCCCCCAACTACCACATTTAAAGTGGGCCCCATATTTGAATTAAAAATTCGAATGGATTCTACGAATGTTTGTCGCGGCTCGGATCCGTTTAATCCGATTAAACGAATTCTTGTAGTTAAATAATTAAATCTAATTTAATTAAATGAAGACGCCTCATAAATTCATTATGAATGTCGTTTACGAATTAATTCTAAATTAATCCGTTCGTTCGCATTTAAAGTCCGACTTTAATTTTGCAATGAAATCTAATTCATATTAATATATCTGATATATTAATTTTAGCCCATACTAATAAATTAAATAGAAAAATCAAATTTAACAATTAAATTTATTCTGCTGATTAATTCAAAATTAATTGCGTTCTCTCTCTTCCGAACACATTTAATCCCAGATTAAATAATACCTCAATTAATCCCAGATTAATTTTCTCTCTTAATTAATCCCAGATTAATTCTAATTTAAATCAACTGTCATCGGTGAATCTTTGGGAAGCGACCTAAGAGACCTCTGGATATGTTGGCAGTAAATCTGGTTATCGGACTATCCGATTAAGTGCGTACCTCGTACTACGTGTTAACCGATTTACAAGATATGGTTGGCTTCTAGCAAAGACCGTGCCTACCCAATTCTCTAGAAATATTCTTACTAGAATATACAATCTATGTCAGGCATAGAATACGTAGTATTACGTATTGCGATCCAGTATCAGATGCACATGTAAGGCCATGGGCTGGAATAGTGTCTGCCCCGTACGAAACATATATCGGATATCAAGTAACGAGTCTCTTTTAATCGGTTAATCATGACCTTGTCATATTATCCCGATGGTTGCAACATAATAGAGAACTAAATATGAATCCCTGCGTGAACATCATCTCCATATGTCTGAAGTGATACTTCTGTCTTGACATCACATCCAATACACTACGATTCTCAATAAACCCAGTAGAGGCGTACACAGAACCTGTTAAAGCCCTGGACGACCAAAACCAAAGTTTACCGATTGTCGCAAGTACTAGCGATGCAAGTCTCAGGTTAAGACCAAATACACCTACCCTGAAGCGGACTCCCAAAGACACATATACATACTACCAATGGGATTATGCGGGGTCTATCCAGAGCAAAGCTGTTTTCCGTACCATCGGTAAAACACAACCTCATATCGCACCTGCATAAGTATCTTATACTTAAACATATGAGAACTATGCCGTTATGCCCTCACAACGCGCACAAGTGCAATACAAGTCTATTCCACATTATCGATGTACAGTCTCGATAATACTACGACTAGGGATATTTAATGATTAAACCTTTATGGATTGATACTGTCTCATATCATCTCAGTCCGGAACTAATCATATGGACTTTTACCATTTATATATCAAAGTAAATAAATTAATAAATGGTAAAAGGTAATTTCATTATTACATAGTTAATTTTGTACAAAAACACAATGTCTTTTTCAAACAGTGACGCTATGGGTCATAATTGGCTAACAATCTCCCACTTGGCCTATAGCCAGTCACTCAAGCATCTAACACCTAAACTATGTATATGTTTCTCAAACTTTTGTTGTCAAATAGCTTTCGTCAGCGGATCTGCAATATGGTCATCTGATGCGACCTTCTCGATCTCCACATCACCACGATGTATGATCTCACGAATCAGATGGAAACATCAAAGAAAATGCTTGGATCGTTGACAAGATCACGGTTCTTTAGCCTGCGATATAGCCCCGTTATTGTCATATCCAATTAGGAATTTACGAATCCAAACTGCCTTTTTTGCTGCTTCAGCTGCAGCCATATACTCCGCTTATGTTGTTGAATCGGCAACAGTCTCTTACTTGAAAGATTTCTAGCTTACTGCTCCGTTGTTCAAACAAAATATGTTCTCGGATTACAACTTAGAGTCGTCTTTATCGATTTGGAAACTTACATCGGTATACCCAGTTACCTCAAGTTCTCCATCTCCATAAACTAAGAAAACATCCTTAGTTTGTTTAAGATACTTAAGGATGTTCTTAACCGCCATCCAGTAACCATCACCTGGATCGGCCTGTTAGCGACTACACATACTCAAGGCATACGAGACATCAGGTCGCGTACATATCATGGCATACATGATCGATCCAACTGCCGAGGCGAACGATATCCGACTCATATTATTTCTCTCATCTTGAGTTTTAGGACACATGTCCTTAGATAGAGTGATGTCATGTGACACTGGTAACAGTCCCCTTTTGGACTGATCCATGTTGAATCTTTTCAATATTTTATCAATATATGTGCTCTGGGAGAGTCCAAGCAGCTTTCTAGATCTATCCCGGTAGATCTTTATTCCTATAATATAGGCTGCTTCTCCCAGATCTTTCATGGAGAATTTTAATGAAAGCCAAGCTTTCACCGATGTTAACATGGGAATGTCATTGCCCATAAGTAATACATCATCAACATAAAAGACAATAAAAGTTAGTGCTCTCCCACTAACCTTCTTACATACACAAGGATCATCTTCGTTTTGAATGAAATCATATTCTTTTATGGTCTCATCAAAACATTGGTTTCATGACCGCGATGTTTGCTTCAGTCCATAAATTGACCGATTTAACTTACAAACCTTGTTTGTAAGTCTAGGAACGATAAAACCGTCAGGCTGTTGCATATAAACATCCTCCAAAAGGTTTCCGTTAAGGAAAGCGATTTTAACATCCATCTGTCATATCTCGTAATTGAAATATGCAGCAATAGCAAGTGTTATCCGAATGGATTTAATCATGGTAACGGGTGAGCAAGTTTCGTCATAATCGACATCATGGCAACTTTGTACGTTTGTACGTTGCCATCCATGTCGGTCTTCTTCTTGAAGACCCATTTGCATCCAATAGGCTTTACGCCTTTTGGTGCATCAACTAGTGTCCAAACTTGATTGGTGTACATGGAATCCATTTCGGACTTAATGACCTCTTGCCATAAAGCAGAATTGATATCTTGTATCGCTTCCTCATACGTAGCCAGTTCTTTATCCTCAATGAGATTAATATCTACATGATGTGAGATCAGAAACCCATACCTCTCAAGTTGTTTCCTGATTCTCTCCGATCTACGCGGTCCTTGTGTAATAAAAGATTGTGGTACAGTCTCATCCCGGATGGACTGTGCTTGTTCCGCTGAGGATTCTATGTCAGGAATAGTATCACTTTGATTTTCATCGAGTTCTACTTTCCTCCCACTAACCACTGCATTTAGGAATTCCTTCTCAAGGAAAACCGCTTGTAGAGCAACAAATACTTTGTTCTCTCGTGGGTGATAGAAGTAATATCATTTGGTTTCCCTAGGATTTCCTACGAATAGGCATTTATCCGATTTGGGCTCAAGTTTGGTACCTTCCAAATGTATAACGTATGCCCAGCATCCCCAAATCTTCAGGAATGAGAAACCCGATTTCTTTCCTGTCCATATCTCATACGGAGTCTGTTTTACAGACTTTGACGGAACCTTATTCAAAATAAGAATTGCATTGTTTAATGCATATCCCCAGAAGGAAATAGGTAGCTCAGTGCGACTCATCATAGACCTTACCATGTCCAACAAAGTTCGGTTTCTCCGTTTGGACACACCGTTTAATTACGGTGTTCCAGGAGGAGTCCACTGTGAAAGAATACCATATTCTTTCAAGTAATCTAGAAACTCATTGCTCAAGTATTCGCCACCACGGTCCGACCGTAATTCTTTATACTCTTGCTTGTCTGTTTTTCAACTTCCTGTCGAAACTCTTTGAATTTCTCAAGAGTTTCCGACTTGTGTCTCATTAGATACACATAACCATAACGCAATGTGTCATCCAAAAAGGTTATGAAGTATTCATATCCACCTCTAGCCTGGCTAGACATGGGCCCACATACGTCACTATGAACGAGGGCAAACAGTTCGGTGGCGCGTTCACCCTTACCGCTAAAAGATGATTTAGGCATTTTGCCTAATAACTAAGATTCACAGACGTCATATGAATTTGGATCAAATCCGTCCAAGTACCCACTCTTTGAAAGTATGGATATGTGAGACTTGTTTATATGTCCCAGACGACAGTGCCACATATAACTCGTTTTGAGCCTTTTGTTTGTTATATTAGATTTTTAAGATTGATTTATATTCAAAATATAAAGACCATTATTTGCAACAGCAGTGTAAATGTCTACATCATTTTTATACGCAAAACACCCAGTGTTACTGAATACAAAAGTATACCCACATTGGGTTAACATAGATACAGAAATAATATTCCTAGTCAAACTAGGTACATAATAACAGTCTGTAAGTTCTAGTATATGCCCTGAGGGTAATTCCAAAACAAAAGTGCCAACGGCCAAAACGGCGACTGGTGCCCCATTTCCAACGCGTATATCAATCTCCCCTGAGGTCAGTCTCCTGTTAATCTGTAGATCCTGCACATCAGTACATATGTGAGTACCACAACTAGAATCAAAAATCCAATTTTTAAAACTAGAAGTAGTCATGTTTATCTCAATAACAAACATACCTGAAGCCGGTGCCTTGCCCGCTTTAATCTCCTTCTGGAGCGCCTTGTACTCGCGGCAGTCACGCTTCCAGTGACCCCGCTTGGTCCACTGGAGGCAAACATCTTGAGATTTGTCCTTAAGCTTCCCAGAAGCCTTTGACGATTTGACCTTGCCCTTTCTTTTATGCTTCTTCTTCTTCACATCTCAAGTCACCTTGGGCCCAGCCCTCGGTGTCGGAGATGTCGAAGCAAAGTGCGCATCGCGCTTATTGCCCTTAAGCAGCTCATTCTCGGCTTCCTTTAGAACTGACAACAAGTCTCCAAGAGTATCATCAGTGTTCATCAAATTATAGTTTATAATGAACTGTCTCCAAGTGTCGGGGATAGATTGCAAGATCATATCTATGGTAATCTCAGCCTCGAAGACTATCCTCATCTCAGCCAGCTCATCTATGTCATCAATCATCTGTGCCACATGGGACTCAACAGACATGCCTTATGACATACGTGAACTGAAGAGCTTCTTTATTAACTCATATCTCTATGACCTTCGATTAGATCGGTGAAGATCTTGCAACCTCGCCAACATGTTATAGGGATCCAAGTCCCTATTCTGTCAACTGAAATGCTGAGTCATGGAAGCAAGCATAATAGACTGAGCAGTATCACAATCATCGCTGTGAGTCTTCCTAAGCTCCATCTCAAGTAACTGATCAGGTTTAGGCTTAGGCCCCAGAGGTGTATGTATGGTGTATAACAGCCTCCAAGGACTATCCTTAGATTTTTTCCCAATCGGTAAAGTTTATGCCCTTACAGATATTTTCGCCCATGATAATGTCTCGGACATTTCCCTTTCCAGTCATCTTAACTACGATAGTCTAACTATTTAGTCAACGATATTTGGGTACAGTCTAACTGTTACAAGAAAAATAACATTGTATTAGTCCAACTAATAAAATAATTTTGACGAAATATTTTTAAAGCGTGTAAAGCTAAGTATCTGAATGAAATTACAAATTCAATACTAGCCTCCTACTATTTTTCGGCGAGTCTCTAACCCTCTGTCGAGTACTCGGGAAACCCAGTTTCCTAGTGGGCTAGGATCCCGTTAAATAACACACAACTTTGGCTTTGGCCAACAGGCTGTATGATATTTAACTAGATAGATCTCGAAGATCAATTGGATCTCATCCAATTCCTAGATCCGGTAGGTGAACATACAAGTCTAAACATATATACAATATATATGCCAATATATACAATATATATGCCAATATATCCAATATATTTTCCTAACATTTTTCCTCTGAATCAACTAAGCCTTGGCTTTGGCACAACAAGCTTAATGATTCCAATTAAGCGGGACCCATTGACATAGAAAGCTTCGTAATCAATGTCGATGGACAAGAAGTGATATTGACTTTGGCCAACAAATCACAACTTGGACAGGACATCGATATGGAACAAAACTCTCATGATTCAAACACATCCGCAATTGACAAAGGTCTTGACTTTGGCCAACAAACCAATGCCAAATTTGGATCTTGAGTAAGAATCACTCAACGGAAGGAAAACGCTGAATATGTTTTGAGGGTTTTTCGCGTAAATTGGCAACCAATTTATTATCTTTGATTAGGTCTCATCATACACCCTTAAGCATGCATTCTAAAAGCATAATAAGGCGCAATAAATAAATTAATAATGATATGCGGATGGATATGTCACAAATTATTCCTAGAACAAATCACTCTCATTCCTCTCCCCGGTTAGAACTATTCTAACTTCTACCCAATTACATAATACAATAAAGAAACCTCATTTACATTGAGGGGAATTGGTGAGAAGAGAAATACAAAGAATAAGGAGATAAAAGGCTAGACACGCAGGTCCAATTTAATAAATTCTAAATTTATTACAATTTCCAAAGTTGCCCTCGCCCTTCTAATATCCATCCGATATACATTATTCATACAACACATTCATGTATTCATACAAAGCATGTTATTCAATCAATCTAATCTAATTAATTAATCTTTGATTAATAACCATCCAATGTTCAAACAACGATTTGATTTGCGCGAGTCCAACTCGTTTAAGAATAAATGCTTTTAAGTATGTATTCTTGAATTATATCGAACTACAACTTTAAATCTAATTTATTTCTATTCAATAATAATTCCAATTTAATTCCAAATTAAATATTTACACTTATTTGTATTTGCCTGAAAGACTTGGATTCCAAATCCAATCTTGATGGGTCTCAAAGGCCCAATAACATCCAATGTCATTTTAATTAAAGTCCAATGGACTTTTAATTGATTCTTAAGGCATAGGCTTTGGCCATAATGGATCAAACCCAAAATGCCAAGGCCCAATAGGAATCACCCTATTGCCAACAAATCAATTTAGGCCCAATTATATTCTTTAAAGGGCCAAATGCTGTATTTGGACTTTATGGATTTGGTTTTGGGCCCAATTGGATCCAATCCAAAAGTCCAAAACCAAACTTGGTCAAACCAAGCCTATTAAGCCCAATTGCACACTTTTGGCCTAATAAACTTTAAAAGGCCAATTATTATAATTTTAATATTCAAAATATTTTAATTATTATAATTAAAGTGTATTAGCCATGATTAATTAATTAACCTTAATATTTCCAAAATATCTTAATTAACTAATTAATCATGCTTAAGTTAATCAATTTTTGCTCAACAAATATTGAAGCAAAACATTTCATTTTCAAGCTCAACAAGCTCTTTGAATTTAACATAAACATTATTGACTTTGATTCCAATCTAATCAAACCAACAATCAACATTTATATCATGCTTTAAACACATCTTACCAAATGAGAGAGAGAGAGATGATTTTGGTAGAAACTAATTTACCATTTTCACCTAAACAAGGTGGTTGGGTAAATGGTTTCACCAAAACCAATCCAAGGTGGTTGGAAAGTGGATGGTATGGCATAAATGCCAATCACTCCCCCAACTACCACATTTAAAGTGGGCCCCACATTTGAATTCAAAATTCGAATGGATTCTACGAATGTTTATCGCGGCTTGGATCCGTTTAATCCGATTAAACGAATTCTTGTCGTTAAATAATTAAATCTAATTTAATTAAATGACGACGCCTGGTAAATTTATTACGAATGTCATTTACGAATTAATTCTAAATTAATCCGTTCGTTCACATTTAAAGTCCGACTTTAATTTCGCAATGAAATCCAATTCATATTAATATATCCGATATATTAATTGTAGCCCATACGAATAAATTAAATAGAAAAATCAAATTTAACTATTAAATTTATTCTACCAATTAATTCCAAATTAATTGAGTTCTCTCTCTTCCGAACACATTTAATCCCAGATTAAATAATACCTCAATTAATCCCAGATTAATTTTCTCTCTTAATTAATCCCAGATTAATTTTAATTTAAATCAACTATCATTGGTGAATCTTTGGGAAGCGACCCAAGAGACTTCTGGATATGTTGGCAGTAAATCTGGTTATCGGACTATCTGATTAATTGCTTACCTCGTACTATGTGTTAATCGATTTACAAGACATGGTTGGCTTCTAGCAAAGCACCGTGCCTACCCAATTCTCCAGAAATATTCTTACTGGAATTTACAATCTATGTCAGGCGTAGAATATATAGTATTGCGTATTACGATCCCGTATCAGATGTCACATGTAAAGTTGGGGGCTGGAATAGTGTCTGCCCCGTACGAAGCATATATCGGATATCAAGCAACTAGTCTCTTTAAATCGGTTAATCATGACCTTGTCATATTATCCCGATGGTTGCAACACAATAGAGAACTATTTCTGAATCCCTGCGTGATCATCATCTCCATATGTCTGAAGTGATACTTCTGTCTTGACATCACATCCAATACACTACGATTCTCAATAAACCCAGTAGAGGCGTACACAGAACTTGTTAAAGCCCTGGACGACCAAAACCAAAGTTTACCGATTGTCGCAAGTACTAGCGATGCAAGTCTCAGGTTAATACCAAATACATCTACCCTGAAGTGGACTCCCATAGACACATATACATACTACCAATGGGATTCCACAGGGTCTCTCCAAAGCGAAGGTGTTTTCCGTACCATCGGTAAAACGCAACCTCATATCGCACTTGCATAAGTATTCTATACTTAAACATATGAGACCTATGTCGTTATGCCCTCACAATGCGCACAAGTGCAATGCTAGTCTATTCCCCATTATCGATGTCCAGTCTCGATAATACTATGACTAGGGATATTTAATTATTAAACCTTTATGGATTGATACTGTCATATATCATCTCAATTCGGAACTAATCATAGGGACTTTTACAATTTATATATCAAAGTAAATAAATTACAAAACGGTAAAAGGCAATTTCATTATTACATAGTTAATTTTATACAAAAACACAATATCTTTTACGAACAGTGACGTTATGGGTCATAATTGTCTAATAGATAGGCCCCTCGGAATTCCATTGGTAGTATGACTATGTCTCTATGGAAGTCCGAAATCAGGGTAGGTGTATTTGGTCTTAACCTGAGACTTGCACCGCTAATACTTACGACAATCAATCTGCTTTGGTTTTGGTCGTCCAGGGCTTTAATAGGTTCTGTGTATGCCTCTGCTGGGCATATTGAGAATCGTAGTGTATTGGGTGTGATGTCAAGATGGAAGTATCACTCCAGTCATAGTGGAGATGATGTCACGAAGGATACGGTACTAATACTCTTAAGTACTGCAGTCATCGGGATATTATGACTAGGTCATGTATATCCGATTATAGAGACTAGTTACCAGACATCCGACATGTGCTTCGTACGGGGCAGACACAATTCCAGCCCCAGGCCTAGCACGTGACATCCGATACTGGATTGACATACACAATACTACGTATACTACGCCTGATATAGATCGCTTATTCCTGTAAGCATATTTCTGGAGAATTGGGTAGGCATGGCGCTTTGCTAGAAGCCAACCTTGTCTTGTAAATCGGTAAAATGTAGTACTTGGTACATACGTATTCGGATAGTCCGATAACCGTATTTACTGCCAACATATCCGGGGATCTCATGGGTCGCTTCCCGAAGATTCACCGATGACGTATGACTCGCATTTTATTAATCTGGGATTAATTAGATGAGAGAGAAAATTAATCTGTGATTAATTATAGAGATATTTTATCTTGGAAAAAATATCATTTAAAGAGATAGAACGATTAATTTGGAATTAATCGATAAATTAATATATTCGATATATTAAACGAAATTAGATTTCGACACGGAATTAAAATTGGATTTTAATTCGGGCGAGCGAATTAATTTAGAATTAATTCGTTAGCGACGTGAATAGTAATTATGCTAGGCATGATTATTTAATTAAATTAGATTTAATTACTACGTAACGGAAAATTCGTTAATTCGAAATTAATGAACCCGAGCCCGGGAGTGTTTGTGAGCGCATTCGCATTTCGAATTCGAGTGCGGCACTCAAGTCACATCAAGTGTCAAATCGCTAGTCACATCAAGCGTCAAATCACATGTCACTTTGAGTGATGTGATGTGACAACTTGACAACTTGTCATTTGATTGAGTGAATAGTGATGGAAGTTGGTAAGAAATGATGGATGAGTGTTGGACACTCAAGTGTGAGATTGAAAGACATATACCATTATTTAATTAAATGGTATTTGACTTTTATTTTTGGTATTTTATATACAAAACACATAACACATTAATATCAACAAACACTCTCTTTCTTCCTCTCCCTCTCAAGCCCAAAGTGGGCTGTCTTCTTCCTTCACTACACTGCCGAAAATGGCAAGAAGAAATAAGGGTTTTTATGGCAAAAATTCCTAAGTGCTAGCACACTATTTGAGACATACGAAGGTGATAGGGAACTGCACACATGAGCATGGATTCATACCACCCAAAAGCTTGGAGCTTGGACCAAATATTGAAGATCAAAACAGTCCACTGCCGAGCACTCTAGGAGGAAGCTTGAAGATTTTTATTCTTCGTCACATCGCTCAACCGCTTGATGTAAGTGTTGGACAGTTATGACCCATAGCGTCACTATTTGTACAGATCATGGTGTTATTGTACAAATTAACTATATGACAAAAGAGATTGCACTCTTATCATTTGTGATTAGATCACCTAAATGTATAAATGATGAGAAGTCCTTATGATTTGTTCCTGGATTGAGAATGATATAAGACAATATCAGTCCACGAAGGATAAATCATTAAATATCCCTAGTCAGAGTATTATCGAGATAGGACATCGATAAATACGTAAAAGACTAGTATTACACTTGTGCGCGTTGTGAGGGCATAATGTCATAGTTCTCTTATATTTGGGTGTAGGATACTCATGCAAGTGTAGTAGGAGGTTGTGTTTCACTGATGGTACGGGAAACAGCTTCGCTCTGGATAGACCCCCTCGGAATTCCATTGGTAGTATGACTATGTGTCTATGGAAGTCCGAAATCAGGGTAGGTGTATTTGGTCTTAACCTGAGACTTGCACCGCTAATACTTGCGATAATCAACATACTTTGGTTGCGGTCGTCCAGGGCTTTAACAGGTTCTGTGTACGCCAATGCTGGGTATATTGAGAATCGTAGTGTGTTGGGTGTGATGTCAAGACGGAAGTATCACTCCAGTCATAGTGGAGATGATATCACGTAGGATACGGTACTAGTGCTCTTAAGTACTGCAGTCATCGGGATATTATGACTAGGTCATGAATATCCGATATAGAAACTAGTTACCAGACATCCGACATATGCTTCGTACGGGGCAGACACAGCTCCAACCCCAGGCCTAGCACGTGACAGTCCGATACTAGATCGACATAAAAAATACTACGTATACTACGCTTGATACAGATCATTTATTCATGTAAGGCTATTTCCGGAGAATTGGGTAGGCATGGCGTTTTGCTAGAGGCCAACCTTGTCTTGTAAATCGGTAAAACGTAGTACGAGGTACTTATGTGTTCGGATAGTCCGACGACCGTATTAACTGCCAACATATCCGGGGATCTCATGGGTCGCTTCCCAAAGATTCATCGATGACATATGACTCTCACTTTAATTAATCTGGGTTTAATTAGAAGAGAGAGAAAATTAATCTAGGATTAATCTCAGAGATATTTTATCTAGGATAAAATATCAATAAAAGAGAGATAAGGATTAATTTTGAATTAATAGGTAAATTAATATATTCGATATATTAAACGAAATTGGATTTCGACGCGGAATTAAAATTAGATTTTAATTCGGGTGAACGAATTAATTTAGAATTAATTCGTTAGCGACGTGAATAGTAATTATACTTGGCATGATTATTTAATTAAATTAGATTTAATTACGATACAACGAAAAAATCGTTAATTTGGAATTAACGAACCCAAGCTCGAGATTATTTACGAGCGCATTCGCACTTCGAATTCGAGTGTGGCACGCAAGTCAAATCAAGCATCAAATCGCTAGTCCCATCTAGCGTCATATCATTCGTCAATCAAGTGAATGATGTCTTTCACTTTGAGTGACTGACGTAAGTCAATATTCACTGATTGATGGAAGTTGATGTGAGTTGATGGTGTTGATGGGCTTTTATTATTTGACTTTTTGAAAGCCAAATTCAAGTGAAATTCATTTGAAATTCACAAAAGTGTATAAGATACACTTGAAGCCAAAATGCAAAGACACTTCAACCACTCTCCCTCTTCTCTTTCTTCTCTCCAAAAACGCCCAAAGTAGGCATTTCTTCTTCTATTCACTGTACTGTTTTTCCATGAATGGCAAGGAGAAAAAGAAGCAATTTTGTGGCAAAATTGGCTTGAGCTAGCACTCAAAGAGTTATACGAAGGTGATAGGGAAACCCACCCACGAGCCGGGAATCGTTTGACGATGCTTGGAGCTCAAATTCTTGGATCTAAACTGAAAAACTTGGAGAAGCAAACTGCCACTGCCGTGAGCAGCCCTTGGTGTAGAAAATGATTTTGTTCGTCAAAGCGTCACTCAACCGATCAATGTGAGTATCCTATGACTTCATCGTTGTTATTCACACATGCTTTCATGCTTAATATTGATCTTGGGACCTTAATGGAAACCAACAATAGTATCAGAGCTAGGTTTGAGCATGAAAAGTTTAGGGCTTAAAATTTGGGTAAAATGAATTTGAGCATGATTTTGTGAAATTGGATGATTGAGAATGCTTAAATGTTATTGAATTGAAGATTGATTGGATCAATTTCAAGAAAATATGTTTGGAACAATTTTCCCCAAAATACTTACCTTGGCCGTGAGTTTAATGCCCTTATATGTCTTGGAAATTTTGATTTTTGGTTCATTAGATGTGTTGCAAATCATTCAGGATGATGATTTAATGTCGATTGTGGAATTAATTGGATTGAATTCGAATCGGACATAAAATCCCCTCCTTGGCCGAGACTTTAAAGCATGTAATTGGGTTTGATTTTAATGAAAATGTGTTGGACATGTGATGATAAATATAAGCATGATTAATTAGGATAATCGACGTTTTAGAAACATTGATTTAAGTAGTTAATCATGTTATACACTTTAGAATTAATTAGATTATGAAATTGGAATTTTATGATTTAATTAATTGGGCCTTAAAATTGGATTTGGGCTTAAATGTTGTAAATGGGCTTATTGGGCTTTGTAGTACAAAGTTGGGTTTAGGCAAAGTTGGTTAGATCCAATTGGGCCCAAAACCGCTTCCATAAAGCCCAAATGCGACTGAATGAACTTTTAAAGTTTAATTGGGCCTAATTGGCCTAAATTGATTTCCTTCAACAGATACGCATTAACAGTGCAGAACTTATTTTGAATAAGGTTCCATGAAAATCTATTTGACATGATTCATATTAGATATGAACAGGAAAGAAATTGGATTTTCTCATTCCTGTAGATTTGAGTATGCTATGCATACGTTTGGATGATACCAAACTAGAACCCAAATTGGATAAGTGCTAATTATAGGTTATCCTAAGGATACCATAAGTATTGAACTTATACATCTCACAAGAGAAAAATATAATTGTTGCTCGCCATGCGATTTTCCTAAAAGGAATACCGATATGCAGTGGTAAGTGGGAGGATAGTAAAACTCGATGAAAATCGTTGTAATACTATTCAATGCACTGATCCCTAATAAAACATAAACAGTTCATCAAGGATGAAACTGTACCAGTAATCTTCGAATACACAAGAACCACGTAGATCGGAGAGAGTCAGAAAACAACCTGGGGTATGGATTTCTGATCTCACCTCATAAAGATGTCTATCTTATTGAGGTATACCAATTGACTACTTATGAGGAAGTGATACAAGGTATCGACTCCCTATTATGGCAAAGTGCCATATGAATCTGAAATGGATTCCATGTATATCAACTGTGTTTAGAAGACTAGTTGATGTACCGCTAGATATTATGCTTATTGGTACTTATAAGTCTTCAAGGAAGACATACATGGAAGGCAACATACCAACGTATAAAGCTAGGCTTTTAACGGAAAGGTATCATTATCAACATTGTATTGATTACGATTCAACCTTTTAACTGTTGCCATGGTAAATCCATTTGGATAATGCTTACTAAAGTTACATGTTTCATTTATGCAATATGACAGTAGAACGTCAAAATCGTTTTCCTTAAGCGGAAACCTTTTGGAGGATGTTTTCAATATCCTGACGATTTTGTCGTACCAAAACTAGTAAATAAGGTTTGCAGGTTAATCGATCCATGTGGGATTGAAGCAAGTATTGAGTTCTTGAAATTATCGTTTTGATGTAATCATAATGGTGTATGATTTGGTTCAAAACGAATATGATTCTTGAGTATATAAAGAGGTTAGTGGGAGTGCACTGATAGAGGCTGTCGTATAAGTAATGATGATATGTCATTTCTTGGAAATGATATTCCTATAATACAATCGGAGAAAGTTAGGCTTTCGAGAAAACTCTCCGAGAAACTCGTACATTGAAAAATGTACATGACCTGAGAAACTCGTACATTGAAAAATGTACATGACCTGATGTCTCATATGCTTTGAGCATATGGATTCACAATCGAGCCAATCCAAGTGATAGTCACTGGATTGATGTTAAGAATATCCGTTAGTATCATAGAGATCTAAGGATGCTGTCTAAATCTGTGGAGAATGAGAACTTGAAGTGACTGGGATCACTACTGTAAGTTTCCTAAACCGATAAAATGACTAAAAGTCACAAACAGTACTATACAGTTTGAATAACGGTACAGTGAGCTGGGAATCTTCCAAGCAATATATTGTTACCGAATAAACAACAAATGCGGGTTATTGCTGTAGCTGAGCTAGTTGTCAGTACAGGCTAAAGAATTAATGGTCTCATAAACGATCCAGATATACACTTCGATATTCATCTGATTCGTTCGGATTATATATCGTGGCGATGTGATGATCGAATAAATTACATCAGATGATAATCATGCAAATCCGCTGACGAAAACCTTTCCTCAGCAATTTGAGCGAACAGTACATAGTTTGGGTGTTAGACACTCGAGTGACTGGCTATAGGCCAAGTGAGAGATTGTTGGATAGTTATGACCCATAGAGTCACTATTTGTACAGATCATGGTGTTGTTGTACAAATTAACTATGTGACAAAGGAGATTGCACTCTTATCATTTGTGATTAGATCACCTAGATGTATAAATGATGAGAGGTCCTTATGATTTGTTCCTGGATTGAGAATGATATGAGACAGTATCAGTCCACGAAGGATAAATCATTAAATATCCCTAGTCAGAGTATTATCGAGATAGGACATCGATAAATACATAAAAGACTATATTACACTTGTGCGCGTTGTGAGGGCATAACGACATAGTTCTCTTATATTTGGGTATAGAATACTCATGCAAGTGTAGTAGGAGGTTATTTTTCACCGATGGTACAGGAAACAGCTTCGCTCTGGATAGACCCCCTCGAAATTCCATTTGTAGTATGACTATGTGTCTATGGAAGTCCGAAATCAGGGTAGGTGTATTTGGTCTTAACCTGAGACTTGCACCGCTAATACTTGCGACAATCAATATACTTTGGTTACGGTCGTCCAGGCTTTAACAAGTTCTGTGTACGCCAATGCTGGGTATATTGAGAATCGTAGTGTGTTGGGTGTGATGTCAAGATGGAAGTATCACTCCAGTAATAGTGGAGATGATGTCCCGTAGGATACGGTACTAGTGCTCTTAAGTACTGCAGTCATCGGGATATTATGACTAGGTCATGAATATTAGATATAGAGACTAGTTACCAGACATCCGACATGTGCTTCGTACGGGGCAGACACAGCTCCAACCCCAGGCCTAGCACGTGAACGTCCGATACTGGATCGACATATAAAATACTACGTATACTACGCCTGATACAGATCTTTTATTCCTGTAAGGATATTTCTGGAGAATTGGGTAGGCATGGCGCTTTGCTAGAGGCCAACCTTGTCTTGTAAATCGGTAAAACGTAGTACGAGGTACTTAAGTGTTCGGATAATCCGACGACCGTATTTACTGCCAATATATCTGGGGATCTCATTGGGTCGCTTCCCAAAGATTCACCGATGACATATGACTCGCACTTTAATTAATCTGGGATTAATTAGAAGAGAGAGAAAATTAATATAGGATTAATTTCGGAGATATTTTATCTAGGATAAAATATCAATAAAAGAGAGATAACGATTAATTTGGAATTAATCGATAAATTAATATATTCGATATATTAAATGAAATTGGATTTTGACGCGGAATTAAAATTAGATTTTAATTCAGGCGAACGAATTAATTTAGAATTAATTCGTTAGCGATGTGAATAGTAATTATGCTTGGCATGATTATTTAATTAAATTAGATTTAATTACGACGTAATGGAAAAATCGTTAATTTGGAATTAACGAACCCGAGCCCGAGATTATTTACGAACGTATTCGCATTTCGAATTCGAGTGCGGCACGCAAGTCAAATCAAGTGTCAAATCGCTAGTCGCATCTAGCGTCACATCATTCGTCAATCAAGTGAAAGATGTCTTTCACTTTGAGTGATTGATGTAAGTCACTATTCACTGATTGATGGAAGTTGATGTGAGTTGATGGAGGTTGATGGGCTTTTATTATTTGACTTTTTGAAAGCCAAATTCAAGTGAAATTCATTTGAAATTCACAAAAGTGTATAAGATACACTTGAAGCAAAAATGCAAAGACACTTCAACCACTCTCCCTCTTCTCTTTCTTCTCTCCAAAAATGCCCAAAGTGGGCATTTCTTCTTATCTTCACTGCACTGTTTTTCCGTGAATGGCAAGGAGAAAAATGAGCAATTTTGTGGCAAAATTGGCTTGAGCTAGCACTCAAAGAGTTATACGAAGGTGATAGGGAAACCCACCCACGAGCCGGGAATCGTTTGACGATGCTTGGAGCTCAAATTCTTGGATCTAATCTGAAAAACTTGGAGAAGCAAACTGCCACTGCCATGAGCAGTCCTTGGAGCAGAAAATGATTTTGTTCGTCAAAGCGTCGCTCAACCGATCGGTGTGAGTATTCGTAACTTCGTCGTTGTTATTCACACATGCTTTCATGCTTAATATTGATCTTGTGACCTTAATAGAAACCAACAGTGAGTATTCCGCTACTTTCTTTGTTGTATTCGCACTTTAGTTTTTATGCTTGAATCGATCCTCGGGACCATAGAAACTCCAACATAAATACATGCATACTTTAATACAAATAGATAACACTTGTATTACAAAATATTCGAACAGACGCCATCCTCCAAAAAGTTGGAGCAAGAATAATAACACTCCGTTTAGAGTCAAAAGTGAAAGTCCCCAAGACATAGAGCACCCAACAGCCAGAATGATAAGATATAGGAGAGAGGCTTGCCTAATGAAAATATTGAGGATGAAGACCACCCAAACATGGTAATTGGGGGTGACTATGCCGCTAGATGTTTGAACAATGACAACATAAGCAAATTTTGGAATACTTGAGGCAAAGAGAGATTTTAGAACACTTGAGATATCGAAAGAATTGGTAGGCCAATGGATTTAGAACACAAGAAGAAGTGGAAATAGGTTTGGTACATAAATAAAATTAGAAAGTTAGACAAAATTAGATTTCCAAAGAATTTCGAATACCGATGGATCTAGAACATCGATAGGTTTAGAATATCGATGGCTTCGGAATACCGATGGCTTTGGAACGCCGATAGATTTGGAACATCAATAGCTTTGGAACAGTGATGGATTTGGAATTCCAATGGCTTTAGAATTTTGATGAATTTTGAATGATGACAAACTTGGAAACAGACTTGGAACAAGAATTAGAAAGCCAGACAGATTTGAAAAGTTAGAAGTATTTGGAACACTCATAGATTTAGAACATCAACAGACTTGGAACATCAACATATAGATTTGGAATACTAATAAATTTGAAAATTTGAATGGTGATTAAGGATAGACTACAGAAAACCTTAGGAATGAAATGAAGCCACGGGATTAAAGATAGACCACATACAGAAAACCTTAGGAATGAAATGAAGCCACGAGATTAAAGATAGACCACAGACAATATCAAGAGTGAAGTGAAACCTCATGAGTGAGGATGAATGCTAGACAACTCCAAGAATGGGGTATGGACTTCGAGAATGAAGATGATTTCGAGAACGGAATGGAACTTTGAGAGTGAAGATGACTTCGAGAATTAAGAAGGCATCGAGCATGAAGACAACTTTCACCATAAAGATTTAGGAATGAAGTCTTGAAGGATGAAGCCTCACGATGAAGAATTAGGAATGAAGCCATGAGGGATGAAGCATCATAATTTGGGAATAAAGCCTTGAGAAATGAAGCTCACCATGAAAGATCTGGGAATGAAGCATTGAGGGATGAAGTCTCACAAAAAATATTTCGGAAAGAAGTCATGAGGGATGTGTTAGTGTTCCTAGAACATGCCAAGGATCTAATAAGCAAGAAAATGAGCTCATAAATTCATTATAAGTTGCGGAATTACTTACATTGAATGGATTTGAGCTTTTAAAATTTTGAATGAAGATCTCCAAGATCCTTCATTTGTGTTGATTCAAAGCTTTGAGTTGGTTTCCCTATCACCTTAGTTGATTCCTTGAAGTGCTAGCTTTGATGATTTTGCAACAAAATCAAAGGGAGAAAAATATGAAGTTCACGCCCAAGGTGTGTTTTTCTAGGGTTTTTATTTTTCCAAATTATGTATATGCTCAACAAATGAGAGAAGGCTTTTTGGTTTTGTTAAAGGGTTTTACCCTTTTACCCAAAACCATGTAGTTGGAGTCTTGGTTTTTACCTAAACCAAGTGGTTTCAAAGTAAGTGGTTTTGGCATAAATGCCAACCACTTTCCAACCATCACCTCACATGTGTGACATTTGTGAAGTGGGCCCCACCATTTTGAATTCAAAATTCAAAATGTCTCTACGAACATTTGCCGCGGCTCGAATTCGTTAATCCGATTAAACAAACTTTGGTCGCTAAATAATTAAATCTAATTTAATTAAATAACGATGCCTCGCAAATATATTACGAACGTCGTTTACGAATTAATTCTAAATTAATTCGTTCGTTCGTATTAAAGTCCAACTTTAATTTCGTAATGAAATCCAATTCATATTAATATATCTGATATATTAATTTTAGCCCATACAAATAAATTAAATAGAAAAATCAAATTTAACTATTAAATTTATTTTACCAATTAATTCCAAATTAATAGCGTTCTCTCTCTTCCGAACACATTTAATCCCAGATTAAATAATACCTCAATTATCCCAGATTAATTTTCTCCATATTAATTAATACCAGATTAATTCTAATTTAAATCAACTATTATCGGTGAATCTTTGGGAAGCGACCCAAGAGATCACTGGATATGTTGGCAGTAAATACGGTCATCGGATTATCCGAATACATGCGTACCTCGTACCACGTACTTACCGATTTACAAGACATGGTTGGCTTATAGCAAAGCACTGTGCCTACCCAATTCTCCATAAATATTCTTACTGGAATATATAATCTATGCCAGGTGTAGTATATGTAGTAATGCATATTGCGATCCAGTATCAGGTGTCACTGCTAGGCCTATGGCTAGAATTGTGTCTGCCCGTACGAAGCACATGTCAGGTGTCTGGTAACTAGTCTCTATAATCGGATGAACATGACCTAGTCATATCATCCCGATGACTGCAGTACTTAAGAGTACTAGTTCCGTATCCTATGTGACATCATCTCCACTATGACTGGAGTGATACTTCCGTCTTGACATCACTCCCAATACACTACAATTCTCAATATACCCATCAGAGGCGTACACAGAACCGTTTAAAGCCCTGGACGACCAAAACCAAAGCATATTGATTGTCGCAAGTATTAGCGATACAAGTCTCGGGTTAAGACCAAATACACCTACCTTGATTTCGGACTTCCATAGACACGTAGTCATACTACCAATGGAATTCCGAGGAGTCTATCCAGAGCGAAGCTGTTTCCGTACCATCGGTAAACACAATCACCTATTACAATTGCATGAGTATCCAATACCCAAATATATGAGAACTATGCTCTTAAGCTTCCATAACACGCACAAGTGTAATACTAGTCTATTATGCATTATCAATGTCCAGTCTCGATAATACTACGACTAGGGATATTTAATGATTAATCCTTCGAGGACTGATAGTGTCTCATATCATCTCAATCCACAAACTAATCATAAGGACCTCCTATCATTTATATATCTAGGTGATCTAATCACAAATTATAAGAGTGCAATCTCCTTGTCACATAGCTAATTTGTACAACAACACTATGAACTGTACAAATAGTGACGCTATGGGTCATAACTATCCAACAATCTCCCACTTGGCCTATAGCCAGTCACTCGAGTGTCTTACACCTGAACTATGTATGGTTCGCTCAACTGCTGAGGAAAGGCTTTCGTCAGCGAATTTGTATGATTATAATCTGATGTTATTTATACGATCATCACATCGCCACGATGTATGATCCGAACGAATCAGATTAATAGTCAAAGTATATATCTGGATCGTTGATGAGACCATTAATTCTTTAGCCTGTGCTGACACTAGCTCAGCTGCTAATAGAACTATATCTCGACCCAAATGGCTTCTATTACTGCCTTAGCTGTAGCAATAACCCGCGTTTGTTGTTTATTCGGTAACAGTATCTTGCTTGGAAGATTTCAAGCTCACTGTTTCGTTATTCAAACTGTATAGTACCGTTGTTTTTATTGGTTAGGAAACTTGCAGTAGTGATCCCAGTCACTTCAAGTTCTCCTTCTCCATAGTTTAAGACATCATCCTTAGTTCTCTAAGATACTAACGGATGTTCTTAATATCAATCCAGTGACTATCACTTGGATTGACCTGTTTGTGACTTCATATGCTTAAAGCGTATGAGACACCAGGTCATGTACATTTTTCAATTTATAAGTTCTCGGAGAGTGTTAACAACCTTTAGATCTATCCCAGTAGATCTTTATTCCTAGAATAAAGGTTGTTTCTCCCAAGATTTCTACGGAAAATCTTTTATGAAAGACAAGCTTTCACCGATTGTATTATGTGGGAATATCATTTTCAAGAAATGACATATCATCATTATTAGGAAATTCAGTGTCAGTGCGTTCCCACTAACCCTCTTATATACACAAGAATATATTTGTTTTGAATTAAATCATATACCATTATGATTATATCAAAACATCAGTTCCAAGAACTAAATGCTTGCTTCAATCCCTCTATGGATCGAATAACCTGCAAACCTTGTTTGCTAGTTTTGGTACGACAAAATCGTCAAGATGTACAACATCCTCCAAAAGGTTTCTTTTCAGGAAAGCGATTTTCCCGTTTAGCTGCCGTATTTCATAAATGAAACATGCAGCGTCAGTAAGCATTATCCAAATGGATTTAACGTGGCAACTGGTAAAAGATTTCACTGTAATCAACACAATGTTGATAATGATAGCTTTCTACTACAAGCCTAGCTTAGTACGTTGGTATGCTGCCATCCACATATGTCTTCTTTGAAGACTTATATAGTACCAATAGGCACAATGCCTTGCGGTACAACACCTAGTGTCCAAATATAGTTGGTATACATTGAATCCATTTCGGACATCATGACACTTTGCCATAACAGGGAATCGATACCTTGTATCACTTCCTCATACGTAGTCAGTTGGTATTCCTCAATAAGATTGACATCTTTATGACGTAAGATCAGAAACCCGTACCTTCTAGGTTATTTTCTGACTCTCTCCGACCTACGCGGTTCTTGTGTATTCGAAGATTACTGGTATAGTTTCATCCTTTATGAACTATTTATGTTCCATTAAAGACTCGGTGCCTTGAACAGTATTACTCCGATTTTCATCAAGTTTTACTATCTTCCCACTTACCACTGTATATCAGTATTCCTCTTAGGAAAACCGTATGGTGAGCAACAATCACATTGTTCTCATGTGATATGTATAAGTACTATACTTTGGTTTCCTTAGGATAACCAATTTCATTAGGCATTTATCCAATTTGGGTTCTAGTTTAGTATCTTCCAAACGTATGTCTAGCATTCCAAATCTTTAGGAGTGAGAAAATCTGATTTCTTTCCTGTTCATATCTAATATGATTTCTGTCTAACAGATTTTCATGGAACCTTATTCAAAATAAGTATTGCACTGTTAATGCTTCCCCTTTGAAGGAAATGGTAGCTCAGAGCGACTCATGATTAACCTTATCATATCCAACAAAATTTGGTTTCTCCATTCGGACACACCGTCAAACTAACGTGTTCTGGGAGGAGTCCTCATTGAAAGAATACTATACTCTTTCAAGTATTTGAGAAACTTATTGCTTAAGTATTTTCTATCTCGGTCTTACTGTGACGGTTTTAGTACTTTAGTTGATCTGTTTGTCTACTTCGTGTCGAAACTGTAAAAGCTTCTGATTTGTGTTTCATAAGAAACACATAACCATAACGCGATGCCACATCCGTAAAGGTCATGAAATTTTCATATCCACATCTAGCCTAGCTAGACATGGGCCCACTTACATCACTATGAACGAGGGCTAACAGATCGATGATACTTACACTTTTACCAAGTAAAAGGTATTTTAGGTACTTTACCTAATAAACTAGATTCGTAGACATCATTTGAATGGAATCAAATCTGTCCTAGTATCCACTCTTCAAAAGTGTGGATATACGAGTCTTGTTTAATGTGTCTCAGACAACACTGCCACAAATAAGTCTTATCTGATCAAATCAATTTGAGCTATTTGTTCGTCATATTGTATGTTTGAGATTTATTTATATTCAAAATATAAAAACAGTTATTCACATCTAATGTGTTTATCTCAATATCATCTTTATAAAATAAAACACTTTAGTGTTCTAGAATATAAAGGTATACTCGCAACAAGTTATACTCGATATAGAGATAATGTTTCTAGTCAAACTAGTTACATTATAACAGTTTCCTAATTTAAGTACACACCCGAAGGGTAGTTCCTAAACTTAGGTATCTATAGTAAAACAGCGACTTTCGTCCCGTTTCCGATTCGCAGATTAATCTCAATTGAAGTCAGTATCCCACTCATAGCAGATTCTGCACATCAATGCATATTTATGTATCACACTTAGTATTTAAAATCCAATTTTAATACTAGTAGTGAAAATATTTATGACAAACATATTTAAAGTCAGAGCCTTGCTCGTCTTCAATACCTTCATGTCTTTTTTGTCCATACGGCAGTCACGCTTCAGTGACCCCGTTTGCCACAGTTTAGGTAGACATTTTGGGATATGTCCTTTATCTTCCTAGAAGATTATAATGATTTAGCCTTTGCCCTTTTCCATACCCCAGAAGCCATCAGCCAAGCCTTGCCCCTCTAGAATATCGAAGTAAGATGATGCGCCTTACGCTTCTTGCCGTTTTGCAAACTTTGGCTTTGTCTCCTTAAGAATGGCCATTAACTCTCCAAGAGTTATTAATTGCAATTTAATACTTCTAAGATCGATGAAGATCCTTCAATTTCTTCATCCTTAAGGATTTAATCCTTAATTCTTTAAGGATTTAATCCTTAGTTCTGATTAGGAAATTAAGGAGTCCTTGTGACAAGTATAATGGATTAGGCACTAAAGTTATCATCACATGAATCTTCCAAAGATCATGCTCTATTATTTGCTTAACTCTGGGCTTAGGCCTAATATATTATTTTATCAAATAAAGTAACTTATTAGTTTCCAGGACCATCCTGAAATTTTATTTCCAATTTGAAAAATTAAAGTCGTTGAAACACATTTTCTTTAGAATTATGTTTTAAACACTAATGTTTCAATTTAATCTTGATTCTAATAATCCAACTATTTAATCAACGATTTCAGGTACAATCTAACGTAATGATTACTATAGTCTAACTATATAAATAATTACAATTTTATTGGTTAAAATCAAATATATATTGATTACTATAATCCAATTATATAATCAACTATAAATGAAGGGTAAAATTCAAATATATTGATTACTATAATCCAATTATATAATCAACTATAATGAAGTAGTTTGAATATAGTCCAACTGTTTAATTAAAACAACAATTGAATATTAGTCCAACTAATATATTTATTAATAAATAATGACGAAAAATGAAATGAGCGCGTATTGGCATGTATCTAAACGAAATTTGTAAATTTAATACTTGCCTCCTATTATTTTTCGGCGAGCCTCTAACCCACTGTGGAGTACTCGGGAAACCTAGTTTCCTAGTGGGCTAGGATCCCGTTAAATAACACAAAACCTTGACTTTGGCCAACAAGCTGTATGATATTTAACTAGGTAGATCTCTAAGATCAATTGGATCTCATCCAATCCCTAGATTCAGTAGGTGGACATCCAAGTCCGAAACATATATCTAATATATTCTAATATATCCGATATATTCCCTAACCTTTTTCCTCTAAATCAATTAAGCCTTGGCTTTGGCACAACAAGCTTAATGATTCTAGTTAAGCGTGACCCATTGACATGGAAAGCTTCGTAATCAATGTCGATGGACAAGAAGTGATCTTGACTTTGGCCAACAAATCACGACTTGGACAAGACACCGATATAGAACAAAACTCTCATGATTCAAACACACCCACAATTGATAAAGGTCTTGACTTTGGCCAACAAACCAATGCCAACTTTGGATCTTGAGTAAGAATCACTCAACGGAAGGAAAAATGCTTAATATTATTTGAGGATTTTTCGCGTGAAAATTGGCAACCAATTTATTATCTTTAATTAGGTCTCATCATACACCCTTAAGCATGCATTCTAAAAGCATAATAAGGCGCGATAAATAAATAAATTAATAATGATATGCGGATGGATATCTCACAAATTGTTCCTAGAACAAATCACTCTCTTTCCTCTCCCCGGCTAGAACTATTCTAACTTCTACCCAATTACATAATACAATAAAGAAACCTCATTAACATTGAGGGGAATTGGTGAGAAGAGAATTACAAAGAGTAAAGAGATAAAAGGCTGGAAACGCAGGTCCAATTTAATAAATTCTAAATTTATTACAATTCTAAAATTGCCTTCACCCTTCTAATATCCATCCGATATACATTATTCATGTAATACATTCATGTATTCATACAAATCATGTTATTCAATCAATCTAATCCAATTAATTAATCTTTGAATTAATGATCATCCAATGTTCAAACAACGATTTGATTTGCTCGAGTCAAACTCGTTTAAGAATAAATACTCAAAGTAAGTATTCTTGAATTATATTGAACTACAACTTTAAATCCAATTTAAATATTTACACTTACTTATAAGCCTTAAAGACTTGGATTCCAAATCCAATCTTCATGGGTCTCAAAGGCCCAATAACATCCAATGTCATTTTAATTAAAGTCCAATGGGCTTTTAATTAATTCTTAAGGCATGGGCTTTGGCCATAATGGGTCAAACCCAAAATGCCAAGGCCCAATAGGAATCACCCTATTGCCTACAAATTAATTTAGGCCAATTAGGCCCAATTAAATTCTTTAAAGGGCCAAGTGATGTATTTGGACTTTATGGAATTGGTTTTGGGCCCAATTGGATCCAATCCAAAAGTTCAAAACCAAACTTGGTCAACCAAGCCCATTAAGCCCAAATACACACTTTTAGCCAAATTACATAATTAAAGGCTTATTAACATAATTATAATATTCGAAATATCATAATTATTTTAATTAAAGTGTATTAGCCATGATTAATTAATTAAACTCAATATTTCCAAAATACCAATTAACTTATTAATCATGCTTAATCCATCAATTTATGCTCAACACAAATTGAAGCCAAAACACATCATTTCATGCTCAACATGCTGTTTGATTTAACATAACATTATTGACTTTGATTCTAATCTATTCAAACCAACAATCAATATTTTATCATGCATTTAAACACATCCAATGGTGTAAAAATTGAAAAATCAAAGTGCAATCCACTGGTAGTGCATTCGGCCAAGGTGGGGGAATTTAAAAAATTTGATCCAATCAATTATTTCAAATCTAATCATGCATAACTCTAGGTTATCATATTCTAAGCATGCTCAAAGTATCAATTTGAAGAAATCATATTCAAAACATAAAAGCCCCAAATTTTAGTCTCATGAACCCTAAAATTTTCATGCTTAAAATTGGCTCTTGATACCATTGCTAGTATTCCTAGAACATGTCAAGGTTCTAATAAGCAAGAAAAGGAGTTCATAAATTCATTATAAGTTGCGGAATTACTTACATTGAATGGATTTGAGCTTTTAAAAATTTGAATGAAGATCCCCAAGATCCTTCCTTTGTGTTGATTCCAAGCTTTAAGTTGGTTTCCCTATCACCTTAGTTGATTCCTTGAAGTGCTACCTTTTGATGATTTTGCCACAAAATCAAAGGGAGAATAATATGAAGTCACTACAAGAAAATTGATTTTTAGTGGCGAAATTTATTTCGCCACTAAAAGTCTACATTTAGTGGCGGAATTATATTTCGCCACTAAAAGTAGACATTTAGTGGCGAAATAAATTTCGCCACTAAAAAATCTACATTTAGTGGCGAAATAGAATTTCGCCACTAAAAATCATACATTTGTGGCGAAATTAATGGCGAAATTAATTTCGCCACTAAAAATTTATATTTAGTGGCGAAAATTAACTTACTAATTGAAAAAAAAAAAAAAAAAAAATTGGCGCCCTGCTCAAATCCGCGGTCACTTCAGCCACTAAAATAAAATTTTCATTTTTGTTTATAGACCTAAAACTTTCAGGCCTGCTCTACTCCCCGAAACCCTAATCCTCCATTTTTCTCTTAATCAAAATGGCCATTCTTCAAATATAAATCATGTCTTCCTTGTTGCTGTCTTCTTTCTATTGTTGTGTGATATCTTATGAGCTGCTCTTTTTTTACTCGTCACCGACAGACACTACTCATCGCTGTTGATTTCCTTTGGGCTGTCCTTGTTTGTTCTCGCGACTGCTTGAAGAGGTGAGGCTTCTTGAGAATCAATTGCCCAACTTTACTTATTGCCCATCCTTTTTTGATTTTTTTGTTTTACTTATTTAATCAGAATCAATTTCCCACAAGGATGCATATATTCATTTGAAATTTAGGGTTGGCATTTACCGCTGATTCTATATCCTCATACCACCAAAGCAATAGGACGTCTGAGTCTGCTGGGGAAGGGGAGGCAATAGAGGTGGGTCATTGACCAGATCGAGGGAGTAATTGCAAATTCTCAACTTCCTGAATTGTTTTACTAACATTTGTTGTTACTAGAAGTGGATATTTTTGTTTCTGTAGAATATAGCTAATTGCAGATTCTCAACTTCCTGAATTGGAACCTCATAACCAAGAAATGAAGAAACAACTTGCTGAGTAAAATCTCTCTTATGAGAAAGTAAAGATTTCACCATATGTGTTCTTGTTATGGCTTATACATTTGGCATATATCTTACTTCTAGGGCTGGGATGTCAAGTTTTCAGTAAAGTTTATACCCCCTTAGTTATAAGTCACTGTTAACTTTGAATATAATGGTAACCAAGTGAAATTTTAGAAAAACTATTATATTATGTGAGGTTCAGACTCCTTGATACATGCATCCATTTCTTTTTGTCTGAGGTCGGAGATGTTTTATTTTTGATTGGTTTGTGTTTTAGCATTGATAGCAGTAGGGTAGTGGACTAGAATTATGGATGGTGTTTGAGCTTGGATTCTGCTTATGTTTGAATTGGTGGCTTTAATAGCTTATGTGTGAACAAAAATAAACTATTGAATGATGTTTACCATATATTTTTTTTAACTCTATTAGCAAGGGACTGATAGCGAGAATCGTCTGAGAACTTCATTGTCCACAGAGAAAACAGAAAACAAAAGGATGACAGATAGAAGCAAAAATGAAGGCCAGCAAGATAGTTCTGGTGCTATTGCGACTCACAGTCCTGGCTTGGAGAAGGTAATATCATAATCAGATCTTTGCTTGTAAATTTTTTATTTTCTAGTTTTAGGAAATGTATTATTTTTATATATTTAGCTTTTATCCTCTCTTATTCACAATGATTCTTTTAGTTTTCCACAGATAAATCGCAGAACTAGAAAACAATAGTTGAATGAATCAGTGGAAAAACTAGCCATTCGAGCAGTTTCAATAGCGGTGGCTGAAGCTGCCAAGAACATCACACCTCCCAATCAGCTAGCATTTGTTGTTACTAGAAGTGGTATTTTTTTGTAATAGTTAATATCCATCTGAGCCTTGAATTTTGTTATTTCTAGCACAGGATAGACGGCGGGTGCATGTGATTGAAAGAGACTTAGCTGAACCTGATATGATTGTTGGCGAAATCATACAACCTGGAGGCTACCTAAAATTGATTGAGTTGGGTCTTGAGGGTAAGCAAAAGTTTAATTAATTAATACACAGAATACTATAGCTTAGCATGTATGTAAAACAGCAGATGTATTTTTATTTCATGTTATGTATTTGTGGCTCGAAGAAGTTTTCACAATGGCATGTTATATTGGTCGATCCTGCACCAATCTTGTTTTATCCTATCAGCAGCACTGAGATTCGTTGTTTGGTTGATGTTTCAGGACAAAAAGTTTCATCCATTTCTAATGGTGAAATGAATCATTACTTGAAAATTGTGGTGGCTCCTCAGGTATATACATCACTGCTTCCTATAATCTTCATATATTTTGTTTGATATTATCCCTAATATATTGTTGTCCCTCGAAGTTTTCTTTTGAAATCAAGTGAAATGAGAATGTTGTATTTGGTGATGAGCCTGATGTTTAATGCTTTTGAAACAAAAGATTTATCTCCTTTAAAGAATATTTCCATGTTTGCTTGTTTTCAGATCCCGCCTGCACTCTACTCTACTTTCATATCTGCAGTCGAGATAGGAAAAGTAAGAAAAATGACTAACAGAAACATGCCTGATGCCCCTCATCAAACTCCAGGTGCATTCAGATCTCATTGAATGCTCATTTCTTTGAATCTCCAGGTAAAAATTGTCACAAATGTTTTGTTTTTGAAGTTTTGATGCAAATATGTTTGATTGTAAATTTATTTTTTTAAAACATAACCTCATGATGGTGAAAATAAGAAGAAAAGACTGAAATCACATCGAATCGGTTTCAGATGATATGTTTCGATAACAGTTCTGTGACTTTTGTTCCATATATATTTCATAAATATCAGGTAATTTGAAACACTATTTCAAAATATCAACTTAAGTTTACTTTAATTTTATTTCTTGAATTTTCTCGATTCTTTCGTTTTAATTTTTAATTTTTAATTTTTTTTTGCATATTATTAGTTTTCGTTTATCTATTGATATATACTGATATTATTATTTTCATACAAATGCAGGTAACTATTTTATTGGTTGAAAAAGTAGCGGACAAATGAGAAGCTAGTTCATTCGATGAATGGTTTCGTTTCACCATATGTTCAAAGTCTTTTTCGTAGTTTGAATATAGAATGTAAATTTAGATGTGAGACGAAAACAATAATTTTTTATTTTTAAATTATAATTTGTTGGTTATTTGTCTGTTTTAATGTAAGAACATAATATTTTTTTTTCTTGTAAATACAAATATTCTATTTATATATACTAATGTATTAAAATTTATATTTTGTATCATTTTACAATACAAAAATATCGTATGGTGTAAACAGATTCTAAAATATAATTACTCAAGGTATGTTTTTAGTATTTACCCAATTTCGTAATTAAAAATAATTACTTTTGGAGGCAAAATGAATTTCGCAACTGAAAGTGACTTTTAGTGGCGAAAATTTCGCCACTAAAAGTCTGCAATTTTCGCCACTAAAAGTAGATTTTTAGTGGCGAAAATTAATTCGCCACTAAAAATGCTTTTAGTGGCGAAAATATTCGCCACTAAAAATATAAAATATTCGCCACTAATGTCTACTTTCAGTGGCGAAATGAATTTCGCCACTGAAGGTGGACTTTTAGTGGCGAATTAAATTTTCGCCACTATAACCTTTTGTGTCGCACTTTTAGTGGCGAATCAGTGGCGAAATATAATTTCGCCACTTATTGTTTTAGTGGCGAAATTTTAGCTTTTAGTGGCGAAAATTTTCGCCACTAAAAGTCAATTTTATTGTAGTGAGTTCACGCCCAAGGTGTGTTTTTATAGGGTTTTTGTTTTTCCAAATTGTGTATATGCTCAACAAATGAGAGAAGGCTTTTTGGTTTTGTTAAAGGGCTTTACCATTTTACCCAAAACCATGTAGTTGGAGTCTTGGTTTTTACCTAAACCAAGTGGTATGAAAGTAAGTGGTTTTGGCATAAATGCCAACCACTTTCCAACCACCACTTCACATGTGTGATTTGTGTGAAGTGGGCCCCACCATTTTGAATTCAAAATTCAAAATGTCTCTACGAACATTTGCCGCGAGTCGAATCCGTTTAATCCGATTAAACGAACTTTCGTCGCTAAATAATTAAATCTAATTTAATTAAATAACGATGCCTCGCAAATATATTACGAATGTCGTTTACGAATTAATTCTAAATTAATTTGTTCATTTGTATTAAAGTCTAACTTTAATTTCGTAATGAAATCCAATTCATATTAATATATCTGATATATTAATTTTAGCCCATACGAATAAATTAAATTGAAAAATCAAATTTAACTATTAAATTTATTTTACTGATTAATTCCAAATTAATCGCGTTCTCTCTCTTCCGAACACATTTAATCCCAGATTAAATAATACCTCAATTAATCCCAGATTAATTTTCTCCATCTTAATTAATCCCAGATTAATTCTAATTTAATCAACTGTTATCGGTGAATCTTTGGGAAACGACCCAAGAGACCCCTGGATATGTTGGTAGTAAATACGGTCATCGGATTATCCGAATACGTGCGTACCTCGTACCACGTGCTTACCGATTTACAAGACATGGTTGGCTTCTAGCAAAGCACCGTGCCTACCCAATTCTCTAGAAATATTCTTACTGGAATATATAATCTCTGTCAAGCATAGTATACGTATTATTGCGTATTGCGATCCAGTATCAGGTGCCACGTGCTAGGCCTGGGGCTGGAATTGTGAGTGCCTCGTACGAAGCACATGTCAGATGTCTGGTAACTAGTCTCTATAATCGGATGAACATGACCTAGTCATATCATCCCGATGACTGTAGTACTTAAGAGTACTAGTTCCGTATCCTACGTGACATCTTCTCCATTATGACTGGAGTGATACTTCCATCTTGACATCACACCCAATACACTACGATTCTCAATATACCCAGCAGAGGCGTACACAGAACCAGTTAAAGCCCTGGACGACCAAAACCAAAGCATATTGATTGTCGCAAGTATTAGCGTGCAAGTCTCAGGTTAAGACCAAATACACCTACCCTGATTTCGGACTTCCATAGACACGTAGTCATACTAACAATGGAATTCCGAGGGTCTATCCAGAGCGAAGCTGTTTATGTACCATCGGTAAACACAACCTCCTATTACACTTGCATGAGTATCCAATACCCAAATATATGAGAACTATGCTGTTATTCTTCCATAACATGCATAAGTGTAATACTAGTCTATTCCGCATTATCGATATGCAGTCTCGATAATACTATGACTATGGATATTTAATGATTAATCCTTCGAGGACTGATACTGTCTCATATCATCTCAATCCATGAACTAATCATAAGGACCTCTTATCATTTATACATCTAGGTGATCTAATCACAAATGATAAGAGTGCAATCTCCTTGTCACATAGTTAATTTGTACAACAACACTATGATCTGTACAAATAGTGACGATATGGTCATAACTGTCCAATAGGATGAACCCTCATAATTTGGGAATAAAGCCTTAAGGATTGAAGCCTCATCATGAAAGATTTGGGAATGAAGCCTCAGGGGATGAAGCCTCACAATGAAGATTTGGAATGAAGTATTGAGAGATAAAGCCTAATAATTTAGAAACGAAGCCATAATGGATGATGCCTCACAAATTAAGAATGAAAGCTGGCATGTTCGAAGCATCGAAAGCCTCGGGCTTTATCAATTGTTGGAGCTGAGAATGAAGCCTGGCAAGATCGAAGCATCGGAGGAATGCGGGTCTATCAATTATTGAAGTTGGGAATGAAGCCTGGCAAGATCAAAATATTAGAAGCATGATGGTCTATCAAGTATTGGAGCTGGGAATAAAGCCCGAAACAATCATAGCATCAGAGGCCTACGAGTCTTTCAACTACTGGAGTTGGGAATGAAGTCTGGGAAGATTGAAGCATTGGAGGCTCGCTAGTCTATTGACTCTTGGAGCTAAGAATAAAACCTGGTGAAACCAAAGCATCTCATAATCAAGAATCAGAGGACCTGAGGATCTGAACATCAACCACAAAAGTTCAGATAGAGATTAAGGCATCTAATTGTTGGGATATATGCCTAGAGCTTCATGTAATTCTGTAAACGTAACTTTTTATTTGAAATAAAAAATACATTATTCATTTATCAATAGTTTTAATTTAAATCGCATATTATAAATTATCTAGTTTACCCTTGATTACTTATATGCCTTCAGGCTTAGTGAATGAGTGTCATACATAAGAGGATTTTAGTTTGAAGTTAGTAATGTAAAATTGTCTTTAGAATGCAAACAAAGTGGATACTTTATTTGTGACTTATCTATAACAGTGGTTCATTATATAAATATATGGGGAACTTGATCTAAGATCGTCCATGTGGTGACATGAGAATGGAGGCACCTTATACGATGTGATCATATAGGACTGGACCTAGATAGAAATAAATTTCTTATAATATCCTATAAATAAAGGAATTCATTTCAATCTACTAGATGGTCATATATGGATTGATTTGAATCTTGAGTGTACTCCGAACTCCTACATGACAGGCTATATCCTTTTATTTACAAAGGTTAAGTTGGTGTAGAAATTACGACCAATAGCTACGTACTTTGGGGATATGGTCATGTGTGTAGCTGAGGACGTTTATATAGAAATAAAGTTCACCCATTCTTGCGAGAAGTAGAGGAGTATTTTCCTTAAAGGTTGACTCAGTACTTGTACGATTAGAGCACTCAAGTCTTTCTATTACGAATAGAAAGATTAATATTAATAATAGTTAAGAATAAATCATTCATTAGACAATCAATGGTACTTAAAGTAAAAAAAAATAATCAATAGATATTTTGACACGACTCTAATTATGAGATACTCATGATATATCGATGGACACCGACGTAGTTCGGCTTATTTTATATTTACAGTAACGAGAGTGTACCTTTAGGTTTTTAGTGGAATAACCTAAAGATAATAATTCAAAATATTTAATTAAAGAGTTTAATTAATAATCCGGGATTATTGGAGCTCGAAAATATAGGTTCATTGAGCCCTCATGTCAGCTCAATATATTGTAGTAAATTAAATATAATTGGATAGTCTAATTATATAATCACATATATTATAATTATTAATGTGATTAATGATAGATGTCACACATGAAACTTTTATTAATTTCAATACAAGTTTTTGATAAATGATTATGAGATAATCATTTAATGTTATAAAATGTTGTAATTATTTTTATATGATTAATAATTATTTTTTGGAAACAAATGGGTTTTAAATTCATTTTAATGAAAATGGAAGTTACAAGAAATATTTTTGGCAACATGTTATGTCTTTATGAATATATTAAATAAAATATAAATTTACCATAATTAGACTATGTTGGCCGAATCCATAAGGGGAGGGGGAGAGTTTTATGATTTGATTTTCAGAAATAGTTTTCAAAAACCAAAGTTTCAAAAGTAGTTTTCAGAAAGACGAAACTTTCATAAACAAAGTTTTCATATAAAGATGTTTTTGGAACTATGGTTTAGAAACTAAAAGTTTTTACATCAGTTTTCAATTTTTGTCCACTGACTTAGATCTTATAGCAATCTAACCCCCACTCCAGTTTTTGTATCTTGAAGGTTTTTCGAAGGAACCACAGCAATAAAATGCTTTTATTTCTCATAATTGTATACTCCAATATACTTCTCTTTACAAACATTAACAGACACTTATAACGACTTATACAACACTAGTGTATACATGCAACTTTACTTTGACTCTGACTGGACTCTTATGCTTTCTGACTGTGAACTGATGGACTCAAAACCCTAGTGACTACATCAGCGGCTAATGGGGTTAGTGCTGCTATCCCCTACCAGTAACTTCTTTCAGATTCAGGGATGTTACAGTTCCAATATATGTTTGTAGTGTAAGGACAATGACATGTTGTTCGAAATTGACCAAAGCGACCTATAGATTAGAAAAAACTCTCAGACAGAGTTCTTACAATGAAATAAGATCAGGCAAAGTAAGAGGATGTTGTGATAATAACGCATATATCCATGGATTTATTGCATTTACTTTAATTGATTCCAGTGTCGCATAATCATTCATAGCACATTATTTAAGAAACTGAGAGTGATACCCAAAGACATAACCATATGATATTATGTTTCCTTGCCGTTTGGTGACGTAATGGATTCTAGCCAGATGGTTAATGATTGCCCAATCCTAATTGGGAATAAATTTTTATGGACCGAGTTGATAGTGTTGAGTCTAAAGGATTTGAGGTGATACTAGGAATGGTTTGGCTTATAAAGTACCATGCAACCATAGATTGACTGGCCAAAAAGAAAATCTTAAAACCGACAGGGGAAGAGCAATTGGAATTTAAGGCATAATGAGGAAGGAAAGTCTTCCAATTATATCGACTATATGAGTGAAGCAAGTTTACCACTATGCCTATGATGTTGGTGACTAGATATAATATTCGATCTTCTTGTCTAGCTGAACTTACTGAAAGTCTGGTCGGATGTACTAGGTAGTTCAGAATTCAGAATGACTAATACACAATAACATATATGATAATATGTGTAACGACCCAGGTTATTTTAGCGTGTTACGTTAATTCTACTTTCTCTCTTAAGGTTGCGTCCAAGTGCAAGGTTTATTTTTCGGAAAACTAAGGACTTTATTAAAGAATTAATTATGAGTTTTGATTAAATCAAAATTTGAAGGACTAAATTGACAATTAATTAGTATTTATATACATATAAATAATCTAGATATTTCTACATGCTTACAATAATAAAAGAAATACTAGAAATTTCTAGGATATGTATTAAATATAAATATATGAATATATATAAATAAGAAAAAAAAATTAATGAAGGGGGAGATATTTTTAAAAATTATAAAATACACACACACCCCACACAGAACACACACACGCACACAACCCAGAACAGACACAGCTCACGCAAATCACAGGGAAGAATCAAAAGAAATAAAGAGAGGGGGAAAGTAAGCCGAGAAGTGGAGAAAGACAGAAAGAAAGAGAAGTCAGTAGCGAAAATGAGAAGAATAACAGAGAAAATAGGCAAATAAAGAGCGAAACCAGAAAGAAATAATAAGGGAGAAAGAGGGCCGAGAAAGAGAGAAATGAGAAGAAGATTAGAAGTAGAAGCCGAAGAGAGAATGGGGAAAGAAGAGGGACCGAGCAGACCCATAAGAGAGAAATGGAGGGAAACAAAAGGAAGGACCGAGGAAGAGGAGGTAAGTATAGTTTGCTTTGAATTCCTTGAATCTAATTGAAAATATAATTTGGGATTTGAGATGAAATTTGAAATTAGGTGAAATAATAGGTTAGAAATATGTTAGAAATAATCTAGATTAAGTATTTTATATGAAATCGAAAGTTGACCAACCAATTGGAGAAGAAGAGGAACCGGCAGTGATTACCCTAGGATTTGGGGGTTTTTGGTTTTATTGGTTTTAAATTTGAAATAAAAGGGGATCAAACGATTAAGGGAAAGTGAATGGAGATAGAAATTTTAAGTTAAATAGTCAAAGAGTTCGGTCAAGGTGAATAGATTTTAGAATAATTTTCGTTCTTTTTGGATTAGTGGCAGTGACAGTTATTGGGGGCTGCTTGGTCGGTTTTTTTTTTAGGGACTGGCACACTACTTGGTTCAGGTGGGTTGGGAATGGTCTTGTGGCTTAGTTTCGGTCGGTCTAGTTATTGAAGGGGGCTGTAGTTTGAGTGATTATTTTGCGGATATGATTTTGATTTCTTTAATACCTGAGTTGTTTGTGGATTGAACAGAAAATATAGTAACTGAATAATAGATGTGTATCAAAGATATAATGAAATTTCGAAAGTATATATATACCTATATGTAAATAATTGACAGAATGTAATACTTACTAGAAACAATAATAATTGGTAGTAGTAGTGGCAGTAGATTTAGTTTAAGGCAATGTTTAAAAATACGTGGCGGCGCCTCGAGGCGGCCGGCCATTGAGGCGCGAGGCGGACCGCCTCGAGGCGGCGAGGCGGGCGCCTCGATCCGAAATGAGGAAAAATAATAAAAATTGTAATTTCATAAGAATAAAAACATGTTAAATTCAAAATACATTCATTTCTTTATAATTCATAATATGTTCAACAAACTATTGATAACTAATCTCTAAATAAGCTATCATTTGTGTCTAGTGGCATGAAGCTTGTGTCAAAATCTCTCTCATCATCAGATGTGTCATCCTCCAAAGAACCTCCTTCACTCGTATTGTCTTCATCCACTAATTGTGGAGCTTTTCCTTTCCCTAACAAATAACATAAAGTCGTATTATTTTTTATTTGTATTATATAAATTGTATTTTTTTTGTAAATATTAACTTACTTTGGTCTCTGCTCCTTTTTTGTGTAGATGCTCTACTTCCACTCGGTTGTTCAACGGAAGTATTCTCCACAAAGCTTTCTCCGGCTATCCATTCATCATCAGAAGGCAACTCATCCTCAATCAAATGATCATTATCCGATTGAAATGAATGTTTTTTCATGTATTTTTACTTCAATCGCATATTGTACATTATGTACACTAATGAGTTCAATTTGTCGGTGGACAATCTATTTCTCTTCTTTGTATGAATCTACAAAATATTTATTCAAATTAGACTAAAAAAAAAAGTTGTATTCACAAGATATTAATTATTATTAGATCATACCATATTAAATGTACTCCAGTTGCGTTCACACCCCGAGGATGAGCATGTTAGACTTAAAACCTTTACTGCCAAAGACTGCAGTTGCAGAGTTTCATCGCCGTATTGTCTCCACCAGTTAGCTATAATAAAAATATAAAATTGAATACACACTTTTCAAGTGCATATAATATCATATAATGAATAATAACACAAAAGTGATAATTCACATACCAGGAGTACGATTGAAGACGGTCTGTCTAGCATTAGTGACGCCAAATAATCCTTCCCTATTTAGAAAAGTATCCGCTTGTACATCTGCCGCATATTGATCGTCAGGATTGGGCAACAGTTTGGCCATGCATAAAATAAACCCACGCTTAATCTCCGGATGCTTGGAGGGGGGATTGTCTGCATATTGGATTTGAGGATTCAAAAAATAGACAGCCGCATGCAATTGGCGGTGCAACTGAGACTCCCACCTATCATCAATTATTTTCCAAATCTCCTTGTAAGCACCAGTCTCATTTCCCAAATTTTTTGCTATCTCCTCTTTTGCTCTATCCATGACACCATATATAAATCCCATACAAGGAACTTTTTCGCCATCTGTCATCCTTAACACATGAACTAGAGGTTTGGTTGTTTTCAATGCATATGCTGCACAAGTCCAAAACCTTTCACTCAAAATTATTTTGTTCACATCTTTCCCTTCTGACTTCTTGGAGAAAGTAAGGTCATCCCAATCTTTTGAAGTAAACATTTGCCGCAAGGGTTGCTTCAAACCATACATACTTTCTAATGTTAAGAATGCAGTTGCAAACCTTGTCGGAGCGGGGCGAACTAAATCTTTCTTTGTGAAACTTCTCATTAAAGCCAACACCGCTCCATGATTATAAATGAAATTACTAACCTGTTAAATGACATTAACAATTAAAAATTTATTATGTGAACTAAGAAGATATTTACTAAAATATGTAAGTTTACCTTTTTTGCTTTTAACAATGCATTTTTATGTTGAGGTAGCTTTCCAATATCTTCAAGCATTAAATCAATACAATGCGCCGCACACGGCGTCCACCACAATCTTTTCCTCTTTGCCATTAAAAGTTCACATGCTTTCTTATAGTTAGATGCATTATCTGTAATCACTTGAATCACAATATCTTCGCCCACTTCTTCAACAACATCATCAAGCATGTTGAACAATAAATTCGCATCTTTCACTACATCACTTACATCCACAGATTTAAGAAAAACAGTCCCAAACGGATTGTTCACAAGAAAAACAGTCCTCAAGGGCAATGGCGCGGCCGCCTCTAAAAACCCGAAAGAGGCGGCCGCCTCGGAGCGCCTTCTTCGCGAGGCGGCGACGCGGCGCCTCGAGGCGGCCGCCTCGACCGAGTTTTAAAACACTGCTTCCTTGTGAAGGCCGTATCACATCGTCCTCCAATTCTCCCTCTTCAATATTCACCAAAAATCTATCCATTGGCCCTCTAACGGTTCTCTTTGATACACTCCCTTGTGAACTACCAAAAGATGAACGATGTAAAGAGGCACCTTCATCAATTCTTTCTTCTCGATAAAGTTGTCCTGCCTTTTTTGTATCTTGTTTTTTCTTCATAAACTCATTTATCTCCGATTGTACTTCTGGAGGAACCATTGTACATGGCGCGACATTACCCTTAATACCCGCAAGATGTTCTTTCATTCTATACACACCCCCTTTGATTGTCCTAGTGCAAAAATTACGTGCAATATATTTATATCCTCCCTTTCCATCATCCCCAGTAACTTCATGCCCGTACTTCCAAGCCGGATCAGTTCGATTCGACATCTTACTGAAAAAACCAGAAGATTTAATATATTTCCAAGCCGGATCAATTCAATTAAAGACAGCAAATTACCGTTTCAACAAGTTACAATTTACAACAGACAGTAAATTTACAAAACTGTGAGCCGGATCAATTCAATTAAAGATAGACAGCCGGATCAATTCAATTACAATTCCAATTATCTCATTAACTACATAAGCCGAAAAGAAGGATATATCAATTGTATTACATCTTAATGAACATTTGATCAACTCTGACTCCCAAGTTGGTTAACCAGGCTGAAATCAGCAAGTGGGCTATCTTAATGAACATTTAACAATTAAAAATTTATTACGAGCAGAAGGAGATTGCAGAAGCCGGTCCATATGATGAATTTCATGCAAACAAATTCAAAAAATGATGAGATTACAGAAGCTGAAAAGAAATAAGACCGAGCAGAAGTACCTCACACGGCGTCCAGGAGAAGAGACGACTGAAGCAGTGAAGCCGAATATAAGATTGCAGCAGTCGAAAATCAGAGGTTGCAGATGCGAAGAGAAGAGGATGCGTTGAACCCTAAAAGCCGAAGATTTAACCCTATCACACGAAGAAGAGGATGCATTTAACCCTAAAAGCCGAAGATTTAGCCCTAAAAGCCGTAGAGGAGGATGCGTTTTAGGTAATATATAGTTTTTTCAAAACGACGACGTTTTGGAATAGCCAAAACGTCGTCGTTTTACCTAACGAAATTGAAAATAAGAAAAAAAAAGCCATTGCGATTGAGGCGGGCGCCTCAGGCCGCCTCACGCCGATTTGGCGTGAGGCGGCCGCCTCAAGGGCAATGGCGCGGCCGCCTCTAAAAACCCGAAAGAGGCGGCCGCCTCGGAGCGCCTTCGTCGTGAGGCGGCGACGCGGCGCCTCGAGGCGGCCGCCTCGACCGAGTTTTAAAACACTGGTTTAAGGATGGGTAAGGTTTTATGAATAAATAAATAATGTAGTATGCTTTGATTGGATAATAGGATGGATGCGTAAAAGTTTGTTTGTAATATAGTTAGATTTATGGGATTCTATTCTTGATGTTGTGTTTGAAAATTTAAATCCATAGTGGAATTGGAGATCTAGAACTGAAACTTACATATATATTAAATCACTATGAGTATGGATGTATTCATATGTGTGTGTGTGTGTAAAGACTGAATTTGGGAAATGAATTTAGTATGTTTATTTTGATCGTTTAAGTTTTGTTTGAAATGGATTTTATTATAATGGTAGTTAAGTTCAATGGCAGCATAATACAGTTTGTGGGCGAGTTAGTTTCAATGCGACAATGACAAATGATTTAATAATCCTTAGAGAGAACAATCTAGTTGATTTGTTTTAGTAATGGCTTGAGGTTGATTTGACTTGAATAGCGTATAGAATGATCATTATGATGGTTAAATAAGCCTATTGTTGAGTTTATTGGTTTAATAAAATTGACAAATTAATCTACTTGGTTAGTTCTTAAACAAATAGGCTTTGAGTATGAAGAGTATGAATTGAACATGTCATTATGTAAGATACTGGAACAATGACTTGTGTCTATGCCAGAAAATTGATGATTCTATAAATCAGTGGCTTTCTTATTTGATGTTTCTGTATATTAATGGTTTTCTTAATTGACGTTTCTGTAAATCAATAATTTATTTCATGTTCCTGTAGAGCTTCCATTGATTTAAGAATTGCCTATATCGCCTGATTGATTGTCTATTAGGCATACTGATAGAATTTTATAAGTTGAATTAATTTTTATCGGGAAAATAAAATTCTTAAGTCTGCAAAATATTTTCTCTGGGTTAATGTGTTACACTGTATGGTACAGTGGATTTCACATGCTTATAATATTGTGACAGTAAACTGGAGCATGCATGATGCACGTATATAGGGAATAGAATACATATGTCATAAACTTGAAGGAACGCATGAGCATAAGCATGGTTAGAGTAAGTGGAAGCATAAAGTGCATATGCATATATGTGTAGTTTTGTTTTCAGAACTTGAGTTAAAATTAATAATAATTTGAGATTTAAAGAGTTTTAAAAAAAAATTTCAAAGATTTTTGGAAGACGAGTATATTAGAAAATGTCTCTTACAGTTTTGGGTTATCTATCATGGTTTTATGTTTTTTCGGGCATGAGGGAAAAACTCACCCCAGTATGTAACTTGACAGTTTAGAATTGACGGATTTCAGAGACATGTGCACATGTTGAGGACTGAGGGGACGCTCTCAGATCCTCCAGATAGGCTATGGGGACGACGATACGTAACGCCCTTAGACCCCAGTATTGAGCTTGGGTGGTAGCATAGATCCGCACCCCCAGCTCCAGTTTGTGGCTTGGGGGACGGCGATACGTAACTCCCCAAGACCACAAGATATGAGACAGTAGTGGCATGCTTTGGGGGATGGCGATACGTAACGCCCCAAAGTCATGGATTTGCACTTCTGCCTCCAGATAGGCGTATGGGGGGACGACGATACGTAACGCCCTCATACGTCCAGTTTTTCAGACAGAGACATAAAATTCAGAGAAAGTTTTCAGTTTTCAAAAATACAGATTTCAGTTTTCAGAAACACATATTTCAGACAGAAATATCAATTTCCAAGTACAGTTTTCAAAAAGATTTTCTAAAGAGAAAAAGTAAAATAGAGTTTTCGGTAAAAACTTTTCAGAAAGAGTTTTTAGAAAGAAGTTTTCCGAGAAGTGTGTTTCAGAAAAGGGTTTTCATGCATTATAGAAGCATGGCATGTTAAGTATGACTAGTTTATAATTTATATTTGTAGATCATATATCCTAGATATTACTTGAGTTATATACAGCTTATATTAATGTATGATAGTATTATTACATCCATATGCATGTGATTGGTATTTGTATATGATTGATATTGTTATGAATCGTATGTTTTCATATAAGAAACTCATGGGAATGGTAATGTGATTATATATAAATGTATATATACGGTTGATGATTGTTTAAGGAAAAGAATAATTGTAAATCCGATTTGATGATATTTCAATGAAATAAAAGAAGAATAAGTATGATAAATAACCAAACTAAGACTATCAAAGAGTAGACAGGTAAGTACTAAGATATTAAAATAGTGCAGCATAAGCGTGTAGTGTTTGAGTTTTGCAGGTTGGTGACCTGATCGGTCAACCACAGACACCAGAGCTGGAGGAGTCGGATAACAGCGTTGCAGTCAGCCAGTCACCAGGTCTTGGGAGTATTGGAGTCAAATTGTATAAATTTAATCATTGAGGATTAAGTTGTTTAAGGGTTTAGTTGTAAAGAAATTGAATTGTAAAAGTTTATATTTATACGTATTTTCGGGCATGGAGCCTAGTTATATGGTGTCTTGAGTTAATTATTTCAGTATTAGATTATGTATTGGGCCCTATAGGTTGTATAGATGTGCTGGACTTGATCTAGGATTGCATGACTTTTAGCAGAGGTCATGTCGAAATTTCGTAAGAGCCAGAGGCTTATAGAGGCAGGATTAGCCTATCTCCTACCGGTAGCATCCTGGCTTAGATGAGATGTTAAAATATGTGGTTGGATACATTCTTAAAGAGATTACCATCCCCCAATGGTATGTGACATTACATCCCGAGTGTGAACTATAATACCATCCATCTGGAATTGGCTATGAAACTTAAGTCTGGGTTTCTATCTTATATACCACAAATGTCATATAGTCAAATATAACAGTTGTCCGGCCAAACTTAAAACATGTTTGGCTGGCCAAGTAAACATATGCATGTTGTCGCTTAAAATAGTAAATTATCAATACATGAATATCATCCATCAAAGTAGTAAAACCTAACAACTAAACATGTGAAAAGGAATAATGATGACCAATAAGAAAAATAACTAAACACATGACCAGTTACAGAAAGGAATGAGATCGGTTAGGTATATATAAATTTGGTCAGATGTGTGTTAATGCCCAACCTTTAGTGGACTTGTCATTGTCACATACTGCACAAGCCTACTAAAGTAGGGGTAACTTTAGACACTTTATTTTTACTCATAGTATGATGATGAGTCTCTTATGAGAACACGCCTGAGAATTTTGGGAAAGTTGGAAGGTTCAATATTGGAAGGGAAAGAAACCTCGGACAATCCAAGAGAACCCCGACCAGACATCACATATGTCTAACTAGACAGAAACTGTAATATTCGGCCGACATACTAAAGTATGGTCGAATATGTGTCAAGTTTCCAATATTATAGAAGGATTCGATCTCTTTCATTCTTAGCTAATTTCCACAATAACTTAATTTTATTCTTAATCGATTTTTTAATTAGATGGATCTTTTTTTTGTTAACCAAATCCTATACACTATAAAAATAGGATCAAAACATACAAAAGAGGATTTCTTCTTGGAATGAAAAAAAAAACAAAAAATAGTAACAATCTATTCACTCTAAGAAGATATCCAGCAGCAATCCTAAACCTTTTAGAGGTGTCTTCGGAGCCGAGAAATGCATGAGGTACGACATGAGGGTCTTAAAGCTTTACTTTCATGTTTTTTAGTTTATTAAACTAATTCCGTATATCCAACCAAAAGTTTTACATTTTCGGTCGGACATATAAATTTCACACAGAAAATTCGACAAATAAATAAGCTAATCCCGCTGTCTATTTTTCATGGTATATTGGATGAAAACCTATATGTAGATTCCACAGCTGATTCCGAATGGACAGTAGTATGGTTTTCACTTGGGATACAACTCCACACGAAAACGATGTGTGCGGTCTTGTATCTATAATTATCATCATACTTATCTTCTCTTTAATTTTTTATTTATTGATGTTACTGGTTTGTTTTCTATCTAACCATTTCTAATGTTTTTCATGGTTTTCATCTGGATATAATTATGCATTTATGATCTTTTTGGTTTATATAGCAAATCTGGCTACATCCAACATGTGAAACTGGACATGACAATGTATATCCGGCCAGATAATAATTCAAATGTATACTATCAGAAAGATAAGTTTATTTCACAATTTTACTATAGCTTTGATAATTTCTAGATATTTTATAATTTTTTCTTTTATTGTTTTTTTATGTATGACGTATGTTGCATGAATTATAAACTGTTATATGTGATTCTTGGATTATAAGACATGTGGATCCTCTTTTGAACTTGGATATCATACAGACATCAGTTAGGGATCATTCTAAATCCAAATGGATTTAAGGTCAGACCTTGCGAGGTGTGTAGTGTGACCTAAAATCATTCTCATTCTCTTATACTGGGTAGCGACTCCTTTATTCTCCAGTTAGTCCCTGTGGATTATCCGTACTCTTTATGGGCTGCGAGCCCAATAGTGTTATGGTCACCGATGTCACAAGTAAAATGATACACCTCGTTGCTCTTATATATAGTCTTTGCAGTCAAATTGGGTAATGAACGACTGATTAGTTTGATGATTTTGTTTTTTGGACACTTCTGATTTCCAAAAGATTTGTTTCCGTAGAAATTATATTTTGAAGATGATTACCGTATGTTTTGATCTCTGATGACTTATAAGTTAGCTATATTGAATTTATAATGTGATTATCATATCTAATATAGAATGTGATTGTTTATAAAGAGTTTGTAATATGCTTTCTGATTCCGATAATGAATGTGTATATCTATAAGGAAGCTTTATTGTGTTTCATGTTCTTGATAATGAACAAGTTTTTCTATATGAAATCCACGTTGTGTTTTCTATTTCTAGTAATGAATGTATTTTTCTGAAAGGTAGGTTCATTTTGATTTCTGTTTCTTAATATGGATGAAATTGACTGAATGGAAATTGTATTACATATTCTGTTTAAGAAAATCCATACGATTATCTGTAAAAAAAATTCTATAATATGTTTTCCATCTCTGATAATGAGTGAGACTAACTGTAATAATCTATACTATGTTCTGACTCTGAAATGAATGTCATTTAACTGTTTAGAAATCTCTTATGTGTTATCTATTTTTGTCATGTATGAATAAGACTGACTTTATGATATTTATACTGGATACGCCGTGTGATTAGTTTATTTTTGGTGATTACGCATGTTTGTTAGAAAGAAGATTTGGAAATATGTATAATTCATGTTTTTTACTGTGTGTATATTTCTATGTAATTATGAATATGAATGTCAGAGAAGTTACGTATAAGGTTTCTGATCCGTACCGAGTATGCTTTATGAATTTTGTTTTGAGTCCCAAAGATTTTATGTTTAAAAATTATAAGAAAAGTACAAAGTTAAAGGTTTTCTGACAAACAACTGCATGTATATATATACATGTTTATATTTGTACTATATTTGAAATCCACTATTGTTTATTTATGATATGTGTGGCTACCTATTATTTTTTATAACTCTCACAATATAAGTTTGCTAGTTTTGCATGTTTGCAACCAGATGGGTCGACCATAAAGTTTTTGAATGCTTTAGCTCGAGACCAGAGATCACCTAGGTTACAGTAACTCATTCTAGTATCATTAGGAACGTAATTGTGTATAAAAGTCTGTATCTCTAGTTTATGTATTGGATTGTGCAATGTTTGTTGTTATTCTTTTGTAAATAACAATTCTGATTTGTATGTGTAATTGTGGACACAAAGCCCTAATGAATTGAGGTTGAGATATGATGTTTTGGGCCGGACCATAGGTATTTTTGTATATCTAATGTTTCTGACATGTCGATTTTTAATGCTAGACTGTTGATTATGCCTAAAAATAACTTGTGGTTATCGCAGTATAACTGGGGTGTCAATTACTCAGAAAGATGGTTACAGGAACTAATTTACTCAAACAAAAACGTTAACAGTAACTTAAATAAATAAAACGATAAAATTGGTAATTAAAGTAAAGATAAATAAAATAATGAAAATTAATAAAAGATAACAGCAGAGATAAATAGCAAAACGTCGAGAATCCCTCTTGCATCAAACTCCTATTTTTAGTTATTAATTCATATTATTACTCAGTTGAGGGTTTCACATCCCAAATCAACAACCGGAAAATATTTAATTCTACGCATGTTAAATTATAAGGTAATTAATGATTATTTTATGTATGTTGACAACACATAAAAGACATCATTACGAGTTATCTAACGTCAACAATATACCTGTAGGACACAGATGTCGACGATGCTGTTCTAGGCTCGCAGACTAGTCGGGAGTACGGAATAGCCCACCGGGGAACTAAACAGGAGAAATATCATGGAGTCGCCACCTGGTGTGAACCGGGAAAATGATTTAAGGCCGCACTCACCCCTCGCAAGGGAAGCCCTCAAACCGTTGGGTTCAGAATGGTCCCTTACTTATGCCACTTGTAATGAAATGATTTGTGCAATAATTTAATTGAATCTACGCAATATGTATTTCCAAGAGTATTCTATTTCTAAGTTCACATGCATGAAAATAAAGCTCATATCTAAGTTTGCATATAACCTATGTCTAAGTTTGCATTTATAAAGGTAAATCGGAATAACGGCAAGCACATAATTTCATAAACACATCATATGGAAAAGCAAGTAAAAAATAATTATACAAGCGTGCATAATAAAGAGAGGCAATCAATTGCATAATGTAAAGAGATGATTAAAGAGGCAATTATACATCGAAATAAACATGCAATGATGCGATACAGAAAGGCAAATAACGAAATAATAAATGGCGCGACAAAGTATCGCGGTAAAGGTAGCCTTTTAGGCTTTTCTTCCCTCAAATAGAGAACCTTTAGACTAACATAATAAGCCCATGTGCATTACATTATGATGCATGATTAAACAAGGAGTTGGCATACAACAAGCAAATAACAGAATAATAAAAGGCGCCGCAAAACGTCGTGGCAAAGATAGCCCTTAGGCTTTTGATCCCTCAAAATGGAGGACCTTTAATCCAACTTGATTTGCCCATGCGCATGACATTACAATGCATAGAAAATAAAGACAACAATAGTATAGGACTTCATATGCTCGATTGATCAAATCTCACATTCAATTAAACATAATTCATCCGGCGCGGCAAAATGTCATGGCAAAGGTAGCCCTTAGGGTTTTTATCCCTCAAAATGGAGGATCTTTAATCCAACTTGATTTACCCATGCACACTATATCATCAATACATAAACAAATACGTACAGAAAATAAATGGCAGAATAATAAAAGGTGCGGTGAAGTATCGTGGTAAAGGTAGCCTTTTAGGCTTTTCTTCCCTCAAATAGAGAACCTTTAGACCAACGTAATAAGCCAATGCGCATTATATTACAATGCATAAAAATAAAGACAACAATAATATAGGACTTCGTATGCTTGATTGAACGTATCTCACATTCAATCAAACATACTTCGTCCGGCACGACAAAACGTCGTGGCAAAGCTAGCCCTTATGCTTTTTATCCCTCAAAATGGAGGACCTTTAATCCAACTTGATTTTCCAATGCACTCTAAATCATCAATACATAAACAAATATCGTACAGAAAGTAAATGACAGAATATAAAAATGTGAATAATAGACTAACAAGATAAAACAAAGAAAAAAATGTGTCGTTTACTCAAGTGGTACATGGAGTTATTTCCCAAGTACAAACCGCACTACCGTCCATTTGAATTCGGCTACGGAATTTACATCGGTTTCCATCTGATATACCACAAGAGACGACACATTTTCCATTCATCCAATTGCCATAGCGTTCATTAATCAACGATACTGATGCAAAGAAATATTAACAAAATAAAAGAAATAAGCGAAAATAAATGAAGAAGGGTGCCCTCAGGTCTAACCTCTTTAGTCGTTTATTGGAAGTGTGGTATGTGGTTGTCGGAAGGGTTGATACTCCGCAAATCCTCCGGTTCACTGGTTCAAAGCTTTCCTTCCTGTTTCGCTGTTCAGACGGTAGTTTTCACTCCGTTTTGCTGTCACTATTTTCGCTGTATTAGGGGACTGTTTTGGGGCTGTTTTGTGCGGTCTTTGGGACTGTTTTGGTTGCAGTTTTTAGGTGCAGTTTTAGGTTAGTTCGAGGACTGGTTTGGACAGTTTTTAGGTGCAGTTTCGGATTAGTTCAGGGACTATTTTGGGCAGTTTTTAGGTGCAGTTTATGGTTAATTCGGGGACAGTTTTGTGAGGCAGTTTGGGGACTTGAATGAGGGCTGTTTCGTGTGGTGAATATGGTGTGAAGTAGTGGCAGATTTGTTACTATTTTAGTTGTGAAGTAGGGGTTTAATGTGAAGAATATAGGTGGTGTAAGGGGGGTTTTGTATGAAAAATGGTTTGGGGCGTGAAGTAGGCTTGGAGCGAGGGCTGCTATTTGGCCGTTTGTATGTATATTTTGATCGTGCATGGGGTCATGTGGCCTGTGAGCTATGAGCGTTTAGTGTGTCAGTGTTTTTTGATGGCTTGGTGAAGTGGGCGGTTACTGGCTTATGCACTGAAGGGCTGTGGATTTATGGAGGGTTTATGCGTTAAAGAGGTGTTGGTCTGTGAGTGGGCAGTGGCTTCATGAAGGGCTTGGTTGTTTTCGTGAGTGATGAGCTAGGGTCTGTGGAGTTACTGAACATGCTGGGTTTTGTTTGCGTGAAGGTATGACATGTGTGAGGGTTATTTTAGTCGGTGGAAGGGGTTGGCTTCATGGTTTTCGTGTAAGTCATGTGTGTGTTACGTGAAGGCTAATGCTTTAGGGTTTTTGTATTAATCGGTTGAGAGATAGAGGAAATAGCTTCGGTGTTTTTTTGTTTCTTTTTGTTGTTGGTGTCGTGAGTTGTCGGGAGCCTTAAGGTTGCATTTTATGTTATTTTTATAGTTGTCAATTAGGGTTATGCATGGGTTTTGAAAAGGAAACAAATCAATTAAATTAGGGATGGATTTAATTAGTTAAAAAAGGAAAGGATAATTGTATTTTGGTGGGGAAATATATTTAAATTGGTAGGTGATTTATTTAAATTAGGAAGAGATTTGCTTAAATTAGGAATTTAATTTAATTGGATTTTATTTGGATTTAATTTAATTTAATTTGTGTTTTAAATATGTTTTAATTATTTCTTGGATTGGGCTTGGGTGAGATGGGCTTGGTGTGTGTCTTGGTGATGTGTGGGCTTGGTGTGTGGTTTGTGTGGGCTTGGGCCAAGGGTGTGTTTTTAAAACGGAAGTCCAACAAGAAAACTCGAAGCATAAACAAACAAATTAATTCCAACAATGTGTCAATTCTTGACTCTTTCCTTCCGACGTCTGTTTCCTACGACTTTCGCAACTTAAGAGATAATGTCTCCATATAAGACTCATCATCGGGAATTACATGCAAAAATGCAGTGCCTACAATACCCTTAAGCAATACTGCAGCAGAAGACCAACACGCAAAGCAACTTTTACCAATCACAATTAAATTCGCAAACCACATATAGAAGAAACATGATTGGATCTATATGGGATTTGACAAAACATAATTCATGGGCTAAATAATAGAAAGATAATAAAGAACAATAACATAAATTTTATTAAACGATTAAAAGGTACTTTTAGGAATTAAAAACATAAATAATAAAAATCAAACACAAGAGTTCATTTCTAGCTTTTCCTAGGAGATTAGTTCCCTATAAACGAAATAAAAATAGCCTGGCATTGGAGAGACATATTGTTCTGAATTATCACGGCTTCGCGTCCCGACTTTGCACTCTGATTTCTTCTCTCCATGCTCTCGGATACAACTCACTGCTTCTTCAACTCTCGACTGCTTCCCTTCTCGTTCTTTTATTCTTGTTCTCGGTAGTTTCTTATTTTTTTTATCTTCTGCGTAATCTCCTCTCTTTGTTATTCACGTGGCTTGCTTTTACAATGGATAACTTGTACCCTGGTGTAGGTTTTGGGCCCCACGTGAGCTGAAGCTCTCTTTTTCTTTCTCAAATTCACGACACTTCCTCTTTTATTGGGTCAAAACTCCTTGTCCACGTGCATGCTCTCTCTCTCCAAAAGTATCACATTTTTCTTCTTTTTTTATTCTAATTCACGCCTCTTCCTTCTTTAATACATAAAATTTGGCAACTTGGGCCCACCTAAATCTTCATTTTCAAAATATAAAGTTGCTTGCTTCTCTTCTCTCTCATGGTCAACAAGTGGCCCCACTTCCTTCTCTTTTATTTGTTTCTTTTTAGTCAAACATAAGCAACTCATTCTCTCTCTCTTGGCCACGTCTTCTTCTTGCTTTTGTATTTGTTTCTTGTTTAATAAGTTACGTCTGAACTATCTCTCTCCACATGAAAGCTTTTCATGCACAAAACATCTCTCTCTCTCTCTCATGACCCACGTACCTTCTCCTATCTCTTTATTTGCAAGCTTTCCTTTCTAAATCCAACAAATAATAAAGAGGAAAATTACTAATATTAACTTAAATCATAGATACTTTCTAAATTAATATGATAATGAAATTTGTATAACAAAATATAAAATATATAGCTAAATACTTAACAGTAAACTCGAATAAGTGATTTTTTAAAGTACATTTTCCTGCACTTATCAACTGTGCTCCATGTTGTCCAATTTTTACAGTACGTCATGTACATTTCCCGTTAGTTTTTAGGCTTAAGGAGATGGGTTATTCCTATCTTCTACCGGCAGTGTCCTACCTCTGGCAGGATATTGTACCTAGGTCGGTTGGTTTCGCTACAAGAAACAGGTTCTTTAGTATCTAATGTTTTAGCATCGCCGAAAAAATTATTGCCAAATATATGTTTAGCATCGCCAAAATCTTGTGACGTTAAACGTAACAACATATTACGTCGTAAAGATCAACGACTCTAAAAGTAAAACATTTAATGTTGCCACAGAACCTTCGACGTAAAAATATAAAAATTAACCATCGCAATTAACTTTTCGACGTTAAATATCCATATTTAGCGTCAAATATAGTTAGCGATGTTAAATGTTGTAATTTCCACTATCGCTACTATATTCAATGTGTAACCTTTAGCATCGATACTTAATTTTGACGTAAAAAAAAATAATAATTTAGCATCACAACCTATATTCTTGACATTAATTGATGTACGATTTAGCATCTTATGCAGGTTGCGACATTAAATGTATCATATTTAGCATCATTTTTGACACTAGAGATGCTAAAAAGCCTGTAAAAAATATAAACAACAACCCATACCTCCTCTTTTATTTATTCATTCTTATTTTAATTTTTTCTTCAATACCCATGTAAAAAATACACATTTCATCATTTTCAACACAAACTAACAACAAGCTAATTAAGGTATGTATTTTCTCTAATGTATCACGATTACTATAGTAATTTTTACCCATGATGTATTTTTGAGTAGATAAATATTTTATTTCATAAATTTAGCTAATTAAGGTATATATTTTCTCTAATGTATCACTATTATTGTAGCAATTTGTTTATCCATTATGTATTTTTGAGTAAGTCCCTTAAAATTAGGGTTTAGAATTTTATTAGGAAAATATTTTAGTTTATGAATAATTAATGATACATTAGAGAAAATAAATGAGATATATATTAATGAATTAATTTTTTATTATTAATAGTATTAGTATTAATTTTTTTTTTATGGATAGAAGTTAGATGAGTGTGCTCAATAAATTGAGTATCAAATACCATAAAGGGGTGGAATAATTTATGGAAGTAGCAAAACGTGTTGCTGATGCGAAATATGATGTGCATTGTCCATGTAATAAATGTTTGAACATGAGAAAAAATATCTGAGCAAAGTTATGAATCATTTATACATACCAGGAATTTCAGCGACCCTCAGACGTGGGTTTTCCATGGAGATAATTATAACTATATTTCCAAGTATACCAATTCAGAAGCTAGTACAAGTTATCACGAGCATCGTCAAGAAAATGATGATGATATGATTTCTCTTTGCATGACTTATATGGTTTGACTTTTGGTGAAAAAACATCACATCTAAAGGTGAACGACATATAGAAACTGTTTAGCAGTTACTTGAAGAAGCTAAAAAAGATATCATTTGATGGTGCTAGCATATCGACTTTGAAGTTTATTGGCAACTACTCCACATTAAAGTATGTAATGGAAGGACCTATAAAATAATTGGTATGATGTTAGAGTTGCTTGTACAGATGTTACTAGCTGGCGTACAATTGTCAAAATCATATTACAAGGAAATATATATATATATATATATATATATATATATATATATATTATATATATATTGTGTGATTTCGAATTGAGGTATGAATTGACACCTATAAGTATGATTGGGTATTATTTGTGCAGAGTATGAATTCCCTTAGATTTTTCCAATATGTCGATAAAATCGGCATAAGATCTGTGGTACTAGGAAGAAGGTGCCTCATAAGGTGTTACACTATTTTCAATTGGTACATAGACTGTATAGATTGTTTATGACATGTCACATGGTATCTGATATGAGATGGCACCATGATAAGAGAGTTAGTGATGATGACATTCTTATACACCATGTTGATGCAACTGAGTGGAAAGAATTTTATGATATGTACCTGTGTTTCACCGAGACCTTATAATGTCAAGTTAGTGTTAGGTTCTCTTAGAACATGCAAAGGATCTATTAAGCATAAATATGTGTGAATAATCAATGTAAATTGCGGAAATAATACTTACTTTGATCGGTTATGGGATGTAGAGAACACAAAATTTTACCTCATTACGAAGTACTCCAAGCCCTCATTTATATGATTATTGAGCTCCAAGCTTTGATCTTTGTATTCCAAACTCAATGGGATAGTTTCCCTCTCATTTTTCTTGACTCATTTGTAGTGCTAGCTTGAAGAAAAAATTACAACAAAATTTTCTTCTTGGAGATGGAAGTCACGACAATAAGAGAATTGGGAGAGAAGAGAGTTTTTCAATTTTGTGTATTTGATTTCTAAAATCAATAATACCATTTACCAAATCTAATTTGGTATATGTCATTCAAAATTAAAATAAAATAAAGCTTGTGTGTTTTACAAGCTATCAACTAACCACCAAGTTCGATCAACCAAAAGTTAATAAAGTTGACTAGGGATGTCACTAGGTGGGCCCCACTTTAAATTAAAAATTCGAGTGGCCCGCTAAACACATTTCGAGCTCGGGTTCGTTAATTCCAAATTAACGAATTTTCTATTGTGACTTAATTAAATCAAATTTAATAAAATAATAATGCCTCGGAAAATTATTACGAAAGTCGTTTACGAATTAATTCTAAATTAATTCGTTCGCCCGAATTAAAATCCAATTTTAATTTCGCTTTGAAATCTAATTTCAATTAATATATCGAATATATTATTTAATCAATTAATTCCAAATTAATCGTTCTCTCTCTTCTATTCGAATTTTATCCCAGATAAATTCTCGTCGTAATTAATCATAGATTAATTTTCTCTCTCTCAGAATTAATCCCTGATTAATTCTGTTCGAGTCAAAAGTCATCGGTGAATCTTAAGGAAGCGACCCATGAGATCGCTGGATATGTTGGCAATAAATCCGGTCGTCGGACTATCCAAATACGTGCGTACCCGGTACCACGTTCTTACCGATTACAAGATATGGTTGGCTTCTAGCAAAGCACCGTGCCTACCCAATTCTCCAAAAATATTCTTTTAAGGAAAACATAATCTATATCAAGCGTAGTATACCAATTATTGCGTATTACGGTCCAGTATCAGATGTCACATGCTAGGCTTGGGGCTGGAATACTCTCTGCCCGTACGAAGCTTATATCGGATCACTAGCAACTAGTCTCTTTAATCGGATAATAATAACCTTGTCATATTATCCCGATAATTGCAACATATTAGAGTACCAGTTCTGTATCCCTGCGTGATCATCATCTCTATATGACTGAAGTGATACTTCCATCTTAACATCAAACCCAATACACTATGATTCTCAATAAACCCAGAAAAGGCGTACACAGAACCTGTTAATGTCCCGGAAGACCAAAACAAAAGCGTATTGATTGTCGCAAGCATTAGTGATGTAAGTCTCAGGTTAAGACCAAATACACCTATGTAAGTCTCAGGTTAAGTCCAAATACACCTATGTAAGTCTCAGGTTAAGACCAAATACACCTACCCTAATTCAGATTCCCATAGACCACATAGTCATACTACCAATGAGATTCTGATGGGTCTATCCAGAGCGAAAGCTGTTTCTATACCTTCGATAAACAGAACCTCCTATTACACTTGCATGAGTATCTAATACCCAAATATATAAGCACTATGCTGTTATACTTCCATAACGCGCACAAGTGTAATACTAGTCTATTCTGCATTATCGATGTCTAGTCTCAATAATACTACTACTAGTGATATTTAATGATTAAACTTTCGTGGATTGATAATGTCTCATATCTTATTAATCCATAACTTATCATAAGGACTTTTATCATTTATATATTTAAGTAATCTAATCACAAAATGATAAAATAGCAATTTCCATTGTCTCATATTTATTTTGTATAAAAACCCCAATGTATTTTACAAATAGTGATGCTATGGTCACAATTGTCCAATAGTTAGACCTCATATATGATGGTTTTATCCTTTTGGAAACATATATAACTATTACAACATGTGGCATGTGGTAATTATACCTTATAACTTACCATCATGGAGGTGTATGAAAGACTCTTTCATGTTCTTATCATTACTTATACCGAGTCCACATTCACCTGGTAAAGATATTGATGTTTACTTGAGGCCATTGATTGAAGAGTTACATACATTGTGGAATATCAGTGTAACAACCTATGATGTAATTACTAAACAGTATTTTCAAATGTACGCTATGTTACTATGAATTATTTATGACGTTCAAGTTTTTAGTTCTCTATTTAGGTAGAGTACTAAGGGTTATATGGAATGTGCAGTGTGTGCGAGTGATACATCTTCACAACATTTGCTGGAAAAAAATGAATATACGAGCCACAGAAGATCCCTAGACCTTAGTCATTCATGAAGGATAAGTAAATAATTTAATGATAATCCAGAACCTAGAAGCATGCCAATTAATTTATCAGGATTTGACATACTTTTCCAACATTAGAGACTCATAAATACCATGCCCAAGAAGCATCATAATAATAAATATTCCCATCTCAAACGTTGACTTTAAGAGTTGAATTGGACAGTAATGAGCATTTTCTGTCGGGATGTATGCCTTAGAGCTACATGTAATGTAAACGACTTTATATCTTTTGAAATAAAATGGTGCATTATTCATTTATCAAAGTGTTTGCTTAAATTTCGCACATTATAAATTATCTTGAATACCCTCGATTACTTATGTGCCTTCAAACTTATTGTATGAGTGACAAACATAAGAGGATTTAAGTTTGAAGTTAGTAATCTTAAATAGTCCATAGAGAGCAAATAAAGCTGCTACTTTATTTACGGTTTATCTATAGATGCGGTCGATTCTATATTTGTATGGCGACCTTGTTACAAGATCATCCATGTAGAGATATGAGAATGGTGGCACCTTGTATGATGTGATCATAAAGAACTAGACCTATATAGAAATGACATTCTTATAATATCCGTTAAATAAAGAAAGTCATTTCGATTAATTATATGATCATATATGGATTGATTTTAATCCTACATGGCAGGCTACGTCATTTGATTTACAAAGGTGAGGTTGGTGTACCAGTTCCGACCGATAGCTACGTACTTTAGGGCCATGTTCTGCTGTTTAGCCAGGAATATTTTACATAGATATGAAGTTCACTCCTTCTTACGAGAAGAAGAGGTGTATCTTCCTTAAGGGTTGATTCGGCACTTGAACGGATATAACACTCAACTCTTTCTATTACGAATAGAAATATTAAAATTCATAATGGTTATTAATAAATCGTTCATTAGAGAATCAATGGTACTTATGGTATAAATAATTAGATGGATATAACAAACATTATAACACAACTCTAATTACGAGATACTTGTGAAGGGCCAATTCGTATGTAGTGACTATATCGATAGACACCGACTTGGTTGGGCTTAATATATCATCTGTCGAAACGAGAGTGCAAACCCGGAGTTAATAATTCGAAATTTTTAATTAAGAGATTAATTAATATTTTGAGATTATTGGAGCTCGGAACTGTAGGTTCATTTGGTCTCCTTGCTAGCCTAATATACTATAGGGGATTTAGTATAATTGGATAGTCTAATTATATACTCACATAAGCATAAATACTATTAATATAATTAACAATATTATTTTTTCACACTTGGAACTATATATTAAAAGTTAGTATATGTTTTTAATAATTATATGATAATTATTAAATAGAAATATTAAATTAAATATGATATAATTTAATAAGGCTAAGATTGTAATTTCTAAATTTTGGGTTTTAGAAACCCTTGGATTCAATTTAGAAGTTACACCTTTTAAATATTATAATTATTTTTTTTGTAATGTCTTTGACTTTATGGAAAGTAAATAATTTGTTACAAAATTTATTGAAATTTAACATGCTTGGCCAAAAATTGGTGTAAGGAAGAGGAAAAGATTTGTTAATTTTGGAAATTAATTATCGTAGGTATAAAAAGAAAATTTTCTTTTCTTTTGCCTACTATCTTATTCTCTAACCCTAGCCTTCATCTTCTTCTTCTCCAAATTCTCTCAAGTTGTTGGGAAAAACAAAAGAAGAACAAAAAGATAAATAAAAATAAAACAACAAAAGTTGTTGTGACATTAATCTCTATATAGTTTATGGATTGATTTTGAGTCTAGCCCATACTAGTTTTCGTTGGTAATAAGATATGGCTCGAAAGACTTTGTGGTGTTGAACAAAAAATCATTCTTTGAATCTATTATTGACTCACGACATTAGGCATATTTTTTTCTCATTGCCGCCACTCAGTTCGGTGTTTCGAGGCTTTGTTTGGTATTGTATCAATCTAAAAAATTTTAGGAAACATATAGGGGACTTTTAGGATTGTGTTGGGGCTGTTTTTCTTTGAAAAAATAGATGTGAAAATGCCACTGCAGTTCACGGAAATAGTGGAATGTTTTGGTTGTGGTTTCGATGCATTTTGTTTCTAAAATAGTCCGATTTTTTGTTTGCTGTTTGGGACTGTTCCAGGGCTATTTCGAGGCTTAATTTTTGAAAATAGTGGAAAAATTTCAGTGGCACTACTGGTTGCTTTCGGTCGGGCATAAAATTTTTTTCAAGTTCAATCCGTATGCCTAAGACATTTCCGCTGCATAATGAAATAGTTTCCTAAATTGGTATCAGTGAGAGGTCGAAAAGTATTTTTAAATCTTCACTTTTTCATTTAAAATTACTATTTTTATATATTTATATGAGTTATAAATATTGAGATGTGTGCTTAGATGAGTAGGCACAAAATAATATTCATGTGATGAATGATCATTATTTTTTCATGTGATGGATGGATTTTGCATTGGTTGTCAATTTTTCCGGCTCTTATTTTATTATTGGTTTTGATTTTGGGATGTATGACCATAAGGCCAATTTTTACAATTTTTACAATTATAGTAATTTTAATTTTCCAATGTAAAAATTTTAATTGTTGTAATTTGGAGCACCGAAGTCTAAAATAGAGCCAACACCACCTTGGACTGTGATTTGAAGACCAAGGGATGCCTTAGGTATCTTTGTACTAATTAGATTAGAATATGAAAATTAAGAGTCCGGTCAATGCAAAATATTTTTTTACCTGTATGTTTAATTTGAATTGTTTGAATAACATATCATATAGCTTAGGGTGTCTACTCTTGCATTTCCCATTCCATAACATGCATTGGATACATAATCATTATATACATGAAATGTGATTTTATATGATTTAAAATATTTAATTAGAATATGATATGGATGGAAAAATAATTAATTGGAATAATTGGTTTTATGGTTTAAAATTTGAATTCTAAAATATTGGGTTTAATAAGTGCATTATGAATTCCATTGGTAGATAGAATGAAAACCTGGACATAAATTCCATAACCGAATCTGAATGAATGGTAATGTGGTCTGCACTCTGTTGTCTTTCTATTGATGTCATAATATCATATTAAGTCATGAAATAGAATGAATACAACAAAGAAATATGGCAGAAATACACTTACAATGATCAGATTGGATGTGATGCTCAACAAAATTTTCATTCCCTTCAAGCTTTGAATTCGAACAAGGATGATTTGTTGAAGTTGATCTACAAGCTTTAAGCTTTAAGGAAATCTAAGCTCTAAGATCGGTTCCCTATCACCTTGTTTGATCCTTTGATTTGTGCTAGCAAAATGAAGAAAGAAAATCAAATTTCCTTCTTGGAAGCTCACGGTTTTTGCTATTTTGGAGAGAGAGAGTTTTGTATTTCAATATTTATTTACTAAAAAACTAATGAAAAAACAAATACCAAACTTTGGAAGAAATGGCTTTCAAAAAGTCAAAGCCAATTTTGGCTCCAAAATTACAATAAATGATCTCAACAACTTGCATCATGAATAGTGACAACATGTCACTCACAAAAAATGACTTTGACATCTATCACCTTTAAATGACAAGTGATGTGACTTGCGATGTGACTTATGGGCCCCACTTTAATTCAAAATATGAGTAGGCCCGCAAACACTTCCGGGCTCGTATTCGTTAATTTCGAATTAACAAACTTCCATCGCGACGTAATTAAATAATTATGCCTAGCGAAATTACTATTCACGTCGCTAACGAATTAATTCTAAATTAACTCATTTGCCCGAATTAAAATCTAATTTTAATTCCGCGTCGAAATCCAATTTCGTTTAATATATCGAATATATTATTTTGTCGATTAATTCCAAATTAATCTTTCTCTCTCTTCAAATAGTACTTTATCCAAGATAAAGTCTCTCCGTAATTAATCCCAGATTAATTAAGTCCGAATCATACATCATCGGTGAATCTTTGGAAAGTGACCCAAGAGATCCCTGGATATGTTGGTAGTAAATACGATCGTCGGACTATCCGAACATGTACGTACCTCGTTCTACGTTCTTACCGATTTACGAGACAAGGTTGGCTTCTAGCAAAGCACCATACCTACCCAATTCTCCAGGAATATTCTTACTGGAATATACGATCTATATCAGGCGTAGTATACCGTAGTATTGCGTATTGCGATCCAGTATCGGATGTCACGTGCAAGGTTTGGGGCTGGAATAGTGTCTGCCCCGTACGAAGCACATATCGGATATCAAGCAACTAGTCTATTTGAATCAGATAATCATGACCTTGTCATATTATCCCGATGGTTGCAACACAATAGAGAACCAGTTCTGAATCCCTGCATGATCATCATCTCCATATGTCTGAAGTGATACTTCCGTCTTGACATCACATCCAATACACTAGGATTCTCAATAAACCCAGCACAGGCGTACACAGAACCTGTTAAAGTCCTGGACGACCAAAACCAAAGTGTATCGATTGTCGCAAGTACTAGCGATGCAAGTCTCAAGTTAAGACCAAATACACCTACCTTGAAGCGGACTCCCATAGACACACATATACATACTACCAATGGGATTCCGCGGGGTCTATCCAGAGCGAAGCTGTTTTCCGTACCATCTGTAAAACACAACCTCCTATTGCACTTGCATAAGTATCCTATACTTAAACATATGAGAACTTGCTGTTATGCCCTCAAAACGCGCACAAGTGCAATACTAGTCTATTCCGCATTAGAGATGTACAATCTCAATAATATTAAGACTATGGATATTTAATGATTAAACCTTTACGGATTGATACTGTCTCATATCATCTCAATCCAAAACTAATCATAAGGACTTCTACCATTTGTATATCAAAGTAAATAAATACAAAACGGTAAAAGACAATTTCATTACTACATAGTTGATTTCGTACATAAACACAATGTCTTTTACAAACAGTGACACTATGGGTCATAACTGTCCAACAATCTCCCACTTGGCCTATAGCCATTCACTCAAGCATCTAATACCTGAACTATGTACATGTCGCTCAAACTTTTGCTGAGGAATAGCTTTCGTCAGAGGATCTGCCATGTTGTCATCTGATGCGACCTTCTCGACCTTTACATCGCCACGATTTATGATCTCACGAATCAGATGGAAACATCGAAGAACATGCTTGGATCGTTGATGAGACCGCGGTTCCTTAGCCTGCGCTATAGCCCCGTTATTGTCACAATACAATGGAACAGGCTCAGCTAATAACGGAACTACTCCTAATCCATTTAGGAATTTTCGGATCCAAACTACCTCTTTTGCTGCTTCAGCTGCAGCAATATACTCCGCTTCTGTTGTTGAATCGACAACAGTCTCTTGCTTGGAAGATTTTTAGCTTACTGCTCTGTTATTCAAACAAAATATGTACCCGGATTGCGACTTATAGTCGTCTTTGTCGGTTTGGAAACTTGTATCAGTATACCCAGTTACCTCAAGTTCTCCATCTCCATAGATTAAGAAAACATCCTTAGTTTGTCTAAGATACTTAAGGATGTTCTTAATCGCCATCCAGTGACCTTCACCTGGATTGGCCTGATAGCGACTACACATGCTCAAAACATAGGAGATATCAGGTCACGTACATATCATGGCATACATGATCGATCCGACTGCCGAGGTGAACGGTATCCGACTCATGTTGTCTCTCTTATCTTGAGTTTTAGGACACATGTCTTTAGATAGATAGACGCCGTGTGACACTGGCAACAGTCCTCTTTTGGACTGATCCGTGTTGAATCTCTTCAACACTTTGTCAATATATGTACTCTGGGAGAGTCCAAGCAGCTTTCTAGATCTATCTCGATAGATCTTTATTCCCAGAATAAAGGCTTCTTCTCCCAGATCTTTCATGGAGAATTTCAATGAAAGCCAAGCTTTCACCGACGTTAGCATGGGAATGTTATTGCCTATAAGCAATACATCGCAACATAAAAGACAATAAAAGTCAGTGCTTTCCCACTAACCTTCTTATATACACAAGGATCATCATCGTTTTGAATGAAATCATATTCTTTTATGATATCATCAAAATTTTGGTTCCATGACCGCGATGCTTGCTTCAATCCATAAATGGATCGATTTAACTTACAAACCTTGTTGCAAGTCTAGGCATGATAAAACCGTCAGGCTGTTGCATATAAATATCCTCCAAAAGGTTTCCGTTAAGGAAAGCGGTTTTAACGTCCATCTGCCACATCTCGTAATCGAAATATGCAGCAATAGCAAACATTATCCGAATGGATTTAATCATGGCAACGGGTGAGAAAGTTTCATCATAATCGACACCATGTCGTTGACGATAGCCATTCGCTACAAGCCTAGCTTTGTACGTTTGTACGTTGCCATCCATGTCGGTCTTCTTCTTGAAGATCCATTTGCAACCAATAGGCTTTACACCTTCTGGTGTATCAACCAGTGTCCAAACTTGGTTGGTGTACATGGAATCCATTTCGGACTTCATGGCTTCTTGCCATAAAGCGAAATCAATATCTTGTATCGCTTCCTCATACGTAGCCGGTTCATTATCCTCAATGAGATTAATATCTACATGAGGTGAAATTAGATACCCATACCTCTCAGGTTGTTTCCTGACTCTCTCCGACCTACGCGGTCATTGTGTGATAGAAGATTGTGGTACAGTCTTATCCTGGATGGACTGTTCCTATTCCGTTGAGGATTCTATGCCAGGAACAGTATCACTCCGATTTTCATCTAGTTCTACTTTCCACCCATTAATCACTGCATTTAGGGATTCCTTTTCAAGGAAAACCACATGTAGAGCAACAAATACTTTTTTCTCTCGTGGGTGATAGAAGTAATATCCTTTGGTTTCCCTAGGATATCCTATGAATAGGCATTTATCTGGTTTGGGCTCAAGTTTGGTACCTTCCAAACGTTTGACGTATGCCCAGCATCCCCAAATCTTCAAGAATGAGAAACCCGGTTTCTTTCCTGTCCATATCTCATATGGTGTCTGTTGTACAGACTTTGACGGAACCTTATTCAAAGTAAGAATTGCACTGTTTAATGCATATCCCCAGAAGGAAATAGGTAGCTCAGTGCGACTCATCACAGACCTAACTATGTCCAACAAAGTTCGGTTTCTCTGTTTGGACACACCGTTTAATTGTGGTGTTCTAGGAGGAGTCCACTGTGAAAGAATACCATATTCTTTCAAGTAATCTAGAAACTCATTGCTCAAGTATTCGCCACCACGGTCCGACCGTAATGTCTTTATATTCTTACCAGTCTGTTTTTCAACTTCGTGTCGAAACTCTTTGAATTTCTCAAAAGTTTCCGACTTCTGTCTCATAAGATACACATAACCATAATGCGATGCATCATCTGTAAAGGTTATGAAGTATTCGTATCCACCTCTAGCCTGGCTAGACATGGGCCCACATACATCACTATGAATGAGGGCTAACGGTTCAGAGGCGCGTTAACCTTTACCGCTAAAAGGTGATTTAGGCATTTTACCTAATAAACAAGATTCGCAGACATCATATGAATTTGGATCAAATCCGTCCAAGTACCCACTCTTCGAAAGTGTGGATATGCGAGTCTTGTTTATAGTAGTCTCAGCCTCGAAGACTATCCCCATCTGAGAAAGCTCATCTATGTCAGCAATCATCTGCGCTACATGAGACTCAACGGACAAGCCTTCTGACATACGTGAACGGAAGAGCTTCTTTTGTAACTCATATCTCTGCGACCTTCGGTTAGATCGGTGAAGATTTTGCAACCTCGCCAACATATTATGGGGATCCAAGTCCCTGTTCTATCGACGGAAATGCTGAGGCATAGAAGCAAGCATAATTGACTGAGCAGTATCATTGTCATCGCTGTGAGTCTTCAAAAGCTCCAGATCAAGTAACTGATCAGGGTTGGGTTTAGGCCCAAGAGGTGTCTATATAGTATACAGCAGCCTCTCGGCTCCATGTCGGTCTTCTTCTTGAAGATCCATTTGCAACCAATAGGCTTTACGCCTTCTGGTGCATCAACCAGTGTTCAAACTTGGTTGGTGTACATGGAATCCATTTCGGACTTCATGGCTTCTTACCATAAAGCGGAATCAATATCTTGTATCGCTTCCTCATACGTAGTCGGTTCATTATCCTCAATGAGATTAATATCTACATGAGGTGAAATTAGAAACCCATACCTCTTAGGTTGTTTCCTTACTCTCTCCGACCTACGCGGTCCTTGTGTAATAGTAGATTGTGGTACAGTCTTATCCTGGATGGACTGTTCTTATTCCGTTGAGGATTCTATGCCAAGAACAGTATCACTCATATTTTCATCAAGTTCTACTTTCCTCCCACTAATCACTGCATTTAGGAATTCCTTTTCAAGGAAAACCGCATGCAGAGCAACAAATACTTTGTTCTCTTGTGGGTGATAGAAGTAATATCCTTTGGTTTCCCTAGGATATCCTACGAATAGGAATTTATCCGGTTTAGGCTCAAGTTTGGTACCTTCCAAACGTTTGACGTATGCCCAGCATCCTCAAATCTTCAGGAATGAGAAACCCGATTTCTTTCATGTCCATATCTCATATGGTGTCTGTTGTACAGAATTTGACGGAACCTTATTCAAAATAAGAATTGCACTGTTTAATGCATATCCCCATAAGGAAATAGGTAGCTCAGTGCGACTCATCATAGACCTAAATATGTCCAACAAAGTTCGGTTTCTCCGTTCGGACACACTGTTTAATTACGGTGTTCTAAGAGGAGTCCATTGAAAGAATACCATATTCTTTCAAGTAATTTAGAAATTCATTGCTCAAGTATTCACCACCACGGTCCGACCGTAATGTTTTTATACTCATGCCAGTCTGTTTTTCAACTTCGTGTCGAAACTCTTTGAATTTCTCAAAAGTTTTCGACTTGTGTCTCATAAGATACACATAACCATAACGCGATGCATCATCCGTAAAGGTTACGAAGTATTCGTATCCACCTCTAGCATGGCTAGACATGGGCCCACATACATCACTATGAACAAGGGCTAACAGTTCGGAGGCGCGTTCATCTTTACCGCTAAAAGGTGATTTAGGCATTTTGCCTAATAAGCAAGATTCGCAGACGTCATATGAATTTGGATCAAATCCGTCCAAGTACCCACTCTTCGAAAGTGTGGATATGCGAGTCTTGTTTATGTGTCCCAGACGACAGTGCCACATATAAGTTTCATCTTTATTACTTATTTTAAGCCTTTTGTTTGTTATATTATATGTTTGAGATTGATTTATATTCAAAATATAAAGACCATTTATTTGCTACAGCAGTGTAAATTTCTACATCATTTTTATACACAAAACACCAGTGTTCTTGAATACAAAAGTGTACCCACATTGGGTTAACATATATACAGAAATAATATTCCTAGTCAAACTAGGTACATAATAACAGTCATTAAGTTCAAGTACATGCTCCGAGGGCAGTTCTAAAACAAAAGTGCCAACGGCCAAAACGGTGACTGGTGCTCTATTTCCGACGCGTAGATCAATCTCCCATGAGGCCAGTCTCCTGCTAATCTGCATACCCTGCACATCAGTATATATGTGAGTACCACAACCAGAATCAAAAATCCAATTTTTAAAACTAGAAGTACTTATGTTTATTTCAATAACAAACATACCTGTAGTCGGTGTCTTGCTCGCTTTAATCTCCTTCTGGAGCGCCTTGTACTCGAGGATGTCATGCTACCAGTGACCCCGCTTGCCGTACTAGATCCTGAGATTTGTCCTTAGGATTCCAGAAGCCTTTGACGATTTGGCCTTGCCTTTTCTCTTATGCTTCTTCTTTTTCACACCTCCAGCCGCCTTGGGCCCAGCCCTCTGTGTCTGAGATATTGAAGCAAAGTGCGCCTCGCGCTTATTGCCTTTGAGAAGCTCATTCTCATCTTCCTTGAGAATTGACAACAGCTCTCCAGGAGTATCATCTGTGTTCATCAAGTTATAGTTTATGATGAACTGTCTCCAAGTGTCAGGGAGAGACTGCAAGATCAAATCTATAGTAGTCTCAGCCTCGAGGACTATCCCCTTCTGAGAAAGCTCATCTATGTGAGCAATCATCTGTGCTACATGGGACTCAACGGATATGCCTTATGACATACATGAACGGAAGAGTTTCTTTTATAACTCATATCTCTGCGACCTTCGGTTAGATCGGTGAAGATCGTGCAACCTCGCCAACATATTATAGGGATCCAAGTCCATGTTCTGTCGACGGAAATGCTGAGTCATAGAAGCAAGCATAATTGACTGAGCAGTATCATTATCATCGATGTGAGTCTTCAAAAGCTCCAACTCAAGTAACTGATCAGGGTTGGGTTTAGGCCCAAGAGGTGTCTATATAGTATACAGCAGCCTCTCGGCTCCAAGGACTATCCTCAGATTCATTTCCCAATCAGCAAAGTTCGTGCCCTTAAAGACATTTTCGCCCATGAAATGTCTCGTACATTTCCCTTTCCTGTCATCTTCCTGTCACCTTGATTACGATAGTCCAACTATCTAATCAACGATATAGAGTACAGTCTAACTGTTACAAGAAAAATAACATTATATTAGTCCAACTAATAAAATAATTTTGACGAAATAATTTGAAAGCGCGTAAAGCTAAGTATCTGAAAGAAATTACAAATTCAAAACTAGCCTCCCACTATATTTCAGCGAGCCTCTAACCCTCTGTCGAGTACTCGGGAAACCTAGTTTCCTAGTGGGCTAGGATCCCGTTAAATAACACACAATCTTGACTTTGGCCAACAAGCTGTATGATATTTAACTAGGTAGATCTCGAAGATCAATTGGATCTCATCCAATTCCTAGATTCGGTAGGTGGACATCCAAGTCCGAAACATATATACAATACATATGCCAATATATCCAATATATTTGCCTAACTGTTTTCCTCTGAATCAACTAAGCCTTGGCTTTGGCAAAACAAGCTTAATGATTCCAGTTAAGCGGAACCCATTGACATGGAAAGCTTCGTAATCAATGTCGATGGACAAGAAGTGATCTTGACTTTGGCCAACAAATTACAACTTGGACAAGACACCGATATAGAACGAAACTCTCATGATTCAAACACATCCGCAATTGACAAAGGTCTTGACTTTGGCCAACAAACCAATGCCAATTTTGGATCTTGAGAAAGAATCACTCAACGGAAGGAAAAACGCTTAATATGTTTTGAGGGTTTTTCGCATAAATTGGCAACCAATTTATTATCTTTGTTAAGGTCTCATCATACACCCTTAAGCATGCATTCTAAAAGCATAATAAGGCGCAGAAAGTAAATTAATAATGATAAGCGGATGGATATTTATCAACTTGTTCTTAGAACAAATCATTGTCTTTCCTCTCCCCGGCTAGCACTATTCTACTTCTACCCAATTACATAATACAATAATAGAAACCTCATTAACATTTAGGGGAATTAGGTGAGAGAGAGAGAAGACTAGACACGAAGGTCCAATTTATAAATTCTGAATTTACAACAAATTCTAAAATTACCCTTTCCCTCTAATATCCATCCAATATACGCTATTCATTCAACACATCCATGTATTCATTCAAGCATGTTATTCATTCAAACTAATCAAATTAATTATCTTTGAATATTAGTGATCATCCAATGTTCAAACAATGATTTGATTTTGCGCGAGTCCAACTCATTTGAGAATAAGTACTTAAAGTACGCATTCTTGAATTATATCGAACTACTCGTTAAATCTAACTTAATTCGTATTCAATACTAATTCATTTATTTAATTCCAAATTAAATAATTACACCTTTTAATGCGCTTTAATGACTTAGATTCCAAATCTAATCTTAATGGGTCTCAAAGCCCAATTAACTTCCAATGTATGTTCAATTAATGTCCGATGGGCTTTCAATTGATTTCTTAAGGCATGGGCTTTGGTCAATGTGGGTCAAACCCAATTACCAAGCCCAATTAAGGAATCACCCTCATTTTCCATAAGGCCCAATTAAACTTTTAAAGCCTATTTATTACATTTGGACTTAATGGAATGATTTAGGCCCAATTTGGATCCAATCCAATTGGTCTAAACAAACTTGGCCCAACCAAGCCCATTATGCCCAAATATAACATTTCTAAGCCCAATTCAAAATCAAGCCCAATTAACCAAATTTTAATATTCCAAATTTTAAAATTCAATTAACTAAAGTGTAATACATCAATTAATTATCTAAATCCATATTTCCAAAATACAATTTAATTAATTAATCATGTTCTCATTTGTTCAACTTATTTCCAATATTTTTGAATTAAAAAATCATCTCATTACATGCAAGGAAGCTCACGGCATTCATAGGGTTCATGTCCGATTTCGTTTTCAATCCGATTGATTTACAAATCAACATCTCCAAATGTTTCAAGTCATCCAATGTTCAAAGAAACAAAAAATACCATGACTTCCAAGGGTAAATCATATTCGGCCATGCCTTAATTTTTGGGGAAAATTGATCCAATCAACTTTTTCCTGAAATTGATCACGTATAACACCATGTTATAAACATACAAGCATAATTAATCAAACAAATTCATCAAATCATGCTCCAATCAATTTTAAAACTAGAAGGAGTCATGTTTATTCAATAACAAACATACATGTAGTCTGTGCCTTGCTCGCATTAATCTCCTTCCGGAGCGCCTTGTACTCGAGGACGTCATGCTTCCAGTGACCCGGCTTGCCGCACTAGAGGCATACATCCTGAGATTTGTCCTTAGGCTTCCAGAAGCCTTTGACGATTTGGCCTTGCCCTTTCTCTTATGCTTCTTCTTTTTCACACCTCCAGTCGCCTTGGGCTCAGACCTCGGTGTCTGAGATATTGAAGCAAAGTGCGCCTCGCGCTTATTGCCTTTGAGAAGCTCATTCTCATCTTCCTTGAGAATTGACAACATCTCTCCAAGAGTATCATCTGTGTTCATCAAGTTATAGTTTATGTTGAACTGTCTCCAAGTGTCATGGAGAGACAGCAAGATCAAATCTATAGTAGTCTCAGCCTCGAGGACTATCCTCATCTGAGAAAGCTCATCTATGTGAGCAATCATCTGTGCTACATGAGACTCAACGGACATGCCTTCTGACATACATGAACGGAAGAGCTTCTTTTGTAACTCATATCCTGCGACCTTCGGTTAGATCGGTGAAGATCGTGCAACCTCCCCAACATATTATAGGGATCCAAGTCTCTGTTCTGTTGACGGAAATGCTGAGTCATAGAAGCAAGCATAATTGACTGAGCAGTATCATTGTCATCGCTGTGAGTCTTCAAAAGCTCCAGCTCAAGTAACTGATCAGGGTTGGGTTTAGGCCCAAGAGGTGTCTATATAGTATACAGCAGCCTCTCGGCTCCAAGGACTATCCTCAGATTCATTTCCCAATCAGCAATGTTCTTGCCCTTAAAGACATTTTCACCCATGATAATGTCTCGTACATTTCCCTTTCCTGTCATCTTGATTACGATAGTCCAACTATCTAATCAACGATATAGGGTACAGTCTAACTGTTACAAGAAAAATAACATTATATTAGTCCAGCTAATAAAATAATTTTGACGAAATAATTTGAAAGCGCGTAAAGCTAAGTATCTGAATGAAATTGCAAATTCAAAACTAGCCTCCCACTAGATTTCGGCGAGCCTCTAACCCTCCGTCGAGTACTCGGGAAGCCTAGTTTCCTAATGGGCTAGGATCCCGTTAAATAACACACAATCTTGACTTTGGCCAACAAGCTGTATGATATTTAACTAGGTAGATCTCAAAGATCAATTGGATCTCATCCAATTCCTAGATTCGGTAGGTGGACATCCAAGTCCGAAACAGATATACAATACATATGCCAATATATCCAATATATTTGCCTAACTTTTTTCCTCTGAATCAACTAAGCCTTGGCTTTGGCACAACAAGCTTAATGATTCCAGTTAAGCGGAACCCATTGACATGGAAAGCTTCATAATCAATGTCGATGGACAAGAAGTGATCTTGACTTTGGCCAATAAATTACAACTTGGACAAGACACCGATATAGAACAAAACTCTCATGATTCAAACACATCCGCAATTGACAAAGGTCTTTACTTTGGCCAACAAACCAATGCCAATTTTGGATCTTGAGTAAGAATCACTCAACGGAAGGAAAAACGCTTAATATGTTTTGAGGGTTTTTCGCATAAATTGGCAACCAATTTATTATCTTTGTTAAGGTCTCATCATACACCCCTAAGCATGCATTTTAAAAGCATAATAAGGCGCGGAAAGTAAATTAATAATGATATGCGGATGAATATTATCAACTTGTTCTTAGAACAAATCACTGTCTTTCCTCTCCCCGGCTAGCACTATTCTACTTCTACCCATTACATAATACAATAATAGAAACCTCATTAACATTTAGGGGAATTAGGTGAGAAGAGAGAAAAGACTGGACACGAAGGTCCAATTTATAAATTCTGAATTTACAACAATTCTAAAATTACCCTTTTCCCCTCTAATATCCTTCCAATATACGCTATTCATTCAACATATCCATGTATTCATTCAAGCATGTTATTCATTCAAACTAATCAAATTAATTATCTTTGAATATTAGTGATCATCCAATGCTCAAACAATGATTTGATTTTACGCGAGTCCAACTCATTTGAGAATAAGTACTTAAAGTACGCATTCTTGAATTATATTGAACTACTCGTTAAATCTAACTTAATTCGTATTCAATACTAATTCATTTATTTAATTCCAAATTAAATAATTACACCTTTTAATGCGCTTTAATGACTTAGATTCCAAATCTAATCTTAATGGGTCTCAAAGCCCAATTAACTTCCAATGTATGTTCAATTAATGTCCGATGGGCTTTCAATTGATTTCTTAAGGCATGGGCTTTGGTCAATGTGGGTCAAACCCAATTATCAAGCCCAATTAAGGAATCACCCTCATTTGCCATAAGGCCCAATTAAACTTTTAAAGCCTATTATTACATTTGGACTTAATGGAATGATTTAGGCCCAATTTGGATCCAATCCAATTGGTCTAAACAAACTTGGCCCAACCAAGCCCATTATGCCCAAATATAACATTTCTAAGCCCAATTCAAAATCAAGCCCAATTAACTAAATTTAAAATTCCAAATTTTAAAATTCAATTAACTAAAGTGTAATACATCAATTAATTATCTAAATCCATATTTCCAAAATACAATTTAATTAATTAATCATGTTCTCATTTGTTCAACTTATTTCCAACATTTTTGAATTAAAAAATCATCTCATTACATACAAGGAAGCTCACGGCATTCATAGGGTTCATGTCCGATTTCGTTTTCAATCCGATTGATTTACAAATCAACATCTCCAAATGTTTCAAGCCATCCAATGTTCAAAGAAACAAAAAATACCATGACTTCCAAGGGTAAATCATATTCGGCCATGCCTTAATTTTTGGGGAAAATTGATCCAATCAACTTGAAAAGCTCCAGATCAAGTTACTGATCAGGGTTGGGTTTAGGCCCGAGAGGTGTCTTTATAGTATACAGCAGCCTCTCGGCTCCAAGGACTATCCTCAGATTCATTTCCCAATCAGCAATGTTCGTGCCCTTAAAGACATTTTCACCCATGATAATGTCTCGTACATTTCCCTTTTCCTGTCATCTTGATTACGATAGTCCAACTATCTAATCAACGATATAGGGTACAGTCTAACTGTTACAAGAAAAATAACATTATATTAGTCCAACTAATAAAATAATTTGAACGAAATAATTTGAAAGGGCTTAAAGCTAAGTATCTGAATGAAATTGTAAATTCAAAACTAGCCTCCCACTAGATTTCGGCGAGCCTCTAACCCTCTGTCGAGTACTCGGGAAGCCTAGTTTCCTAATGGGCTAGGATCCCGTTAAATAACACACAATCTTGACGTTGGCCAACAAGCTGTATGATATTTAACTAGGTAGATCTCAAAGATCAATTGGATCTCATCCAATTCCTAGATTCGGTAGGTGGACATCCAAGTCCGAAACATATATACAATACATATGCCAATATATCCAATATATTTGCCTAACTTTTTTCCTCTGAATCAACTAAGCCTTGGCTTTGGCACAACAAGCTTAATGATTCCAGTTAAGCGGAACCCATTGACATGGAAAGCTTCGTAATCAATGTCGATGGACAAGAAGTGATCTTTACTTTGGCCAACAAATTACAACTTGGACAAGACATCGATATAGAACAAAACTCTCATGATTCAAACACATCCGAAATTGACAAAGGTCTTTACTTTGGCCAACAAACCAATGCCAATTTTGGATCTTGAGTAAGAATCACTCAACGGAAGGAAAAACGCTTAATATGTTTTGAGGGTTTTTCGCATAAATTGGCAACCAATTTATTATCTTTGTTATGGTCTCATCATACACCCTTAAGCATGCTTTCTAAAAGCATAATAAGGCGCGGAAAGTAAATTAATAACGATATGCGGATGAATATTTATCAACTTGTTCTTAGAACAAATCACTGTCTTTCCTCTCCCCGGCTAGCACTATTATACATCTACCCAATTACATAATACAATAATAGAAACCTCATTAACATTTAGGGGAATTAGGTGAGAAAAGAGAGAAGACTGGACACGAAGGTCCAATTTATAAATTCTGAATTCACAACAAATTCTAAAATTACCCTTTTCCCCTCTAATATCCATCCAATATACGCTATTCATTCAACATATCCATGTATTCATTCAACATATCCATATATTCATTCAAGCATGTTATTCATTCAAACTAATCAAATTAATTATCTTTGAATATGAGTGATCATCCAGTGTTCAAACAATGATTTGATTTTACGCGAGTCCAACTCATTTGAGAATAAGTACTTAAAGTAAGCATTCTTGAATTATATTGAACTACTCGTTAAATCTAACTTAATTCGTATTCAATACTAATTCATTTATTTAATTCCAAATTAAATAATTACACCTTTTAATGCGCTTTAATGACTTAGATTCCAAATCTAATCTTAATGGGTCTCAAAGCCCAATTAACTTCCAATGTATGTTCAATTAATGTCCGATGGGCTTTCAATTGATTTCTTAAGGCATGGGCTTTGGTCAATGTGGGTCAAACCCAATTATCAAGCCCAATTAAGGAATCACCCTCATTTGCCATAAGGCCCAATTAAACTTTTAAAGCCTATTTATTACATTTGGACTTAATGGAATGATTTAGGCCCAATTTGGATCCAATCCAATTGGTCTAAACAAACTTGGCCCAACCAAGCCCATTATGCCCAAATATAACATTTCTAAGCCCAATTCAAAATCAAGCCCAATTAACTAAATTTTAAAATTCCAAATTTTAAAATTCAATTAACTAAAGTGTAATACATCAATTAATTATCTAAATCCATATTTCCAAAATATAATTTAATTAATTAATCATGTTCTCATTTGTTCAACTTATTTCCAACATTTTTGAATTAAAAAATCATCTCATTACATGCAAGGAAGCTCACGGCATTCATAGGGTTCATGTCCGATTTCGTTTTTAATCCGATTGATTTACAAATCAACATCTCCAAATGTTTCAAGTCATCCAATGTTCAAAGAAACAAAAAATACCATGACTTCCAAGGGTAAATCATATTTGGCCATGCCTTAATTTTTGGGGAAAATTGATCCAATCAACTTGAAAAGCTCCAGATCAAGTTACTGATCAGGGTTGGGTTTAGGCCCAAGAGGTGTCTATATAGTATACAGCAGCCTCTCGGCTCCAAGGACTATCCTCAGATTCATTTTCCAATCAGCAATGTTCGTGCCCTTAAAGACATTTTCACCCATGATAATGTCTCGTACATTTCCCTTTTCCTGTCATCTTGATTACGATAGTCCAACTATCTAATCAACGATATAGGGTACAGTCTAACTGTTACAAGAAAAATAACATTATATTAGTCCAACTAATAAAATAATTTTGACGAAATAATTTGAAAGGGCTTAAAGCTAAGTATCTGAATGAAATTGCAAATTCAAAACTAGCCTCCCACTAGATTTCGGCGAGCCTCTAACCCTCTGTCGAGTACTCGGGAAGCCTAGTTTCCTAGTGGGCTAGGATCCCGTTAAATAACACACAATCTTGACTTTGGCCAACAAGCTGTATGATATTTAACTAGGTAGATCTCGAAGATCAATTGGATCTCATCCAATTCCTAGATCCGGTACTTGGACATCCAAGTCCGAAACATATATACAATACATATGCCAATATATCCAATATATATGCCTAACCTTTTTCCTCTAAATCAACTAAGCCTTGGTTTTGGCACAACAAGCTTAATGATTCCAGTTAAACGGAACCCATTGACATGGAAAGCTTCATAATCATTGTCGATGGACAAGAAGTGATATTGACTTTGGCCAACAAATTACAACTTGTACAAGACACCGATATAGAACAAAACTCTCATGATTCAAACACATCCGCAATTGACAAACGTCTTGACTTTGGCCAACAAACCAATGCCAATTTTGGATCTTGAGTAAGAATCACTTAACGGAAGGAAAAACGCTTAATATGTTTTGAGGGTTTTTCGCATAAATTGGCAACCAATTTATTATCTTTTTTAAGGTCTCATTATACACCCTTTAGCATGCATTCTAAAAGCATAATAAGGCACGAAAAGTAAATTAATAACGATATGCGGATGGATATTTATCAACTTGTTCCTTGAACAAATCACTGTCTGTCCTCTCCCCGGCTAGCACTATTCTACTTCTACCCAATTAAATAATACAATAATAGAAAACTCATTAACATTTAAGGGAATTAGGTGAGAAAAGAGAGAAGGCTGGACACGCAGGTCCAATTTATAAATTCTGAATTTACAACAAATTCTAAAATTTCTCTTTCCCCTCTAATATCCATCCGATATACGGTATTCATTCAACACATCCATGTATTCATTCAAGCATGTTATTCATTAAAACTAATCAAATTAATTATCTTTGAATATTAGTGATCATCAAATGTTCAAACAATTATTTGATTTTGTGCGAGTCCAACTCGTTTGAGAATAAGTACTTAAAGTACGCATTCTTGAATTATATCGAACTACTCGTTAAATCTAACTTAATTCGTATTCAATACTAATTCATTTATTTAAATCCAAATTAAATAATTACACCTTTTAATGCGCTTTAATGACTTAGATTCCAAATCTAATCTTAATGGGTCTCAAAGCCCAATTAACTTCCAATGTATGTTCAATTAATGTCCGATGGGCTTTCAATTGATTTCTTAAGGCATGAGCTTTGGTCAATGTGGGTCAAACCCAATTATCAAGCCCAATTAAGGAATCACCCTCATTTGCCATAAAACCAATTTTGGCCCATAAGGCCCAATTAAACTTTTAAAGGCCATTTATTAGATTTGGACTTAATGGAATCATTTAGGCCCAATTTGGATCCAATCCAATTGGTCTAAACCAACTTGGCCTAACCAAGCCCATTATGCCTAAATATAACATTTCTAAGCCCAATTCAAAATCAAGCCCAATTAACCAAATTTTAATACTCCAAATTTTAAAATTCAATTAACTAAAGTGTAATACATCAATTAATTATCTAAATCCATATTTCCAAAATACAATTTAATTAATTAATCATGTTTTCATTTGTTCAACTTATTTCCAACATTTTTGAATTAAAAAATCATCTCATTACATGCAAGGAAGCTCACGGCATTCATAGGGTTTTCATGTCCGATTTCGTTTTCAATCCGATTGATTTACAAATCAACATCTCCAAATGTTTCAAGTCATCCAATGTTCAAAGAAACAAAAAATACCATGACTTCCAAGGGTAAATCATATTCGGCCATGCCTTAATTTTTGGGGAAAATTGATCCAATCAACTTTTCCTGAAATTGATCACGTATAATACCATGTTATAAACATACAAGCATAATTAATCAAACAATTTCATCAAATCATGCTCTAATCAATTTTACCCAAATTTTACCCTAAAATATTTCATGTTTAAACAAGGCTTTGATACCATTGTTGTCTTTCTATTGATGTCCTAAGATCATATTAAGCCATGAAATAGAATGAATACAACAAAGAAATATGGCGAAAACACACTTACAATGATCGGATTGGATGTGATGCTCAACAAAATTTTCCTTCCCTTCAAGCTTTGAATTCGGCCAAGGATGATTTGTTGAAGTTGATCTCCAAGCTCCAAGCTTTAAGGAAATACAAGCTCTAAGATCGGTTCTCTATCACCTTGTTTGATCCTTTGATTTGTGCTAGCAAAATGAAGAAAGAAAATCAAATTTCCCTTCTTGGTAGCTCATGTTTTTGCTATTTTGGAGAGAGAGAGAGTTTTGTATTTCAATATTTGTTTTCCAAAAAACTAATGAAAGAACAAATACCAAACTTTGGTAAATGACTTTCAAAAAGTCAAAGCAAATTTTGGCTCCAAAATTGCAATAAATGATCTCAACAACTTGCATCATGAATAGTGATAGCATGTCACTCACAAAAAATTACTTTGACATCTATCACTTTTAAATGACAAGTGATGTGACTCGCGATGTGACTTGTGGGCCCCACTTTAATTCAAAATGCGAGTGGGCCCACAAACACTTCCTGGCTTGGTTTCCATAATTCTGAATTAACGAACTTCCGTCTCGACGTAATTAAATAATTATGTCTAGCGAAATTACTATTCACGTCGTTAACAAATTAATTCTAAATTAACTCGTTTGCCCGAATTAAAATCTAATTTTAATTCCGCGTCGAAATCTAATTTCGTTTAATATATCGAATATATTATTTTGTCGATTAATTCCAAATTAATCTTTCTCTCTCTTCAAATAATACTTTATCCAAGATAAGTCTCTCCGTAATTAATCCCAGATTAATTAAGTTCGAATCATACGTTATTGATGAATCTTCGGGAAGCGACCCAAGAGATCCCTGGATATGTTGACAGTAAATACGGTCGTCAGACTATCCGAACATGTACGTACTATACTACATTTTTACCGATTTACGAGACAAGGTTGGTTTTTAGCAAAGCACCATGCCTACCCAATTCTCCAGGAATATTCTTACTGGAATATACGATATATATCAGGCGTAGTATACCATAGTATTGCGTATTGCGATCCAGTATCGGATGTCACGTGCAAGGCCTGTGGCTGGAATAGTGTATGCCCAATACGAAGCACATATCGGATATCAAGCAACTAGTCTCTTTGAATCGGATAATCATGACCTTATCATATTATCCCGATGGTTGCAACACAATAGAGAACCAGTTCTGAATCCCTACATGATCATCATCTCTATATGTCTGAAGTGATACTTCCGTCTTGACATCACATCCAATACACTACGATTCTCAATAAACCGAACAGAGGCGTACACAAAACCTGTTAAAGTCCTGGATGACCAAAACCAAAGTGTATCGATTGTCGCAAGTACTAGCGATGCAAGTCTCAGGTTAAGACCAAATACACCTACCCTAAAGCGGACTCCCATAGACAAATATACATACTACCAATGGAATTCTGCGGGGTCTATCCAGACCGAAACTGTTTTCCGTACCATCGGTAAAACACAACCTCATATCGCACTTGCATAAGTATCTTATACTTAAACATATGAGAACTATGTCGTTATGCTCTCACAACGCGCACAAATACAATACTAGTATATTCCACATTATCGATGTCCAATCTCGATAATACTACGACTAGGGATATTTAATGATTAAATCTTTACGGATTGATACTGTCTCATATCATCTCAATCCGGAACTAATCATTAGGACTTCTACCATTTGTATATCAAAGTAAATAAATACAAAACGGTAAAAGACAATTTCATTACTACATAGTTGATTTCGTAAAAAAACACAATGTCTTTTACAAACAGTGACGCTATAGGTCATAACTATCCAACACACTCGGGATACAATTTCACATACCATTGGATTTTATAATCCACTAAGATTAATTAAATAGTTTAATATAAATCATGACCATTTTAGGATTTTAAAATTTAAAACCAATTAGTGTTCTAATATTTAAAAAGTTAAAATATAATAAGTCACTAATATCACTCTAATTAAATTAGTTTAATTGAGTAATATAATTAGTAGAGACTAATGGAAATTTGTGATATAAATTTTCAGAGTTAAAATTGATTAGGTCACTAATGGTGTTCTAGTGTAAATAAGAGTTATGATATAGCCGCCATAAATTTATTCACACTAGTTAAATTAAAATATTAGATATTTTATAAATAGAAACCTTAAACTTATAATAGTGAGTGGGATAGGGATATACGACAGTATATCCCGCGATCTCTGTTGTTAGTCCGAAAACGTGAGTTTCTAAAGACACCTCGAGACGGCTTTGATTTCGTCCTCCTACGGATGGTTTCCATTTTAGGTCAATATCAGGTTTGGATTTTGAGAAGATAGAGATTCTAGATGTATCTAGTGAACTGACCTACTCTACGGCAGCACTTCACTAGTTAGGTCTATGGTCTCAGCGATGACTGCTAGGATGAAGGAATGGACATCAGTCTGAAAGCACGTATTTGGGATTATGATATATCTCAACACTTTAGAGACTCATAGAGCTTGTGTTGACGAGCGTAGACAAGTGACCATGATCAATGAAACTCTTCCAAAGAGTTTTCTACAGTTTAAAAGTAACTATGCTATGAACATGTTGAATTTTACTTTACACCAACTGCTTAATGAGCTCACCCACTACGAGTCCATGCTTATGGGTCATCGTAAGCCCAATACTGAGGAAAATGTTGCTAAGTCTTCAAAATCTGCAAAGATGAAGAAGAATAGCACTGGGAAGGCTAATGGTACAACTACTTCATATACATAATGACTTTGCTGAAGGTAACTTTACCACGAGAGTCAGGACATGGGATGCTGTTTCAGTAAACCAGTGGGAGTTATCCGTTTTCAATTTTCAAATAAAAGTTATTTGAATTTAAACAAAGTGGTGTTTATTCTTGTTTTGTCATGGAAATTTAATTTCTGTTTCGAAACTATTGCATGATGGTTATCATTTTATCTAATAATAATAGTTATTATTTCAAAATTGGATTACCTATATGCTAAGGAAATTATGAGATAACTTGTATGTGTAAAGACGGTAAACATATAAGTTACTACTCAATACTAAAATGTTTAAGGTTGAGAAACCTAAAACTAAACGGCAAAAGATTTCTCACGATGACACCTATATTTGGCATCTTATACTTGGTCAAATCAGCCTTGGCCAGATAGATAGATTAATAAAGAATGAAACCTGAAACCAGTTAAAGCTTGGAACTTTACCAGTCTGTGAATCCTGTTTAGAAGGAAAAATAACCAAGAGACTTTTTACTGGAAAATGTATAAGACAAGTCAACCACTTGAGCTTATACATTCGAAGGTTTATGGACCGATGAATGTAAGAGCCTGAGATGGTTATGAATACTTCATCATATTTATTGATGATTATTCCAGATATGGTCAGAAACTTCTGAAAAATTCAAAAATGTAACATCCCGCCAAAGCAAGGATGCTACCGGCATGAGATAGGCTAATCCTGACTCCATAAGCCTCTGACTCTGCTGAAATTTCGACATGACCTCTGCTAAAATTTCGGCATGCCCTCTGCTGAAATCGAGTAACCTGGATCAAGTCCAGCTCCTCTAAATAACCTATCGGGCCCGGCATTGATAATATACACCAAATCAATAAACTCAAAACATAATAATTGGGCTCCGTGCCCGAAAATGCGTATAAATAAAAACTTTACAATTTAGTTTATACAAACTTAAACTCTCTACAACTAGACTTGAATCCTCAAGACCTGGTGACTGGCTGACTGCGACTCTGCTATCCAGCTCCTTGAACTCTGGTGTCTGTGGTAGACCGATCAGGTCACCAACCTGCAAAACTCAAACACTGTTGGGTTATGAGTCATAAGACTCAGTAAGTAACCATGCTCATTCCTTGAGCGGTAAACACATGCAAGGTCTGAATTATGTTTCTATAATAACCTGGGCTGTCTATGTAACCAAGCAACAATATATATATATATATATATTAAGTCTGAATTAATTATCTAGGCACTAACTATTTAGCAAACACAATCTTTATCACTGATCTTTATTATCTGTTTACATGTATACTTTAAATCATGTTTCTTATTTACACTTTCAAACATTCATAACTTATATCAAGATTTTATATTACTAATTTTCATAAAGGAATGGTCTTTATTTTGATCTTATCCCTTTGGTGCGGGGTCCTGTCCCACCAAAGAAGCTTTGTGTCTCCCCTCCTCCATCTATATAAGGAGTGAGGATTTCAGTTTGTAAGTATGCTTGGTTTAAAGAATAAAATTTCTAAGTTTGCTTATCTCTCTCATTTTTAGCTAAATAACTATTAGGTTCTCTCTCAAAGCACGATGGAGTCTTCCCTCAGCTACTATTACTTATCCATGAGTTTTCAGTTCACCTCTATCTATCTATATGAGTATGTTGTTCACTCGCCACAACAGTGGATCTTGTGAATCAGAAAATAGTTGCAAAACAACTATCAATCCTTATCTTAGGCGGTCTCCTCTGTGAGTCCTGTTCACCCGAAGTGTGGGCGCCGAGGCTAGGAGTGTCGTTTATGCCCTTAGTGTGGTGGTAGAGACGTAGCAGAGAGCAACCCGAGGTTTTGGTATCAGCGCCAGAGCATTTACTATTCAGAGAGGTGGTAAAATAGTGGATTGGTAGTAGTGGTTGTGGTGGAGTTCTCTTCTCTGTGTGAGTAGGAGGGAACCGTCTTCACATTTACTGTCTAAACACTTTGAGAGTCGGTCAACCTTTATTACTATAATCAGCTCTACTGTAGAATCTTCTTCTTCGTCTTCTACTTCTAATAGTGAGTTAGTAAAATTATCTTCTACTCTCTCCTTACCCCGTTCTTGTTCTAAAAGAATAGCTTCTAAAATTGACAATCTTATGGAATATTCACATGTTCCAGAAGGTGTTCAAGTATCTAAGACCCCTTCACTTCTGTTAAACCCTTATAACCTGTACAAAAGACCCAGTACTGTTACTATGAGTATTCGTACTCTAATCTCTACACATCGTCCTGTTAAAAAAGAATATGTCCAGTCCTCCAAGCTGGATCAGTGCGCTCTCCGAGCCATACAGGATAAACAATACGTAGATCTGGAGATTCTAAAAGAGTTTATCTCCAGCTAGAAATCAGAAGGGTACACTCATTTCCATATGGGTGCTGTGAGGGTTATCCTAACTCTCCATGGAATGAAAGAATTACCAGTGACTGCCAGAGTTGCCTTGTTGGATTCCAGGTTTAAGGAGTACCAACACGCGGTGATTGGCACTGTTCTCACCACTCTCCATGCTGGAGTGTGTTGCTAACCTTCTACCCAAATTTTAATCTGTCTTTACAGGATCCAAATTTGCTGACTGCCTTTAAGATCCAAGTTCAGATCCAAGGCGCAGCACAGATCGAGTCCTCGATAATGGCTACCTTACACCACAAGCTGGTGTACCGTCTGCAAGATCATTCTGTTGATCTTCCATCTGCCACAGCGTCCAAAGATACTCTCATGATTTTGGAAGACCAGACTTCTGCTGACCAGGTGCCAACAATTGTGCAGATCCCACGATATATCGAGAAGAAAGAGCTGTTAAAGCTCATGCCTTTGGAATGGCTGATCAACTATGAAAAGTTCCTACGGAGCACTCAACCTGTCCAAAACACACAAGCTGTCTTCTTTAGACAGACTGATGGTACTGTTCGCACATCTTTTGCTAAGCCAAAGCCTGTAGAAAGTGCGATACCATTTTCCTGTATGATTTCTCTAGATCCGACCAATGGTCTGAGAGAAAAAGACATCCCCATCGAAGCATTCAACTCAGATGGCTTTCCGGTCTACACTTCAAAGATCGATGGTCATTTCCTATGGGATGCTCCAGGGTCAGACATGTGCGACCCAGATTGTGACTGTCATCTTCTTGATGATAGTGATGACGATGATGAACATCTCCTCAAGAAGAGGAGAAGAAGGAAGTTAAAGAAGCCAAAGTCTCCGTGCAAACCAGAGAAACCATGGCGTGACGACACAGAGAACAGTCCAATAGTTGGCGTTACAAAAAGTAAAGAGCCTCAACCTAAGAGGTTCACAGAAGAAAGGAAGAAAGAGGAGATACTGCTTAAAGATGCAACTGGCCAGATCATAAAGCAGATCCCGATCATCAACTGTAGTCCATAGAAAAAATGGACTCCTAAGTCTCTTCCACAGATGCAACATTGCATGATGTATCAGCCTTCAACATCTTACCAAGAGCAGTTCCCACCGCTCGAGAAGGTCGTTGACCCACAGACTAAGGTTATTGCTAAGCCTTATGTCCAGCCAACTACTGTCACACCTACTAGTCAATTGGAAGAACCGAAACAACATGAAGCTGTGCTAAACTGGCACACACAGAATGTTAGAGTTCAAAATACTGTACTTCGCAGTATTGAAACTAAGGTGGATCATGTTGTTCAACATATTCAAAGGACAGAGACAAAGGTGGATTCATTAGCCAATACGCTACAACGCATGTATGAAGATACAGTGGCTCAGATAGCTAAGCTAGATAGAGACATGAGAACCATGGTCTCTCACAACAATTTTGGTACAGAGTTTGACCATAAAGAAGCTGAGATGAAAAGACTGAAAGCAGAACTTGCAAAAATGGAAGCCGACAGGCGTACACCATTTGTTCCACAGGCTTTCACACCTAGCCCATTCTCACCAACCTTTTCATACCCAGCCTATCAACCTTACCCACCTTCATCTTTTACCTTATGGTAGTGTCCATGGTACTTGGAAACCAGCACCACCAAAATGCCAGTATACAAAAAACCCAGTTCCACCCATACATACACAACCTTTACCTCATCCGATAACTCAACCAGGTCCTTCACAGCCTTATACACGACCTTCCCAAACGCCTCAACCTCAACCGACTGTTACAACCTAGCAACTTTATACCCAACAGCTCACAACCCATAAGCCTGAACCTGAAAGTTCTGAACAGTCTCGGGAATCCTCAGAACCTGAGAGTGATTCCATCCAGATCGTATCCAGTGACTCAGACGATATGACAGACATCACAAAGATGTTGATGGCCACATCTACTGGATCAAATGAGCCGATGACCGAAGAACCTAATGAAACTGAGTATGTACCTACAGGTACAGCTACCCAGTCCCAACCGGCATCTATAAAGCCAGTGACAGGTCCTTGGTTCACATTTGATGATATCCCACCGTCCAAATGGCCTGACAGAATGCAAGAATTCATTGTATGGACGGATCTGATGCTACTCAAGCCAGACACTACAGTGCATAATGTCCTTGTAGAATTTGTCTATGGTACTTTAGGAGCCTTGAGGGAATGGTTCCTTAGTCTTGGAGGTTTCAGACAACAACAGTTCTACCAAGTCGAATCAACGGCTGTAGCCATGGGAATTATACACAAAGAATTCCTTGGAGAAGGAGCCCCACTGTTAGAGCAGGCTCGCAGGGAATACTTTCAAATGCGGTGTTGTTCGTTAAAGATTAAAGATCTTAACACCCATTTCCAGAGAATGTCAAAGAATTTCTATAAGCTCAATGGATACAATGATCCAAATCTGAAGCACACTTATGCTGCTTCATTACCAGAGGAGCTTCATGACGAAATGCAGCGCTTGATACAGGCTATGCAGTAGAAAGTTACAGACATGTCCCTTGGAGAAATTCACCAGATCGCTCTCAAAGCTCTCAATAAGCTTTGTGATCAGCGTATACTTGTCAGGGAGATGCTCAAAGATAATCAGTCATTTAAAGCTGCGTGCAAAAAGCCTCATTTGCAAATCAAGTGCAAAGATAAGAAGAATTGCGCCTGTCCTTCAAAGAAGAATTCTCATCATAAGCTCTTTAAGAAAAGAATAGCAAGAAAGAGAAACAGCGCAAGGAATGGCGTCCAGTTCAGTTTTTCAAACAGAAAGATCGACGTGGTAAGCCGAAAGATAGCAGATGCTTTATTTGCAAAAAGAAAAGGCATTTCTCAAAGGATTGTCCTAAGAATCCTAAGCAAGCTGCTAACATGGTTCAACAGATCCATCAATCTTCCAGAATTGATCTTGATGATGCAGATGCAGAATCATGATTTTCAGAACAAGATCAACTGGACAGTGAAACCGTGTTGGCACTCAACAATCCTGAACTCTCCAGTTCAGATGAATCCAGTTCAGATGATAGTCATAGCTCAGACTGCTATATCCCGGTGTTCACTATACTGCCATGCCTGGCTCTTAAGCCTATTGTTCCTATTCCTTTAGTCCATTTGCAGATTCTATCGTCAAAAGTCATTGGGTTTATGGACACATGAGCTCACAGGAGCATGATGAATCCAGCAGTTTTGCCACCAGAAGCATGGGTGAAGCATACAGAGTATTTCAAAGCTGCTGATGGTGAAGTGTTCCATACGGATCTCATCACCAAGAAACCTATCGGTATTCGGTTATTTCATGACTGTATAATATGGACCAGAGTCATTGGTTCCAATTTACCGGATAAAGATATTCTGATTGGTTTTGATGTTTACCATCAAGCCAAGAGACTTCAAATCCAACTAGATGGTATACGGTTTAAAAGATTAATTAAGCCCTATACTACTATTCCGAAATTGTTTCAATCCTCTGGAGTGGGGGTGAATATGGTGGATTTTGAAGAATTGAAACAACAGTTCTCTCCGTTTTGGTCAGAGTCTCACGGCGACTTTAATCATCCAAACTCATTATGGAGAAATGAAGTGTTCTTTATTAAGTTTCCCTTCAAGCTTAATGAGGACATCAACCCTACAAAGGCTACTCATCCGGGGATGACTCCTTCGGACCTTGCTTTGGCCCAAGATGAATGTAACCAGTTGCTACAGTAAGGATTAATTGAGCCCACAATTTTTGATTGGGCTTACCAAGCCTTTTATGTGGAGAAGCGCTCAGAGAAGGCACGTGAAAAGAAACGTCTGGTAATAGACTACAAGCCTCTCAAAGCTTTCTTGAAAGATGACAAGTTTCCCTTGCCCAAGATCAACTCACTGTTTGTCCATATCCGAGAAGCCCGCATCTTCTCAAAGTTTGATCTCAAGGTAGGATTTTGGCATTTGGGTATAAGCCCATATGAAAGGCCCAAAACAGCCTTTTGCATACCCAATGCTCACTACCAGTGGAAAGTATTGCCTTTTGGCCTCAAGGTAGCGCCATCACTATTTCAGAAGGCAATAACAAAGATCTTTCAGCCAATAATGTATCACACGTTGGTATACAATGATGACTTGCTTCTTTTCGCAAAAGATGCTGAGTCACACTACCAGCTGTCACAACATTTATGGCACATCAAAGATCTTTTCCCAAAGAGGTCCAGAACTTTACAGAGACAATCCCCACTATGGATCTCTATCCAAGCAACAGCTGTAAAGCTGTTTGAAAGATTCAAAAAAGGCATCAAAGTCTCAAAGATCTCCAGACAAAAGATCTTACAGATGAATGACTTTGCCTCTGTACGTCTTGTCACCATGAAAGACGTTGATCTTACCATTCAAGCTTGGATAATGGAAAACTTCCTCCCTGAAGAAGAGATTAAGGGTTATAACCCTTACAAAAGGAAGTTCATCTCTGAAAATAAGATTCAGAAATTACGACAGATCATGACGAATATCCCAGAAGAGCTCAGTCTTAGTAATAAAAAGACTAAAACCACTATTCAAGAGAAATTCTCAAGATGGCCAATTCGTCCAAGAGCTGTTATAGACTCAACCTTCACAGACAGTCTCAAAGATCAATTTTATGAGAGTCTGTTTAATCATCCTGAATCAATTTTGCCCAATGGGATTGCTGAAGAAATTCTTGGCACTCTACCGTCATGTTTTAGAAAATGGTGTTCTATTCTTAGAAGTATCTGGGATGGAAAATCTGACGGTTTGACTCAATACAAGGATGCTATGGTTCATTATGGATATGATACTTTTCATTCCACGATATTCATTAAGAGTCAAAGTTTCTTCAACAACTATGAATGGAATCTAGGAGAACTATAGTAACATGGTTTCCCCAATGGTTTTGTTTTATGACAAAATCTGTTCAACCCAACTGTCAGGGAATTGAGGAAGAAAGTCTCAAGTTGCTTCCTCCCAATGTCTGCAATGAAATTAGGAGATGGTACAAACGACATGGAAGTGTCAATTTCTGGATTGATTCTATCTCTCCAGAATGGACGCATTACTATATGAATCCGGATTATCCCTTCGTCCTACCTCTCTTCCTGGAAAATGGAAAATTGGCCATCAAGACCAAAGTCCAGGAAATATTTCGGTGTTGATGATCTTTTTCCAGAATCTCTATCATCAGAACACACCCACATGATCAGAGCTTTTTCTGCAGATAATATTCGCCGGAGCTTAGAATGTAATACAAAGCTTACCGACGATTCACTACCATAGAGGAGTCATCCAGATGTATCATCCAAGGATACAACAAGGTCAAATTTCCCAATAGCCTTTCTACCAGAATCATCGATGGTGACATTCCTATGACCAGTAAGGCTAAAGCTCAGTGGGAAGATGCCAATTTGATGATGATCCTCTAGAAGATATTCAGCTACATGATTATTCTCCATAATCATGTTTTGTCGTTTGCTTTCAATAATTTATGCTTTAGACAACATGATTTGTTTGCTTTTATTTTATGTCATTGTCATGCTTTAGCATCTTTGCTTTAGCATGTTATCTTATCTTTTGCTTTTGCTTTTGTAAAAGTAGATTCCTTTAATAAAATCATGCTTGGTTTAAAGAATAAAATTTCTACCACGCCAATCCAATCTCTCTTTATCTTTTGTACACTCAAAGCAAATCTAGATGAGGTATTTATAATAACTTTCTTTCTTTTATTTTCTTGAAATATCATCAAATCGGTTGTTATTAAACATTATTTCCATTCAAACATTCAATGCACTATCAACACTCATGGATCCATATATATATATATATATATATATATATATATAATCATACTATCATGTACTACCATTCGCAAAGGATTTTCTAACAAACATACAATTCATACGAATATTAATCATTTATTCATATAAATGTAATAATGCTATCTTGCATTAGTATTAGCTATATATAACTCAAATGATTCCTAAATGATTTATATGCATGATTTGTAAGCTAAGTTCTACCTTAACATGTAATGCTTTCATAAAATAACACTAAAAAAAACATTCTCTGAAAAACTGATTCCTGAAATTTTTTTTCTGAAACTATGTTTGAAAATTTCTTTATAAAACTTAACTTTCTGAAAACATGCTTTAAATCTCTGGAAACTATTTCTAAAAATCAGTTTTCCAAAAACTGTTTACTAAAATCTGAATTTTGAAAAATGTATACTGATGATCTGAAAATTGTGTACTGAAAATCCGAAAGTTGAAAACTAATGATGCTCGATGCCCAGGACAACAACTCAACCGCGGCATCTTTGAGGCAGGTGGTGCCCTACGTCCAAGACAACAGCTCAACTGGCAATATAGAGCTCTACACCTAGGACAACAGCTCAACTAGCAGTGTAGCAATGCTACCGCCCAAGCTCTAAACTATAGACATCTCAAATAAGTTGAGTTTAATCTATTTCAAAGAATTTATCTTAAACTTACTCAAAGTCTCAAACCTTTATAATGAGGAAGAGATATTAATTATTTTTGATTCATTGTAGTTTAATTTAAACTTGAAAGTGCTCTAACTTAGTGAAAATAAAGATTCCTCAGAAAAAGAAAACTTTCACTAAGAAACAGAGAAATTCATACTTACTACTATCAATAACAGGCACACTTTTCCATTTAAACATGAAATATTTGATAGATTAATTTCCACAGTCTAAAAAGGAAAAATTCTGCCTCTGAAATAAAGAGTATGTCTATGTCCATTAGTTCAGTCAAGATCATTGCAATTTGTTCAGGATGAACTTAAAATGAAAATTCGAAACCTAAATTCACACTTATAGAAGACACGAACGAAAATATGTAAACAATCAAGTTGGTCAACTTTCTCTAATCTTACATTTGAATCAAAACCAACCGACCAACTTAGCCCGATTTTGTCTAACCACTGATAAAACATAAATAGAACCCACATTAATCCAACTCTAATATTTTACTATTGCCAAAATCACTAACCAATCTGCCATAATGTTTTCTCTACCATTTGCTGTCACAATCCACAAATCCGGAAAAGAAAATTACAACTAATTAACCTTTAACTCGTCCTAACCCATTAACCATTAAATTTTATTTCCACAAATAGCTCCCCCATAACACAATATGCTCTAAACAAATAAGAATCAAAAAGATTTATTAATTTTTACATCCTTTAATATGTTTTTAACAACTCTAAAATGAGCTTATACCAAGGCATAAATAAAAAATTCAAATATTTTGGTTTAGTTAATTAATCAAAGGAAATAATTAACGCAGCTTTTTTTTAATAAAAAAAAAAAAAAAAATCCAGTATTCCCAAAACTGTAACAGATTCGGCAGGTGGGAAATTTTAAGGATTTGTTTTTCTTTTGGATATGTTCAATATTACGAAACAACAAAAATCCCTAAACTTAGGATCTGTCGAACCTGCCTTCTTCTTCAATCAAATTCATTTCTTCCAATTACAAAACTAAATCCATAACTAAGTGTATAATTGTATTTATATTTATTTTATTCGAAACCAATTATTCAATTTTCTACAAAATCTAACCCATCAAAAGAAATTACTTATTCATCTACAATAAAGCTTGTTCATATAAATTTTCAGACTAGAAAATTAAAACCCCCATAACATACCTATTCGGTCATGATCGAAATTCATCCCAAATTGAAATCCGAACAATCAAACCAAGCTATAGTATCATTAATGGATAAATGATTCACTTTGTATAGTTTAATCTTGCCATTTGATTCAAATACCGAACTTGGGTACTAATTTTTCGATCATGAGAAAGGGAAAAGCATGCTAGATTAGTCAAGAAATTAAATGAATGGGATAGTTACTTACCTCTTTTCTGCTTTGTTTACTTACCTCTTTTCTGCTTTGTTTTTCCATTTTTCGGACTCTCTCTCCTTCTCTCCCCATTCTTCATCCTCTTTCTATCGGCCTATTCTTGCTCTTCTTCTTTCTCTTCGTTCTGCTACTACTTTCGGCCTATCCCTCATTCGGCCTAGCTCCCTTTTTTTTTTTTTTGTGTGGTGTAAATCTATTAAATGTGTGCGTCTTGTAGTTTTAATGTGTGGTTTTTAATAAACCCACGTGTATGTTTGTGTTTGTGTTTTTTTTTTTTTTTAGAATTATTTATATTTGTTTATGTGTTTCTAGAATCAAGTCTCTAGAACATATATTTAATTTATAAAATATATAGGTTCATTCATATTTTCTTAGTGTAATAATTTCCATTTCACCCCCAAATTTAATCCAATAAAATTATAATTGATTTCATGAAAATAATCTCATTTTACTTGAAAAATAAAGCTCGCATTCGGATGCGATCCCACACGTAAAAATAAAATTTACGCAGATAAGCTAAAATATATCGGGTCGTTACATTCACCCATCATAATATAGGATTCGTCTTCGAATCCTGACCTGGGCACACTGACACCAAATAGCAAACAAAAATCGATATGGTCTAAACAAAACACATACTTACTGAGACAGTCGAATAGCCAGCAGCTGCAGTCACCGACACTCTATAACCTCTACTCTGATACCATCTATGTAACATCCCGCCTAAGCAAGGATGCTACCGGCAGGAGACAGTCTAATCATTACTCCATAAGCCTTTGACTCTGCTAAAATTTCAGTATGACCTCTGCTAAAATTTCAGCATGACTGGATCAAGTCCAGCTCCACTAAACAACCTATTGGGCCCGACACTGATAATATACACCAAATCATTAAATTGAAGACATAATAATTGGGCTCCGTGCCCGAAAATATGTATAAAAAAAAACTTTACAATTTAGTTTATACAAACTTAAACTCTCTCTACAACTAGACTTGAATCCCCAAGACCTGGTGACTGGCTGACTGCAACTTTGCTATCCGGCTCCTCGAACTCTGGTGTCTGTGGTAGACCGATCAGGTCCCCAACCTGCAAAACTCAAACACTGTTGGGTTGTGAGTCATAAGACTCAGTAAGTAACTATGCACATTCCTTGAACGGTAAACACATGCAAGGTCTAAATTATGTTTCTATAATAACATGGGTTGCCTATGTAACCAAGCAATAATATATATATATATAAATCATACAGACGAACATACAATTATCATATTTTAATAAGATTGGCCCGGGGTTTGCAAACACAGTACCAGATCTGGATCCCAGAAATGGTGCTCTAAAGGAGGAGGGTGAAGAGAATTACAACTGAGGGGAGAGATCAGGTCTCTATGCCTCAGAGGATCAGTAGCAGTTTTAATGGCAGAATTGATATGAATACCAATCTGCAAGCATGCTTTTAAAGAAAAAATGGAACTTTAAAGAAAATAAACAGCTTTATACATCTGTGAAATAAATGCTTACATTTTCTTTAGAAGAACAAAATTTAAAACTAAGGTTCTTAGAGGATTTGGAATTCAGAGAGAATTTTCAGAATAAACGGATAACTAGCGGATGCCTCCAACTGAAGGTGAATGGGAACTATATACCCAACATCCAACAACTACAACAATAACCACTTTGTAATATTACAATTTTGAATTATTACAGATTTGAATACTTTTTCTTTCTTCACATGGGATGCCTTTGCTTTTATGACTTTTGGCTTTCTTCACATGGGATGCCTTTGATTTATGACTTTTGCAACGTGCTTTGAAAACTTTTCCCTATCTTCACATGGGTTTGTCTGAGTTGTTGGGAAAAGCAAGATGCTCGTGACTTTGGTATCTGCTTTATGACTTTTGGCACCGAATTTTTACCACACCGAAATTGCTTTTGAAAAAATCGGACTCCACAGCTTTTTTCTCGTGATGAGAATAGTGAGTGAAGGGAATCCAATTATGATAAATTGAAAATTTTATTTTTATTTTTCTTTTTTTTAATGCTTTAAAGAGGAGAGAAAACCGAAACAGTCGTCTTCGTTATCATCTCCAAGAGAAATAAAGGGTTGTGGCTCTCCACCACTTGATGAGCTGGCAGCTGATGACGCTGGCCTGGAAGCAAGGAGCTGATGCATGATTTGGAAATACTCATCTTCAGTTTTGGCACCTGCCAAGAGAGACTGGGCCGTAGACTTTTGAGAGAGGAAAGTGCTTTGGGCTTTTATGTCTTCAATATTGGATTTGAGATGACCTTTAGCACAAAGCCATTGCTGGACCATGTGTTGGGATAGCTTGGACTCTTCATCAAATTTGGACCACCATTTTACTTTAAAGGTTCTTTGGATGATCAATTAGGTTTCATGAGTGTGAAATTGAAGACTCCACATCCAGACCCAAGGTAAGAAAAAGTTTGTACATAAAACAGAGATAATGGGGGGAACCTCTGATAAAGCGATTGCAGAGATTCTCGTTGCTGGTTTTACCGGTCAACTTAAAGGATGGTGGGATCATCTTCTCACCAAACAACAACAGTTAGATGTCTTGAATGCTATTCAAACAGATGAAGACAATGTTCATATTCTGGATGAATATAACAGTCCTATTCAAGATGCTGTTGCAACTTTAATTTTGACCATTTCCCCCCATTTCATAGGTAACCCCTCTCACCTACGTGATAAAAATGCTGAGCTACTACATAACTTAAGATGTAGAAAGCTTAGTGATTTCCAAAGTTATAAAATCACCTTCTTTACACGTCTCTTCCTAAGAGATGATGATAATAATATAACTTGGAAAGAAAAATTCCTTGCTGGTTTACCTACCCTTCTAGGTGAATAGGTTAGGAATTCCATTAAAGCCCTCCATGACAATCATATCCCTTATGATAGACTTACCTATGGTGAGTTAGTTTTATCAATAAGGAAGGTTTAAAGATTTGCCAAGACTTGAAATTACAGAAACGCCTAAAATGGGAGCTTAGGAAATCTAAGCAAGAACTAGGTAGTTTTTGTAAACAGTTCAACTATGATCCTTTCAAAGCTAGTACCTCCAAAGATTGTGATGGAAAATGTTCTTCAAAACCTTACAAAAAGAATTACAATTCTAAAAGGTTTAAAAGATCTTTTCCTAGTCCTAAAGAAAATTTCTATAAGAAGCCTTCAAAGCCTTATAAGATGTCCAATACAAAACCTCACACTTCTAAGCCTAAAGCCCCTTTCAATTATAAGGAAACTACTTGTTATAAATGTGGAAAGAAAGGTCATACTGCAAAATATTGTAGAATGAACAAAAAACTGCATGAGCTAGATCTCAGTGAAGAAATTCTTTCCAAAATAACAAATCTGCTTATTGAGTCTTCTGAGTCTGAGTGTTTCGTAACAGGAAACTCTGAACCTTTGCAAGTTGATGAGTTAGTTGACTCAGATACCTCTAATCAAAATAATAGTGATTCTGACACAGATTCCTACTTAAAAAATATGAAGCTTAATGTTTTAACAAAAGAACAAGAAACTTTTCTTGAAATTGTAAAACATATTTCAAATCCTGATTTGCAAAAAGAATATCTTGATAAACTTCTAAAAATTTTAGAAAAATGTGAATCTTCTAAAACTTCTGTTTTAAAACAGAATACTTATGATCTTACTCAGATCCTAAGTAAAAAGAAAGATAAAAAAGATACACCCAGTTTTCAAGACCTTCAAAAAGAAATTCAAGAAATAAAGCTTGAAATAAAAGAATTTAAAAGAAAAACAGAAAAATGATTCTGAAACCATCCAACTTCTTCTTAAAAGTCAGTTGGAAGGAAACTCAGAAAAAGATCCAGATTCTGAAAATGATGAGACTGAGAATCAAAACCTTGATTGTATCGAACCTCTTCCAAATGATTTTCTTTTTGTTTTAAAGCAAGTTACGACAAGAAAATATTTAATTTGGATTACTTTAATCCTCTCATCAGATTTCCAAATTGACACAGTAGCCTTGTTTGACACAGGTGCTGATTTAAATTGTATAAAAGAAATTATTATTCCAAATAGATTTCATAAAAAAACACATGAAAGACTTTCTGCCGCGAATAATTCAAAATTAAAGATTTCTTCCAAAGTTGATGCAACAATTCCTAATGATGATTTTGAATTCAGGACTTCCTTTCTTTTAACAAATGATATACATAATGCTGTTATTCTTGGAACTCCTTTCATAAACCTTATTACTCCTTATACTGTTAATTATGATGGTATAACCTTTAAAGCAAAGAATAAAAAATTAAAGTTTTCATTTATTGAAAAACCTAAAACAAGAAATTTGAATATTGTAAAAGCTTGTTCTGTTTATCAGAACCATGTTAATGTTTTGTTAAAGAAAAAACAAAATGATCTACTTTATTTGAAAAAGGATTTAAATATTGAAAGACTTGAAAAACAATTACAAACTGATTTTGTAAAACAAAAGATTAATGATTTCAAAGTTTTAATTGAGAAAGAAATCTGAGCTGATCTACCTTCTGCTTTTTGGAATAGAAAGCAACATTTGATAGATCTTCCTTATGAATCCTCTTTTGATGAAAAGCAAATTCCTACTAAAGCTAGACCTATTCAAATGAATATGGACTTAGAAAAACATTGTAGGAATGAGATCAAAGATTTAGAGTCTAAAGGTTTAATTGTTAAGTCAAGGTCTCATTGGTCTTGCGCCGCTTTATATGTGAACAAAAATTCTGAAATAGAAAGAGGAACACCTAGACTTGTGATCAATTACAAGCCTTTAAACAAAGCCCTAAAATGGATTAGGTATCCATACCTAACAAGAAAGATTTGATTCAAAAACTCCACTCTTGTTTCATATTTTCAAAATTTGATATGAAGTCTGGTTTTTGGCAAATTCAAATTCATCCTAAAGACCGTTATAAAACTACTTTTACTGTTCCATTTGGACAATTTGAATGGACAGTTATGTCATTTGGTTTAAAGAATGCACCTTCTGAGTTTCAAATAATTATGAATGACATTTATAATCCTTACTCAAATTTTTGTATTGTTTATATTGATGATGTTTTAATCTTTTCAAAAGACATTGATCAACATTTCAAGCATTTAAAGACTTTTTATTTTGCCACTAGGAAAGCTGGTTTAGCTGTTTCTAATACTAAAATTTCCCTGTTTCAGACAAAAATTAGGTTCCTAGGACATTATATTTCCAAAGGAACAATTACACCCATAGAAAGATCTCTAGCTTTTGCTGATAAATCCCCCGATAGAATCCTTGATAAAACCCAACTCCAAAGATTTCTAGGAAGTTTAAATTATGTCCTAGACTTTTGTCCTAATATCAATAGGATTGCAAAACCCTTACATGATAGTTAAAGAAAGTTCTGTCCCTTGGACTAATGAACATACTAAAGCTGTTAGATTAATAAAGGATACCGTTAAAGAAATCCCCTGTTTATATTTAGCTAACCCTAGTTTACCAAAAGTTGTTGAAACTGATGCGTCTGACTTAGGGTATGGTGGTATTTTAAAGCAAGTTGAGAATAATAAAGAACAAATAGTACAATATGTTTCTGCCCATTGGAATGATTGTCAGAAAAATTATTCTACTATTAAAAAAGAGATTTTATCCATTGTTTTATGCATATCTAAATTCCAAAGTGATTTGCTAAATCAAAAATTTTTGCTAAGAATTGATTGTAAAGCTGCAAAACATGTTTTAGAAAAAGATGTTCAAAACATTGCATCTAAACAGATTTTTGCACGTTGGTAAGCAATTTTAAGTGTTTTTGATTTTGAAATTGAATTTATTAAAGGAGATAAAAATTCTGTTCCAGATTTTCTAACCAGAGAATTTCTTCAAAACAGATAATGCCACCCAAAAGAAAAGACACCGGCAAAGCCAAACTTAAAGAACCAGCTGTCCAAAGCACCTACAAAGAATCCCAATCCCCTCCACCAATTCCAAAATTAGCCTTTGGCATTCCTATAAAATCTTGGGTTGACCCAATCCAAGAAGAAGAAGAATCTTCATCCAAAGCTATTACTTCTCAAGAACAGGTAAATGAATGGATTGAATCCATCTCTATATCCCCTGAACTTATTCTTGCTCTACAAAGCTTTTCAAAAAATCAAGAAGTTCAAAATACATCTTCTAGAGAAACTACTTTTTCAAAACCCCAAAAAGAAATTGTTTTAAGTGGAAGCTCTTCTTCCCAAAAGTCTTCTCAAAAGTCGGATTGGCATAATAAAACCTATCAACAAAATATTTTAAGTGTTGAAGATGTGTTTTATAATCTTGATCCATTTGTGACTCTTTCAAAGTTTTTTCCAAAGGGTTGGTTTTTCAAACCATGAGATTTATCAAGACATTCTTGAATTCACTGAATCAGTGAAATTCAAGCATTTTTATCTTTCTGATGCTCATTCTGAGCCAGCCTATTCAACAGCCACTATCCTTAAAGTCCTTTCTCCAAAGCAATGGGGAGAACCCCTTCATAGCCCCAAATTCTTTCCCGCCAATTTTCAAAATCGCCTAAACCACTGCTTATATTTCTCTTACTGGGATTACCAACAAGCATGGTTTAATACCTTTCTTATTCAAAATCCAAAGAAAAGCCACTCATGGTTATTTTTCTTCAATTCGAAAATAACTGTTGAAAGCCTTCCAAACTGGTTCCAACATTGGTGGAACTATTATGGACCAAGCCCAGATATTCTTACCCCTAATACAAAGGCCTGCTTGAACCTATTCAAAGCCCATTATGTCCCCTCTGTTTCAGAAAAAAGATTCCCCCATTATCTCTATTTCTGTACAAACTTTTTCTTACCTTGGGTCTGAATATGGAGTCTTCAATTTCACACTCATGAAACCCAATTGATCATCCAAAGAACCTTTAAAGTAAAATGGTGGTCCAAATTTGATGAAGAGTCCAAGCTATCTCAACACATGGTCCAGCATGGCTTTGTGCTAAAGGTCATCTCAAATCCAATATTGAAGACATAAAAGCCCAAAGCACTTTCCTCTCTCAAAAGTCTACGGCCTAATCTCTCTTGGCAGGTGCCAAAACTGAAGATGAGTATTTCCAAATCATGCATCAGCTCATTGCTTCCAGGCCAGCGTCATCAGTTGCCAGCTCATCAAGTGGTGGAGAGCCACAGCCCTTTATTTCTCTTGGAGATGATAACGAAGACGACTGTTTCGGTATTCTCTCCTCTTTAAAGCATTAAAAAAAAAGAAAAAGAAAAAGAAAATTTTCAATTTATCATAATTGGATTCCCTTCACTCACTATTCATCACAGAGAAAAAAGCTGTGGAGTCCGATTTTTTCAAAAGCAATTTCGGTGTGGTAAAAATTCGGTGCACGTTCTTCAGTCTTTATGATATAATCTGTTTTTAGAAAATTCGGTGCACCTAGTCTCTTACAAAACTTTTGAGACAATTAAATTATTTTCTGAACATGCTTTAAAACACTTAAAAGACAAAAAATTAATTATGTTCATGTTGGTTTAATCCAAGTTGGAATAAAGCCTCTCACTAAAGTAGGCTTAGATACCTCTCTTAGCTGTTCTAAGAGACGGTAGATTCATCTCTTTTGATGATTCTTTACTCAGCAGTATCGAATCAAGTCTCTGTAAAGGTCATATTTCTTTTGACTGTTACCCAAACATTACAGTCTCCTTGAAAGACAAAAATATCCTCAAAAGCATGATTCTTCAAATCAAAACCCATAATTACCACATGATTGAAGGATCCATTCCTGTAGCCTTGATCTACAAAATTTCTTACAAAGCTATGCATTATGCGTTTAATACGCAACATAAACTCCAGTCAAAAAGAGATGAAACCCTTCTCTTACAGACTGATCTTTCAAAATCAAACAGTGTTATTCCTAGACCTATCCAATGGAAAGATATCAATCTTCCTGATGAATGGATTCTAGAAAGAGCCACTGAACCAGTGATTCCAAAACAACTTGAGCCAAATACAGAGTTACAAAATGTGACTCAGTATTCTGATGGAAAAGTCAGATTATCTTTCAAAAGAAATACTTCATCTAGGTTCTGTGATTCAGAATCTGTTTCTAGTATTCCCTCTTTAGAAAGAAAATTCTCTAAAGTCCCAACCTGTCATACAAAGATCAACCTAGGTTCTCCACCTCGGATGTCCCTAGTTCTTCTATACGTTCTGTTGATTATACTACTAGTATCCCTCACCCTATCTACACTAGTACCCAACATGAACAAAGTAAAGAGGAGGACCCTTCTCCCCCAACTTCTCCAACATTTTCTGTTATCACGGAAAATGTCATAAATGTCCTACAAAAAGATTTCGAATTGGATAAAGCCTCTTTGCACAAAGATTTTTATTCTGATTTGAACAAGGAAAAAAGACTTTGGTTTTTTAAACATTTTTTAAATCGAAGAAAACAAATTCAAGAACTTTACTATGAATTTATAAACCTGCATAAAGTTCACATCACATTTTTTGATTGGTTTGAAGTGTATGCTTCTGAAAATGACATTTCCTACCCTTTTAAAGAAACAAATCCCATTACTATTAGAAAGAAGATTCCACAATGGAATCTTTCTGACAGTGATAGGACTATATAATCTGAACACCCTCCTTGAGAAATATATTATAGATCATGCAGAACCTACAGTTCAGATTAAAGCCTCGCCTTTAAAGATACATAGAGCCAATGACACTGACAAATATTTAGATAGTATTATCCAACAGAATAATTTTTGTAATACTAATCTAAATACGATAGGAAAGCAGTTGACTAGACTAGAAAGTCAGATCCAACAGTCTACAATAACTATTTCTCCTTTAAAGACTATTAAGATTGACGATGACAAGAAGCTTAAAAAGCCTATTTTTGAACCATTCCAGGTTTCTAAAGACAGTCAGAAGCTTGTCTATGAGTCAAAATCTGATTTTGTTAGAGCTATTAAAGAACAATTGGATATGATAGAAACATCTTCTTCCTCTTCAAAAAAGAAAATTGATATTGCCCTATATACTCCCCAATCTAGTAGTAGAATCGAAGTTCTAGACTTAGATAACTCTTCCATAACTTCTTCTGACATAGAAGCTTTTCAAGAAAAATCCAAACCTGTCTCTAAAGTCAATAAAGTTCATTGGGAAATAGCACTTCCTGCTACTTCTCATTCTCCTCATGATCTTACTGTTGATAATAGGCCTAGTGCAATAAGCCAGTCTCGGTTTAATGCATCTTCTATCTATGAATGGAATATAGATGGAATGTCTGAATATAATATTCTTTGCCTATTACAACAAATTACCATTGCAGTTAATGCCTACAAAACCCAAACAGGAACCTCTGATAAAGCGATTGCAGAGATTCTCGTTGCTGGTTTTACCGGTCAACACTTAAAGGGGTGGGATCATCTTCTCACCAAACAACAACAGTTAGATGTCTTGAATGCTATTCAAACAGATGAAGACAATGTTCCTATTCTGGATGAATATAACAGTCCTATTCAAGATGCTGTTGCAACTTTAATTTTGACCATTTCCCCCATTTCATAGGTGACCCCTCTCACCTACGTGATAAAAATACTGAGCTACTACATAACTTAAGATGTAGAAAGTTAGTGATTTCCAAAGTTATAAAATCACCTTCTTTACACGTCTTCCTAAGAGATGATGATAATAATATAACTTGGAAAGAAAAATTCCTTGCTGGTTTACCTACCCTTCTAGGTGAAAAGGTTAGGAATTCCATTAAAGCCCTCCATGACAATCATATCCCTTATGATAGACTTACCTATGGTGAGTTAGTTAGTTTTATCAATAAGAAAGGTTTAAAGATTTGCCAAGACTTGAAATTACAGAAACGCCTAAAATGGAGCTTAGGAAATCTAAGCAAGAACTAGGTAGTTTTTGTAAACAGTTCAACTATGATCCTTTCAAAGCTAGTACCTCCAAAGATTGTGATGGAAAATGTTCTTCAAAACCTTACAAAAAGAATTACAATTCTAAAAGGTTTAAAAGATCTTTTCCTAGTCCTAAAGAAAATTTCTATAAGAAGCCTTCAAAGCCTTATAAGATGTCCAATACAAAACCTCACACTTCTAAGCCTAAAGCCCCTTTCAATTATAAGGAAGCTACTTGTTATAAATGTGGAAAGAAAGGTCATACTGCAAAATATTGTAGAATGAACAAAAAACTGCATGAGCTAGATCTCAGTGAAGAAATTCTTTCCAAAATAACAAATCTTCTTATTGAGTCTTCTGAGTCTGAGTCTTCCGTAACAGGAAACTCTGAACCTTTGCAAGTTGATGAGTTAGTTGACTCAGATACCTCTAATCAAAACAATAGTGATTCTGACACGATTCCTACTTAAAGAATAAGAAGCTTAATGTTTTAACAAAAAAACAAGAAACTTTTCTTGAAATTGTAAAACATATTTCAAATCCTGATTTGCAAAAAGAATATCTTGATAAACTTCTAAAAACTTTAGAAAAATGTGAATCTTCTAAAACTTCTGTTTTAAAACAGAATACTTATGATCTTACTCAGATCCTAAGTAAAAAGAAAGATAAAAAAGATACACCCAGTTTTCAAGACCTTCAAAAAGAAATTCAAGAAATAAAGCTTGAAATAAAAGATTTAAAAGAAAATCAGAAAAATGATTCTGAAACCATCCAACTTATTCTTAAAAGTCAGTTGGAAGGAAACTTAGAAAAAGATCCAGATTCTGAAAATGATGAGTCTGAGAATCAAAACCTTGATTGTATCGAATCTCTTCCAAATGATTTTCTTTTTGTTTTAAAGCAAGTTACGACAAGAAAATATTTAATTTGGATTACTTTAATCCTCTCATCAGATTTCCAAATCGACACAGTAGCCTTGTTTGACACAGGTGCTGATTTAAATTGTATAAAAGAAATTATTATTCCAAATAGATTTCATAAAAAAACACATGAAAGACTTTCTGCCGCGAATAATTCAAAATAAAGATTTCTTCCAAAGTTGATGCGACAATTCCTAATGATGATTTTGAATTCAGGACTTCCTTTCTTTTAACAAATGATATACATAATGCTGTTATTCTTGGAACTCCTTTCATAAACCTTATTACTCCTTATACTGTTAATTATGATGGTATAACCTTTAAAGCAAAGAATAAAAAATTAAAGTTTTCATTTATTGAAAATCCAAAATAAGAAATTTGAATATTGTAAAAGCTGTTCTGTTTATCAGAACCATGTTAATGTTTTGTTAAAGAAAAAAACAAAATGATCTACTTTATTTGAAAAAGGATTTAAATATTGAAAGACTTGAAAAATAATTACAAACTGATTTTGTAAAATAAAAGATTAATGATTTCAAAGTTTTAATTGAGAAAGAAATCTGTGCTGATCTACCTTCTGCTTTTTGGAATAGAAAGCAACATTTGATAGATCTTCATTATGAATCCTCTTTTGATGAAAAGCAAATTCCTACTAAAGCTAGACCTATTCAAATGAATATAGACTTAGAAAAACATTGTAGGAATGAGATCAAAGATTTAGAGTCTAAAGGTTTAATTGTTAAGTCAAGGTCTCATTGGTCTTGCGCCGCTTTATATGTGAACAAAAATTCTGAAATAGAAAGAGGACACCTAGACTTGTGATCAATTACAAGCCTTTAAACAAAGCCCTAAAATGGATTAGGTATCTCATACCTAACAAGAAAGATTTGATTCAAAAACTCCACTCTGGTTTCATATTTTCAAAATTTGATATGAAGTCTGGTTTTTGGCAAATTCAAATTCATCCTAAAGACCGTTATAAAATTACTTTTACTGTTTCATTTGGACAATTTGAATGGACAGTTATGTCATTTGGTTTAAAGAATGCACCTTCTGAGTTTCAAACAATTATGAATGACATTTATAATCCTTACTCAGATTTTTATATTGTTTATATTGATGATGTTTTAATCTTTTCAAAAGACATTGATCAACATTTCAAGCATTTAAAGACTTTTTATTTTGCCACTAGGAAAGCTGGTTTAGCTGTTTCTAATACTAAAATTTCCCTGTTTCAGATAAAAATTAGGTTCCTAGGACATTATATTTCCAAAGGAACAATTACACCCATAGAAAGATCTCTAGCTTTTGCTGATAAATTCCCCGATAGAATCCTTGATAAAACCCAACTCCAAAGATTTCTAGGAAGTTTAAATTATGTCCTAGACTTTTGTCATAATATCAATAGGATTGCAAAACCCTTACATGATAGATTAAAGAAAGTTTTTGTCCCTTGGACTGATGAACATACTAAAGCTGTTAGATTAATAAAGGATACCGTTAAAGAAATCCCCTTTATATTTAGCTAACCCTAGTTTATCAAAAGTTGTTGAAACTGATGCGTCTGACTTAGGGTATGGTGGTATTTTAAAGCAAGTTGAGATATATAAAGAACAAATAGTACAATATGTTTCTGCCCATTGGAATGATTGTCAGAAAAATTATTCTACTATTAAAAAAGAGATTTTATCCATTGTTTTATGCATATCTAAATTCTAAGTGATTTGCTAAATCAAAAATTTTGCTAAGAATTGATTTTAAAGCTGCAAAACATGTTTTAGAAAAAGATGTTCAAAACATTGCATCTAAACAGATTTTTGCACGTTGGCAAGCAATTTTAAGTGTTTTTGATTTTGAAATTGAATTTATTAAAGGAGATAAAAATTCTGTTCCAGATTTTCTAACCAGAGAATTTCTTCAAAACAGATAATGCCACCCAAAAGAAAAGACACTGGCAAAGCCAAACTTAAAGAACCAGTTGTCCAAAGCACCTACAAAGAATCCCAATCCCCTCCACAAATTCCAAAATTAGCCTCTGGCATTCCTATAAAATCTTGGGTTGACACAATCCAAGAAGAAGAATATCTTCATCCAAATCTATTACTTCTCAAGAACAGGTAAATGAATGGATTGAATCCATCTCTAAATCCCCTGAACTTATTCTTGCTCTACAAAGCTTTTCAAAAAATCAAGAAGTTCAAAAGACATCTTCTAGAGAAACTCCTTTTTCAAAACCCCAAAAAGAAATTGTTTTAAGTGGAAGCTCTTCTTCCCAAAAGCCTTCTCAAAAGTCGGATTGGCATAATAAAACCTATCAACAAAATATTTTAAGTGTTGAAGATGGGTTTTATAATCTTGATCCATTTGTGACTCTTTCAAAGTTTTTTCCAAAGGGTTGGTTTTTCAAACCATGAGATTTCTCAAAACCCCAATCCTTTTATCAAGACATTCTTGAATTCACTGAATCAGTGAAATTCAAGCATTTTTATCTTTCTGATGCTCATTCTGAGCCAGCCTATTCAACAGCCACTATCCTTAAAGTCCTTTCTCCAAAGCAATGGGAGAAACCCCTTCATAGCCCCAAATTCTTTCCCGCCAATTTTCAAAATCGCCTAAACCACTGCTTATATTTCTCTTACTGGGATTACCAACAAGCATGGTTTAATACCTTTCTTATTCAAAATCCAAAGAAAAGCCACTCATGGTTATTTTTCTTCAATTCGAAAATAACTGTTGAAGGCCTTCCAAACTGGTTCCAACATTGGTGGAACTATTATGGACCAAGCCCAGATATTCTTACCCCTAGTACAAAGGCCTGCTTGAACCTATTCAAAGCCCATTATGTCCCCTCTGTTTCAGAAAAAAGATTCCCCCATTATCTCTGTTTCTGTACAAACTTTTTCTTACCTTGGGTCTGGATGTGGAGTCTTCAATTTCACACTCATGAAACCCAATTGATCATCCAAAGAACCTTTAAAGTAAAATGGTGGTCCAAATTTGATGAAGAGTCCAAGCTATCCCAACACATGGTCCAGCAATGGCTCTGTGCTAAAGGTCATCTCAAATCCAATATTGAAGATATAAAAGCCCAAAGCACTTTCCTCTCTCAAAAGTCTACGGCCCAGTCTCTCTTGGCAGGTGCCAAAACTGAAGATGAGTATTTCCAAATCATGCATCAGCTCCTTGCTTCCAGGCCAGCTCATCATGTTGCCAGCTCATCAAGTGGTGGAGAGCCACAGCCCTTTATTTCTCTTGTAGATGATAACGAAGACGACTATTTCGATATTATCTCCTCTTTAAAGCATATAAAAAAAAAGAAAAAGAAAATTTTCAATTTATCATAAATGGATTCCCTTCACTCATTATTCTCATCACGAGAAAAAAACTGTGGAGTCCGATTTTTTCAAAAGCAATTTCGGTGTGGTAAAAATTCGGTGCACGTTCTTCAGTCTTTATGATATAATCTGTTTTTAGAAAATTCGGTGCACCTAGTCTCTTACAAAACCTTTTGAGACAATTAAATTATTTTCTGAACATGCTTTAAAACACTTAAAAGATAAAAAATTTAATTATGTTCATGTTGTTTTAATCCAAGTTGGAATAAAGCCTATCACTAAAGAATGCTTATATACCTCTATCTTAGCTGTTCTAAGAGATGGCAGATTCATCTCTTTTGATGATTCTTTACTCAGCAGTATCGAATCAAGTCTCTGTAAAGGTCATATTTCTTTTGACTGTTACCCAAACATTACAGTCTCCTTGAAAGATAAAAATATCGTCAAAAGCATGATTCTTCAAATCAAAACCCATAATTACCATATGATTGAAGGATCCATTCCTGTAGCCTTGATCTACAAAATTTCTTACAAAGCTATGCATTCTGCGTTTAATACGCAACATAAACTCCAGTCAAAAAGAGATGAAACCCTTCTCTTACATACTGATCTTTCAAAATCAAACACTGTTATTCATAGACCTATCCAATGGAAAGATATCAATCTTCCTGATGAATGGATTCTAGAAGGAGCCACTGAACCAGTGATTCCAAAACAACTTGAGCCAAATACAGAGTTACAAAATGTGACTCAGTATTCTGATGGAAAAGTCAGATTATCTTTCAGAAGAAATACTTCATCTAGGTTCTGTGATTCATAATCTGTTTCTAGTATTCCCTCTTTAGAAATAAAATTCTCTAAAGTCCCAAACCTGTCATACAAAGATCAACCTAGGTTCTCCACCTCAGATGTCCCTAGTTCTTCTATACGTTCTGTTGATTATACTACTAGTATCCATCACCCTATCTACACTAGTACCCAACATGAACAAAGTAAAGAGGAGGAGGACCCTTCTCCCCCAACTTCTCCACATTTCTGTTATCACGGAAAATGTCATAAATGTCCTACAAAAAGATTTCGAATTGGATAAAGCCTCCTTGCACAAAGATTTTTATTCTGATTTGAACAAGGAAAAAAGACTTTGGTTTTTTAAACATTTTTTAAATCGAAGAAAACAAATTCAAGAACTTTACTATGAATTTATAAACCTGCATAAAGTTCACCACACATTTTTTGATTGGTTTGAAGTGTATGCTTCTGAAAATGACATTTCCTACCCTTTTAAAGAAACAAATCCCATTACTATTAGAAAGAAGATTCCACAATGGAATTTTTCTGACAGTGATAGGACTATAGAATCTGAACACCCTCCTTTGAGAAATATTACTATAGATCATGCTGAACCTACAGTTCAGATTAAAGCCACGCCTTTAAAGATACATAGAGCCAATAACACTGACAAAGAGATTTAGAGTAGTATTATCCAACAGAATAATTTTTGTAAGACATGAGACCTTGACTTAACAATTAAACCTTTAGACTCTAAATCTTTGATCTCATTCCTACAATGTTTTTCTAAGTCCATATTCATTTGAATAGGTCTAGCTTTAGTAGGAATTTGCTTTTCATCAAAAGAGGATTCATAATGAAGATCTATCAAATGTTGCTTTCTATTCCAAAAAGAAGAAGGTAGATCAGCACAGATTTCTTTCTCAATTAAAACTTTGAAATCATTAATATTTTGTTTTACAAAATCAGTTTGTAATTGTTTTTCAAGTCTTTCAATATTTAAATCCTTTTTCAAATAAAGTAGAACATTTTATTTTTTCTTTAACAAAACATTAACATGGTTCTGATAAATAGAACAAGCTTTTACAATATTCAAATTTCTTGTTTTAGGTTTTTCAATAAAGGAAAACTTTAATTTTTTATTCTTTGCTTTAAAGGTTATACCATCATAATTAACAGTATAAGGAGTAATAAGGTTTTTATGAAAGGAGTTCCAATAATAACAGCATGATGTATATCATTTGTTAAAAGAAAGGAAGTCCTGAATTCAAAATCATCATTAGGAATTGTCGCATCAACTTTGGAAGAAATCTTTAATTTTTTTTGAATATTCGCGGCAGAAAGTCTTTCATGTGTTTTTTTATGAAATCTATTTGGAATAATAATTTCTTTTATACAATTTAAATCAGCACATGTGTCAAACAAGGCTACTTTGTCGATTTGGAAATCTGATGAGAGGATTAAAGTAATCCAAATTAAATATTTTCTTGTCGTAACTTGCTTTAAAACAAAAAGAAAATCATTTGGAAAAGATTCGATACAATAAAGGTTTTGATTCTCAGACTCATCATTTTCAGAATCTGGATCTTTTTCTGAGTTTCCTTCCAACTGACTTTTAATGGTTTCAGAATCATTTTTCTGTTTTTCTTTTAAATCTTTTATTTCAAACTTTATTTCTTGAATTTCTTTTTGAAGGTCTTGAAAACTGGGTGTATCTTTTTTATCTTTCTTTTTACTTAGGATCTGAGTAAGATCATAAGTATTCTGTTTTAAAACAGGAGTTTTAGAAGATTCACATTTGTCTAAAGTTTTTAGAAGTTTATCAAGATATTCTTTTTACAGATCAGGATTTGAAATATGTTTTACAATTTCAAGAAAAGTTTCTTGTTCTTTTGTTAAAACATTAAGCTTCTTATTCTTTAAGTAGGAATCTGTGTCAGAATCACTATTGTTTTGATTAGAGGTATCTGAGTCAACTAACTCATCAACTTGCAAAGGTTCAGAGTTTCCTGTTACGGAAGACTCAGACTCAGAAGACTCAACAAGCAGATTTGTTATTTTGGAAAGAATTTCTTCACTGAGATCTAGCTCATGAAAATTTTTGTTCATTCTACAATATTTTACAGTATGACATTTTCTTTCCACATTTATAACAAGTAGCTTCCTTATAATTGAAAGGGGCTTTAGGCTTAGAAGTGTGAGGTTTTCTATTGGACATCTTATAAGGCTTTGAAGGCTTCTTATAGAAATTTTCTTTAGGACTAGGAAAAGATCTTTTAAAACTTTTAGAATTGTAATTCTTTTTGTAAGGTTTTGAAGAACATTTTCCATCACAATCTTTGGATGGTACTAGCTTTGAAAGGATCATAGTTGAACTGTTTACACAAAAACTACCTAGTTCTTGCTTAGATTTCCTAAGCTCCCATTTTAGGCGTTTCTGTAATTTCAAGTATTGGCAAATCTTTAAACCTTCGTTATTGATAAAACTAACTAACTCACCATAGGTAAATCTATCATAAGGGATATGATTGTCATGGAGGGCTTTAATGGAATTCCTAACCTTTTCACCTAGAAAGGTAGGTAAACCAGCAAGGAATTTTTCTTTCCAATTTATATTATTAGCATCATCTCTTAGGAAGAGACGTGTAAAGAAGGTGATTTTATAACTTTGGAAATCACTAAGCTTTCTACATCTTAAGTTATGTAGTAACTCAACATTTTTATCACGTAGGTGAGAGAGGTCACCTATGAAATGGAGGGATATGGTCAAAATTAAAGTTGCAACAACATCTTGAATAGGACTGTTATATTCATCCAGAATAGGAACATTGTCTTCATCTGTTTGAACAGCATTCAAGACATCTAACTGTTGTTGATTGGTGAGAAGATGATCCCACCATCCTTTAAGTTGACCGTTAAAACAAGCAACGAGAATCTCTGCAATCGCTTTATCAGAGGATGTTTATATGTAACAGCCTGACGGTTTTATCGTGCCTAGACTTGCAAACAAGGTTTGTAAGTTAAATCGGTCCATCTATGGACTGAAGCAAGCCTCGCGGTCATGGAACCAACGTTTTGATGAGATCATAAAAGAATATGATTTCATTCAAAACGAATTTGATCCTTGTGTATACAAGAAGGTTAGTGGGAGAGCACTGACTTTTATTGTCCTTTATGTTGACGATGTATTGCTAATAGGCAATGACATTCCCATGTTAACGTCTGTGAAAGCTTGGATTTCATTGAAATTCTCCATGAAAGATCTGGGAGAAGCAGCTTTTATTCTGGGAATAAAGATATACCGGGATAGATCTAGAAAGCTGCCTGGACTTTCCCAAAGTACATATATTGACAAAGTGTTGAAGAGATTCAACATGGATCAGTCCAAGAGAGGACTGTTGCCAATATCACATGGCGTCTATCTATCTAAGGACATGTGTCCTAAAACTTAAGATGAGAGAGACAACATGAGTCAGATACCATTCACCTCGACAGTCGGATCGATCATGTATGCCATGATATGTACGCGACCTGATGTCTCATATGCTTTGAGCATGTGTAGTCGCTATCAGGCCGATCCAGGTGAAGGTCACTGGATGGTAGTTAAGAATATCCTAAAGTATCTTAGACAAACTAAGGATGCTTTCTTAATCTATGGAGATGGAGAACTTGAGATAACTGGGTATACCGATGAAAGTTTCCAAACCGATAATTCCAAATCGATAAAGACGACTGTAAGTCGCAATCCGGGTACATATTTTGTTTGAATAACGGAGCAGTGAGCTAGAAATCATCCAAGCAAGAGACTGTTGGCGATTCAACAACTGAAGCGGAGTACATTACTGCAGCTGAAGTAGCAAAGGAAGCAGTTTGGATTCGAAAATTCCTAATTGGATTAGGAGTAGTTCCGTTAGAAACTGAGCCTGTTCCATTGTATTGTGACAATAACGGGGCTATAGCACAGGCTAAGGAACCGCGGTCTCATCAATGATCTAAGCACGTTCTTCGACGTTTTCATCTGATTCGTGAGATCATACATCGTGGTGATGTGAAGGTCGAGAAGGTCGCATCAGATGACAACATGGCAGATCCGCTGACGAAAGTGATTCCTCAGTAAAAGTTTGAGCGACATGTACATAGTTCAGGTATTAGATGCTTGAGTGACTAGCTATAGGCCAAGTGGGAGATTGTTGGACAGTTATGACCCACAGCGTCACTGTTTGTAAAAGACATTGTGTTTTTTGTACAAAATTAACTATGTAGTAATGAAATTGCCTTTTACAGATTTATGATTCATTTACTTTGATATATATAAATGGTAAAAGTCCATATGATTAGCTCCGGATTGAGATGATATGAGACAGTATCAATCCATAAAGGTTTAATCATTAAATATCTCTAATCATAGTATTATCGAGACTGGACATCGATAATGCGGAATAGACTAGTATTGCACTTGTGCGCGTTGTGAGGGCATAACGACATAGTTCTCATATGCATAAGTATAGGATACTTATGCAAGTGCGATAGAAGGTTGTGTTTTACCGATGGTATGGAAAACAGCTTCGCTCTGGATAGACCTCGCGGAATCCCATTGGTAGTATGTATATGTGTCTATGGGAGTCCGCTTCAGGGTAGGTGCATTTGGTCTTAACCTGAAACTTGCATCGCTAGTACTTACGACAATCGATAAACTTTGGTTTTGGTCGTCCAGGGCTTTAATAGGTTATGTGTACGCCTCTGCTGGGTTCATTGGGAATCGTAGTGTATTGGATGTGATGTCAAGACGGAAGTATCACTTCAGACATATGGAGATGATAATCACGCAGGGATTCAGAACTGGTTCTTTATAGTGTTGCAACCATCGGGATAATATGACAAGGTCATGATTATCCGATTTAAAGAGACTAGTTGTTTGATATCCGATATGTGCTTCGTACGGGGCAGACACTATTCCAGCCCCAAGCCTTGCACGTGACATCTGATACTAGATCGCAATATGCAATACTACGGTATACTACGCCTGATATAGATCGTATATTCCAGTAAGAATATTTCTGGAGAATTGGGTGGGCATGGTGCTTTGCTAGAAGCCAACCTTGTCTCGTAAATCGGTAAAAATGTAGTACGAGGTACGTACGTGTTCGGATAGTCCGATGACCGTATTTACTGCCAACATATCTAGAGATCTCTTGGGTCGCTTCCCGAAGATTCATCGATGACGTTTGATTCAAACTTAATCTGGGATTAAATGCGGAGAAACTTTATCTAGGATAAAGTATTATTTGAGGGGAGAGAAAGATTAATTTGGAATTAATCGATAGAATAATATATTCGATATATTAAACGAAATTGGATTTCGACGCGGAATTAAAATTAGATTTTAATTTGGGCACTTGAATTAATTTAGAATTAATTCACGAGTGACGTGAATAGTAAATTGGATTTATTTACGAGGCATCGGAAAATTCGTTAATTTAGAATTATTGAAACCGAGCCCGGAATATGTTTGCGAGGCTACTCTGATTTTGAATCGCGTGCGGCCGCAAGTCACATCACAAATCACATCGCGAGTCACATCACTTGTCATTGATGTGTGATGGATGTCTAGTCACTTTTTGAATAGTGACATGCAGTCACTATTCATGATAGAAGTGGTTGAGTGCCATTATTGCCAAAATGGAGGGAAAAGTGTGTGTTGACTTTTTGGAAAAGCTTATACCACTTTTGTAAACACCTTTTGGCATAGTTTTTCATTGAAAACAAAATCAAACTCTCTCTCTCTCTTGTAGATCTCCTTGGCCGGACTTTGAAGGGGAAAAATAAAAATGTTCTCTTTTGATTTCTTTGGTAAATCCTTCTAGCACAAACTTGGAGAATCAAACAAAGGTGATAGGGAACCGATCTTGGAGCTTGGATTTCCTTCTCAAAGCTTGGAGCTTGTGGATCTTGTTCATCTTCAACATCAAAACTATTCCTTGGCCGAATTTACATAAGAAGAAATGAGGAATTTTTGTTGAGCATCTCATCACATCCGATTGTTGTAAATGTGATTCTGCCACCCTTCTTGATTATTCATTCTGATTTCATGCTTATATAATCTTGGGACACCTTATAGAAACCCAACACAATCGAGAGGGGTTCATAGCCCAATGTCAAGAGCAAAAGGTTTGAAAGCTGCAAAGGTCCATTTATAGACTTAAACAGACATCTCGATCTTGGAATATAAGATTTGATACCATGATAAAGTCTTATGACTTTGAGTAGAATGTTGATGAGCCTCCTGTATACAAGTGCATCATTGACTGGAATATAGTTTTTCTTATTTTATACATCGATGATATTTTAATCAATGGAAATGATGTAAAGATATTATCGACATGAAAATCTGGCTAGCTAACCAATTCCAAATGAAAATTTGGGAAACCGAGTTATACTCTTGGGATTCAAATACTTGAAGATCACAAGAAACGACTGTTAGTTATGTCTTAGTCATCCTTTTATCGATAGGATCCTTGTGCGATTTTGGATACAAAATTCCATTAAAGGCAATCTACCTTATCGGCATGAAATTTATTTTTCAAAGGAACAATCTCCTAAGACAACTCAAGATGTTGAGGAAATGAGACATATCCTATATGCCTCATCAGTTGGTAGTCTCATTTATGCCATGATATGCACGAGACCGGACATCATTTTTATAGTGGGAGTAGTACGTAGGTTTCACTCTAACCCACGATTGGATCATTGGGTGGCTATGAAACACATTCTCAAGTACCTTAAGAGAATAAGAAATTATATGCTTGTATATTCTGGTAATGATATGATCATAAAGGAATATACGCAATCTGATTCTCTGACAGATGTCGATTCTAAGAAATCAACATCTGTATCAGTGTTTACCTAGGTTGTGGGGCTATAGCATGGATGAGTGTAAAGTAATCTTACATTACTGACTCTACCATGGGGGCTGAGTATGTAGCAGCTTGTGAAGAAACTAAGAAAGCAGTATGCCTCCGCAAATTCTTGGGAGATCTGAAAAGTTGTTCTAGATATGGATAAATCACTCATGCTTTATTGCGATAATAGTGGTGTAGTGGCAAATTCAAATAACCAAAAAGCCATAAGAGGAGAAATCATATAGAGAGGAAATTCATAGGAACCTGGCAAATCCGTTTACAAAGACCTTATCGGCCAAAGTATTTGAAGGTCACCTAGATGGTCTATGATTATGTAACATGTCCTATTTTCTCTAGTACATGTGGGAGATTGTTGGGATGTATGCCTTAAAGCTACATGTAATGTAAACGACTTTATATATTTTGAAATAAAATGATAAATTATTCATTTATCAAAGTGTTTGTTTAAATTTTGCATATTATAAATTATCTTGAATACACTAAATTACTTATGTGTCTTTAGACTTAGTGTATGAGTGTCATACACAAAAGGATTTAAGTCTGAAAATAGTCCATAAAGAGCAAACAAAACGGGTACTTTGTTTGTGGTTTATCTATAGCTGAGGTCCATTCTATATTTGTATGGCGACCTTGATCCGGGATCGTCAATGTATAGACATGAGAATGAAGGCATATTGTATGATATGATCATATAGGACTGGACCCAAATGGAAATGAAATTCTTAAAATATATGTTAAACAAAGAAATTCATTTCGATATACTAGATGGTCATATAAAGATTGATCTTAATCTTGATTGTACTACGAACTCTCGCATGACAAGCTAAGTCCTTTGATTTACAAAGGTGAGGTTGGTGTACTAGTCTCGACCAATAGCTACGTACTTTGGGGGCATGGTCTATTGTGTAGCTGGGAGTGTTTTACATAGATATGGAGTTCACTCATTCTTGCAAGAAGTATATGAGTATCTTTTTTAAGGGTTGATTCAGCATTTGAATGGTTAGAGTGCTTAAGTCTTTCTTTTACGAATAGAAAGATTAAAATTCATAATAGTTATGAATTTATGAGTCTTGCCCACACTAGTTTCCATTGGTAACGAGATATAGCATGAAATACTTTTTGGTGTTGAACCAAAAATCATTCTTTTCATCTATTATTGGCTCACGATAGTGGGCATAATATTTGCTCACTACTGCCATTTGGTTGGTGTTTCGGGGCTCGATTTGGTATAGTATCAATCTGGAATTTTTTAGAATTACATAGGGACTTTTAGGATTGTGTTGGGGATATATTTTTCTCTGAAAATCAGACCTGAAAATGTCACTGCAATTCACAAAAATAGTGGAATGTTTTGGTTGTGGTTTGGGCGTATTTTGTGCCCAAAACAGTCCGGTTTTTGAACTACTGTTCAGGGACTGTTCCAAGGATATTTTGGGGCTGAAATTTTGTCAAAAATCTTAGAAAAATTTCAGTGGTACTACTGGCTGCATTCGGCCACACAAAGGTAGGGATATAAAATTATTTTCAAGTCTGATTCATGTGCCTAAGATGTTTCCATAGAGCAAGGAAAGTGTTTCCTTCATTTTCTTCGAGTTAGAGTATTTGGGGAACTAAGTTTGTGACCTAATTTAGATATGATGTATATTGATAAAAACATATGAGAAAATTTAGTTGGCACTTTGTAAAACATTTTGGGAAAGGAAAAAGACATTGAAAATGCATGTTTGGACCTACAGGATATGAAATTCGCAAAGATCTACACTTGTGATCGACTCATAGAGGCTATGTCAAACCACCCGATTCTTACGTCCTAACTTCGGCTGAAAGAAAGTCATTCTTTGAGTGCTTGAAAATAGTAAATTTCCCGATGGGTATACATCAATTACATGAAGATATGTCAGAAATAAAATAATAACTGGATTAAAGAGTCATGACTATCACATGCTTATGTAAATTATTCTTCTTGTGGGTATTTGTCTGTTCCTTCCACCACAAGTATTCGACACGTTCTGGATTGCTAGTGTCCTCTACATGCCACAAGATATCTAAACATGATTTGTGTGTGAATTTAACAAGTTAAGTTGCGGAAAAAACTTACATTGTTCTTGGTGGAAATTTCAAAAACTTCTTTGGATGATGAAACTTCAATCTTTTGATTGAGTTGTTAAACTCTTGGGTGAGTTTTCCTATCACCTTAATCAACTCTCTAAGTGCTAGGTTGATCAAATTTTGAAAAATAAAATTTTTGCTCTCCAAGAGAGAAGGGTTTCGACAATTACAGAGAGGGAGCAGATGAGTGAATAGTTCATTTGACTTTGGTTATTGTGTGTTTATAAAAGCCACCTTTAATTTTTCCAACAACTCATATCATATTTTGACAATTGATGTAAGTGAAATGGGTCCCACCACTTTTAAATTTCAAATTTAAGTTGGCTTCTCCAACACACAACTAGTACTTGGGCTCAGGTTTATTTCATTCCGAATTAAAGGAATTTACCGTTGCGACATAATTAAATCCAATTTAATTAAATAATTATGCCTCGGAAAATTATTACGATAGTTGCTTACGAATTAATTCAAAATTAATTTGTTTGCCCGAATTATGATCCAATTATATATTTTGTATTAAAATTCAATTTCAATTAATACATCCGATATATTATTTTATCGATTAATTCCAAATTAAACGCGTTCTCTCTTCTATTTGAATTTAATACCAGATTAATTTTCTCTCCCATAATTAATCTCAGATTAATTTTCTCTCCCATAATTAATCCCAGATAAATTCTATTCGAGTCAAATGTCATTAGTGAATATTTGAGAAGTGACCCAAGAAATTCCTGGATATGTTGGCAGTAAATACGATCATCAAACTATCTGAACTTGTGCATACCCCGTACCACGTTCTCACTAATTTACAAGACATGGTTGGCTTCTAGCAAAGCATCATGCCTACCTAATTCTTCAGAAATATTCACCGAGGAATATTATTTATATCAGGCATAGTAATACAATGTAATATGTAATACGATCCAGTATCGGATGTGACATGCTAGGCCTAGGGCTGGCTTTGTGTCTTCCCCGTACGAAGCATATTTCGGATCTCGCGTAACTGGTCTCTGTAATCGGAAAGTCACGACCTAGTCATACTTTCCCAATAGCTGCAGCTTTTAAGAGTATTAGTACCGTATCATGTGTGACCATCATCTCCATATGACTGAAGTGGTACTCCTATCTTGACATCATTTCCAATACACTACGATTCTCAGGCATACACAGAACGTGTTAAAGCTCCGGACGACCAATATCAAAGTAAACTGATTATCACATACACTTACCCTGTTCAGATTCCCATAGACACATAATCATAATACCAATGGGACTCCGAAGGGGTCTATCCAGAGCGATGCTGTTCCCGGTCCAACGGCTAACAGAACCTCTTATCACACTTGCATAAGTATCCAATACCTAATATATGAGAATTATGCCATTAAGCTTCCATAATGTGTATAAGTGTAATACTAGTCTATTCCGTATTATTGATGTCCCGCATTATTGATGTCCAGTCTTAATAATACTACGACTAAGAATATTTAATGATTAAACCGTTCATGGATTATTATTGTCTCATATGTTATTAATTCGATTTAACCATGTGGACTTTTATCATTATTTATATATCCTAGTAATTCAATTACAATAATGATAAAATAGTAATTTCTTTTTTTCACATAGTTAATTTGTACAAAAACACAATGTCTTTTACAAATAGTGATGCTATAGGTCATAATTATCCAACAATCTCCCACTTGGCTCATAACCAATCACTCAAGTATCTAACACCTGAACTATGTACATATGCTCAAACATTTGCTGAGAAATATCTTTATCAATGGATCTGCAATGTTATCACCTGATGCAATCTTCTAGATCTTCACATATCGATGATGTATGATCTCACGAATCAGATGAAACCTTCGAAGTACATGTTTAGACCGATGATGAGATCGCGATTCCTTAACCTGTGCTATAGCCTCATTATTTTCAGAATTTAAAGGTACAGGCTCAGCTGCTAACAGAACTACTCATAATCTAATTAGGAATTTACGGATCCAACTATTTTTTTTTTCTACCTCAGCTGAGCAATATATTCCACTTTTGTTGTTGAATCGGCAATAGTCTCTTGCTTGGAAGATTTCCAGCTCACTGCTCCGTTGTTCGAACAAAATATATACCCTGATTGCAACTTATAATCGTCTTTATCGGTTTGGAAACTTGCATCGGCGAGCCCAGTCACCTCAAGTTCTCCTTCCCCATAGACTAAGAAAGCACCCTTAGTTCGTCTAAGATACTTAAGGATGTTCTTTACAGCAATCTAGTGACCATCACCTAGGTCGATCTGATAGCGACTGCACTTTCTCAAAGCATACGAGACATCAGGTCGCGTATATAACATGGCATACATGATCGATCCAACTATGGAAGTATATGGGATACGACTCATTTCAACTCTCTCATCTTGAGTTTTAGGACACATATCCTTAGATAGAGAGGCGCCATGTGGAAGCAGCCCCTCTTGGACTGATCCATGTTGAATCTTTTCAACACTTTGTCAATATACGAGCTATGAGAGTGTCCAAGTAGCTTTCTAGATTTATCCCGGTAGTCCTTATTCCCAGAATAAAGGTTATCTCTCCCTGGTCTTTCATGGAGAATTTTCATGAAAGCCAAGCTTTCACCGATTTTAGCATGGCAATGTCATTGCCAAGAAGCAATACATCATTAACGTATAGGACAATAAATGTCAGTACGCTCCCACTAAACTTCTTATATACACAAGAATCATCTTCGTTTTGAATGAAACTATATTCTTTTATGATCTCATCAAAACGCTGGTTCCAACCGTCAGGTTGTTGCATATAAACATCCTCCGAAAGGTTTCTTTAAGGAAATCAATTTTTGACATCCATCTACCATATTTCATAATCGAAATATGCAGTAATAGCAAGCATTATTCGAATGGATTTAATCATGGCAATATGTGAAAAAGTTTCATCGTAATCGAAACTATTTCGTTGATGATAACCTTTAGCTACAACCCTCGCTTTATACGTTTGTATATTGCCATCCAAGTATGTCTTCCTTTTGAAGACCCATTGCTCTTTAATGTTGTGATTGTGCTTGCTCAGTGTTTTACATGTTAAAACACAGTTTCAAGAATCTAATTTTAAAAAATTTTATTTTCTATTTAAAAAAAAAATTGGATGAGAAGCATATCCTCGATCCATAAAGGACTTTCAAGCCGTTACTAACCATAAAACCGGAGGAAGATGTGACCCGAAATCACAACTACCATACATATAATTTCATTTTATTATTTTGATTTTTTTTTACTATTTCAACATATAATTTTTCTTTTCTGTTTAATAGTAGTGCTATAAATTCAATTGTCATTTCCATATTATCCATGTGATTTCTTGTAAACTCTACTTCTTCTTATTGTGATATTAGGTAAAATGTCTCAATTTGTTTGGGGTGATGGGACAGTTGATTAGAATATTTTTATTTTTACGTGTTAGTTTCTTTTTAAAAAAATTATTTCTGTTTTATCAAAAAATTAAATTGTTTGGTGTGCAAAAAATATTTTTATTTTTATTTGGTGTGTTTTTTAAAAAATATGGAATTGATATTCTGAGATGAGAGTGTAAAAGTTTTCACTCCTGAGATGCATCTCAATTCATTTCGTAATAAGTTATTTTTTGTTCTTTTACTTTTGAATTATTCAATTTTGTTAATTCTCCAAAATATTGATTAAATTTGATTTCCATATGCTCATTCGACAAGTCTTATCAACATACATGACAACATATGATCATGGGTTATGTATGAAAATTTTATAATATTTAGTTCTCTAGTTTGTTGGAGGTAGCACCTAAAGGCAATGAAATTTGTGTTTTTATTAGAAATTAACCATGTTTTGCAACATCCCAGATTTTCGGGACTATTCTAGAAGATTCCCTGACTGATGTTATAGTCTCGGAGCATGATGATAATGAAGAATAAGAGTTCAAACAATGTTATATGAATTGTAATAATAGATTATGAATATTCGTCATGTTGGAAAACGCGTGAGATCAAAAATCAGTTACGCGATATATATTATACGCGTAAAGTTTGCGAATTTGGTCACGAAATTAGCAAACGAACTCCGATCAAGATGATTCTTGAACCATCAGACACTTTTTTCCGTGAGGAACAACTTTTGCGTTGAAATTTTTTCGAAAATTACGCCAGAAGGGCTTCAAAAGTGATTTTTCCGAAATTACCCTTATAGGTGGGGGTATTTTGGTAAATTCTGAAATAAGATATTTCTATTATTATTATTATTTTCATTATCATTTTCATTTGAGAAAAAAGAAAAAAAAAAGAAAGAAGAAGGAAGTGGTGGGAACGTAGGGGAGAGAGAAAGAGAGAAGCTTCTCGCCGGTGGAACTCCGACCGGCCTCACGCCGGCGGACCACCACCGATAGCTTCGTCCAACGAAGGGGGAGCAGCCCGTGGTCGTCGTTCGGCCGAACAACACTGACAGCGGTGAGGAAGGGGGAAGAAAGAGTCGTGCGTGGGTTTATCGATCCTGGCTCGTCGGTTCGTTTCACACGGCCCGGGCCACCTACCAAATCGAAGCTCTCGACGAGTGCTACGAGTATGTTGAGTCGGTTTCACTGAACAACGATCGGTTGCACGCAAAATATGGAGGAAAAGCACGCGTGTATAGTAGCACCTAGATGAATAGTAACTCTTATCGGAATTCCGATGACACCAGTGCCTTCGTATGGCCATTGGGAGTCCGAATATGCTCTCAAAATTTCGGTACGACTCTCCGTTAAAAATGTTTATTTTAAAGTTTACAGTTATATATTCGGATGCTTCCAGTAGTTCCGTAGTGTAGTGAATTGACATGAAATGATTTGGATGTGATATAATATGTTAAAACGATGCATGTGGTAGAATCCGGGGAGAACCAGAATAAATTAGAACGATCCGGTTGATTTAGCAGTTTCCGGTAAAATAGAGTTTCTCGCACGACTAACCATAGATGACCGTAATTATGAAGATGATATAAATATAGTATTGCGAGGGTAATTTAGTCATTCTGGATATGTTCGGAGGGTTTTAGACCCTTCCATTGTGTTTGCGGAAACTTTTCCGTAAGATTTTCCGCAAACGCGTAAATTGGAATCTAAGAACCCGAGTTAGTTTAGAACAGTGTGTAATGACTTAGAATGAGTATTAGAGTAATTATAGTTGAATTCGGATGAATCCGATAAGTTTTGTTTTGATTTGGTTTCTCCGAGAAAGTCCAGAAGTTTATTGCAGATGAGTAGGAAGTTCCGCAAATAGCGATTCTGACCATGTTTCGTTATTTATTTTGACAGTTCGGACCAGGATCATTAGTGTCCTCCTAGCCAGGTAAGTAATCCATGCGACGATTACTAGTGACATGCTCTGATTGAATTTAAATAATAAATAAACTTTATAGATATGTGTAAACATAAAACAGGAAGTGTGTGTGTGTGTATATATATATGTATATCAGTAGTAAGATATTAGTAAGCCTTAGATTGAAAGTATAAGAATGATAAGTATAAGAATGATAAAGTATATATCATATACATGAAACGTGAGCAAGTATTTATGATATAATATAATGAGACTTGGTTTGGGGGTTGTAGAAACTACACCATAGTGAATGGGATTAAAGTTTAAAGACTGACAATTGTAAGAAAGTAACTATATATATTCAGTGTATGTAGAAGGATACAAAAACAAGATCACGAGTACATACATAGCTAAGTATAAGTATTTATGATTAAGTAAGCAGAAATAGAGTATGTATGTATAAGCAAGAGGCTGTGTGTGTTAAAGTACAAAAAGTAAGTAAGTCGTATAGAGAAATAAATAAGCATGTATCTTTTATGTATGTAATCTGTATACAAGTATTTTGATGCATGATTAAGTGAGCACATAGTATATGTGTATATGAACATATGAACATATGTAGATGAGATCTTTGAGCATGTTGATTTAAAGGTATGTAAGTATGTAAGTAGATATGACTATTTCAGGATAAGTTTTGTGTGAGCATAAAAGGGTGCATGTAAGTGAATAGTCTCAATGTATCACAAATATGCAAGCATGATTACATGTACATGTATGATAGTATAAGAAATGCATATGCATACCTATATGTTATGGTTTTCAGAAGTTAAGTTAAAGCTAAGAATGTTTTGAAGTTTCAAAGTATTACAAAGAATAGTTTTCAAATGTTTTTGAAGGAGATGTATTTCAGAAGATGTTTCTTACAGTTTGGTATTTGATTTAAGTTTTTTAAAAGTTTATCAGCGTTTTCTTTACATGATTTTCGGGGCATGAGGTAAACCTCACCCCACTATGTAACTTGAGATATTGTGGGAATTGACGGATTCAGAGACATGTGTATATGTAGAGAGTCAGGACGATGGCTTAGGTTCTTTTACTTAGACTCTAGTGGTGGCTATGTCCGGTTGAGTCATTTTCCTGGACATGGAGCTCTACATTCAGTTGAGTCATTTTCCTGGGCGTAGAGCACCACCCATTTCAGAGATGCCCAATTGAGTCATTTTCCTGGGCATAGAGCATACCCAGTTGAGTCGTTTTCATGGGTGTAGAGCGAGACGTCTAATTGAGTCGATTTCCTGGACGTAGAGCAGTTTTCAGCTTTCAGATTTTCAGTTTTCAGTTTTCAGATTTCAGCCTTTCAGTACAAGATTTCAGAAACAGAATTTAGAAATAATTTTTCAGTTTTCACTTATAGTTTTAAGAAAGGTCTTCTAGAAAATGAAGTTTCCAAAGACAATTTTTAGAAATAGTTTCTAGAAACCAGAATTTAAAGTACATTTTCAGAAGATAAGTTTTATTAAAAGAATTTCAAACAGAGTTTCAAAAGAGAGTTTTTAGAAAACAGTTTTTTTTTCAGAAAAGGTTTTCAACAAGTATTTTTGTTAAAAAAATGACATGTTAAGTAGAAAGTAGTTCACAGGTTATGGATATAAATCACGTATCCTAGAATCATTTGTGATGCATATAGCTGATGATATGCACGATAGCATTATTACATTTATATGTATACATGATGAATGTTTGTATAAGTTGTATGTTTACATAGGAAGAACCCTTAAGTAAATACTAGAGCATGAAAAGATAACTACATATCCATGTATATACATTTGATGATAATGTTATGAATGTAAGAATATTTTATAATACCAATTTGATGATATTTCAAGAAAATAAAAGAAATAAAGTTAATATAGATGCCTGAGCTGAATTAGCAACGAGTATACAGGGATATAATGAGATATTAGAGTTAGCGCAGCAGAAACGTGATGAGAGTATAAAACTTGATGTGTATTATAGATGTTGAGATACATGATCAAATTGTTGCATGAAAATATATTATTTGTAGCATATGTAAGTGAGTAAGTGAATTAAGTACATAATAAAATTTGATTATACTATATATGAAATATATGATTGTGATGCATGAGTACAGACACATGCTAAGTAGCATCAGAAGTATATATGGCTTTGCATGTATGATGGAATGCGTATGTACGAGATATGCGATGTTCATAGGTAACAGTTAAGGGAAGGTAAAAATATGAATTTGTTTTTGTATACGAGTTGTAAGTAAAGAAGATAATTAACTTATCAAACTGAGGTTTTCTTTTCCAATTGTGATTAAAGTTAAGATTATATATAAGTATGAAGTTGTATTTTTAGAACACATGCATGATTCCTTACTGAGTCTTATGACTCATACCACTTCAGTTTGTTAGTTTCGCAGATCAGTAGCAGACATACTGTGCCAGCAAGATTTCAGTGAAGACTTTGAAGAGAGTGGATCGCCCCAATTACAGTCAAGAAGTTATTGAGTCCTGGGTCGAGTTATGGGTCATCACGACTCCTTGTTTTGTATTTGTATTTATATTGCATATGTAATAGTATAATTTTATTTTGAGTTCTGGCCGGAGGCCATGTAATTTACTTATGTTCATTGAGTTCAGGCCTGAGGCCTAAATGATGATTACATATATGTTGAGTTTGCATAAGCAGGTTGTCTCATGGTGCTGGCTATAAGAGAGGTTGCATGATGTTCTGCATACATCATGCCGAAATTTTGTTAGAATCAGAGGCTTATGGAGATGGGTTTTCCTGTCTTCTGTCGGTAGCATCCTGGCCTAGGCGAGATGTTACATTACTTAGTAATTGGACATCTCGCCTCAAAATGTCAAAACTTGAGTATGTTTGAAAAAATGATAATAGTATACCAAGTTTTTACTTAGTAACCAGACATCTTGCCTCAGCAAACAGTTATTGTTCGAGTAAAATGATAGAGCTTGAGTATTGTAACACAGAAATCGATGACACTGTTCTAGGCTCGCGGCCTAGTCGGGAGTACGGAATAGCCCACGGGGGAACTAAATCGGAGAAATAACATGGAGTCGCCACCCTGTGTGAACCGAGAAAATGATTTAAGGCCGCACTCACCCCTCGCAAGGGAAGACCTCAAACCGTTGGGTTCGGAATGGTCTCTTACTTATGCCACTTTTAATGAAATGATTTGTGCAATAAGTTAACCGAATCTACATAACATGCATGATCAAGAATAACCTATATCTAGATTCGCATTCATGAGAATAACTCGTATATCTAAGTTCGCATGCATTAAAAGTAATTCGGAACAACGACAAGCATATAATTTCATAATCATATCATATTTATGAATACAGAAACGCAAGTAAATAATAATTGTAGAAGCATGCATAATAAAGGGAGACAATTAAGTGCATAATGTAAAGAGATAATTAAAGAGGCAATTATACATTGAAATAAACGTGCAATGATGCAGTACAGAAAAGAGGTAGATAATAAAGATGAAATAAAATAGATGCGACATATGCCCACATCTATATAGGATTTCAAGTGTCTGATTAAACGTATCTCATGTTCAATCGAACGTACTTTGTCCGACGTGGCAAAACATCATGGCAAAGGTAGCTCTTCGGCTTTCTATCCCTCAAAATGGAGGACCTCTAATCCAACTTGATTTGCCCATGCGCATTGCAATATGATGCATGATTATACAAGGAGATGACATACAGAAAGTAAATAACGGAATAATGAAAGGCGCGACAAAGTATTATCGTAAAGGTAGCCTTTTAGACTTTTCTGCTATGAAATAAAGAACCTTAGACCAACATAATAAGCCCATGCGTATTATATTATAATGCATATAAAATAAAGACAATAATATAGGACTTCGTATGCTCGATTGAACATATCTCACATTCAACCAAACATACTTCGTCCGGCGCGGTAAAAGTAGCCCTTATGCTTTTCATCCCTCAAAACAGAGGACCTTTAATCAATTTTATTTGCCCATGCACATGACATTACAATGCATAAAAAATAAAGACAACAATATAGGAGTTCGTATGCTCGATTGAACATATCTCACATTCAACCAAACATACTTCGTCTGGCGCGGAAAAACGTCATGGCAAAGGTAGCCCTTAGGCTTTTTATCCCTTAAAATGGAGAACCTTTAATCCAAATTGAATGGGCTATTCTGCGGGTTTAAGGGGATGTTTTGGTGCAGTTTTTGGGGCGAATTCTGGACTGTTTTGGGCAGTTTTTGGTATAGTTTATGAGGGTAATTTAGTGTAGTTTTTGGCGTAAGTGGGGGCTGTTGAAGGATGGCGTTATTGACTTGTCGAAGGGGCACATTTGTGGGTGTTTTAGCGTGAAGCAATGTGGCCTGTTGCGTAGGTAATGGCTGGGCGCAAGGGTTGTTTAGGTGGGGAATTTTTGGTTAGGCGCAAGGTGATGGCTTGTGTGAGGGCTGATGGAGGCAATGGCGTGAGTGCTCGCTGGTCATGGACGTGAATGGGCAGGTGGCTGTTGGCGTCTCTAGAGGGCGTTGAAGGCATGTAGTTTATGGGCGTGAAGTGATTACGTGAGTTGGAGTGTGCAGGTCTGCGAAGGGTACGTTAGTGGTGTGTGGGACGTGTTGGTAGGTGGCTGTTGGCGTCTCTAGAGGGCGTTGAAGGCATGCAGTTTATGGGCGTGAAATGATTACGTGAGTCTATTTTTTTTATTCGTGAATAGTCTATAGCCTTGGGGTTGCATTAGTGATATGTTTTATAGTTGTCAATTAGGGTTACGCATGGGTTTTGAAAAGGAAACAAGATCAATTAAATATGTGTGTATTTTAATTAATTTATTAAAGGAAAGGATTCTTATATTTTAGATGGGAATGTCTTTAATTTGGTGAGTGAATTATTTAAATTAGGAAGAGATTTGCTTAAATTAGGGATTTAATTTAATTGGATTAATTTAATTTAATTTAATTTGTGTTTTAAATATGTTTTAATTATTTCTTAGATTGGGCTTGGGTGAGATGGGCTTGGCGTGTGTCTTAGTGATATGTAGGCTTGGTGTGTGGTTTGTGGGGGGTTTGAGCAAAGGGTGTGTTTTAAAACGAAACTCCAACAAGCAAACCCGAAGCATAAACAAATGGATTAATTCCAACAAGATGTCAATTTTTGACTCTCCCATTTCGACGTCCGTTTCCCGCGACTTCCACGATTTAAGAGGTAGTGTCTCCATGTGAGACTCATCATCGGGACTTACATGCAAAAATACAGTGCCTACAGTCGCCCCCACTTTGATGGGACTTATGCAGTTTGTGACAATGACAATCCTATCAAAGTTTATGCAATGCATTTTTACTTACCTGGCTCGCCAGCTGCCACCTAACTTGCATGTTTCCTCGAACTGAGTTGATTTGGTTGTGAGGTGCTGCGACCCCTGAGGTTCATCATTGTAAGATGTTGAGATCTATAGGAATCACTACTGAACTGAACTGCCGAGAGTTGGTTCATTTCCGAACCTTTATTGTATTGAGATTGTGGTCCATTTTCGATCCGTGCTCTATTTTCGGAGTGCCATTTTCGGCATGCTAAACCTCATTTCCGAGGCGTCACTGATGTGATGATTGTCCATTTTCGAACTGTGCTCCATTTCCAGAGTGCCATTTTCGGCGTCTGATATGATCATAGTCCATTTTTGAACCGTTCCCCATTTTCGGAGTGCCATTTTTGGTGAGTGATAGTAGTCCATTTTCGAACCGTGCCCCATTTTTTGAGTTCCATTTTCCATGAGTGATAGTAGTCCATTTTCGAACCGTGTTCCATTTTTGGAGTGCCATTTTCAGCGAGTGATAGTAGTCCATTTCCGAACCATGCTCCATTTTCGGAGAGCCATTTTCGGCGAGTGATGAGATAATGGTCCATTTTTGAACCGTGCTTCATTTTCGGAGTGCCATTTTCGGCGAGTGATAGAGTCCATTTTCAAACCGTGCCCCAATTTTGGAGTGCCATTTTCGGCGAGTGATAGAGTCTATTTTCGAACCGTGGCCCATTTTCGGAGTGCCATTTTCGGCGAGTGATAGATAATGGTCCATTTTCGAACCGTGCTCCATTTTTGGAGCGCTATTTTTGGCGTCTGATGATAATGATCCATTTCTGAACCGTGCTCCATTTTTGGAGTGCCATTTTCGACGAGTGATAGTAGTCCATTTTCGAACCGTGCTCCATTTTCGGAGTGCCATTTTCGGCGAAACTGATGCTGATGTTGATGTGTCTCCATACCCGAAAGAACTGATGCTGTGTCTCCATACCCGGAGTACCATACCTGGCAAAACTGATACTGATGGTAATGTGGGCCCCCCAGAGTGCCATACCCGGCAAGACATACTGATAATGATGTGGGCCTCGCCCCCAGAGTACCATACCCGACAAGACTGATACTAGTGAAGTGATGGTTCATTTCAACATATTGTTCTGCCTTTCACGAGATAATCCTGATAGCTAGACATATTTTCGTCCTCAACGAATGCTTCACGTCGAAACCTGAGAACCTTCAAAGTACTTGATGCACTCGACTCCGATCGTCTGAATAAGTGATCTGAATTAGACTCCTGGTGTGTGTGTGTGCCAAGGCTCTTTCGTAGCTTAATCCTTAAGTAGGCCAACCGATGATTTCATCTCAGAGAATCGAATCTGTGGGTCTAACCAATCTAGATGTCTTGATCACACTATGCGATTACTTCTTCATACTCAAACATGATATGGTCTTCTTCTTTTCTCCTTGTCTATTTCTCTTTATTCTTTTCATTTTTTTCTTTCTTTTTCTTTCTTTTGTTCTTTTCTTTTTCTTTCTTCGACACACCTACCCTTTAAGGTAGCATTTCTCCTCATGGTGGTCCTAATACTCGTCCATGGGTAGCTTCACGCTTATCGGTTATTGGCGGTATATTTTTTTCTTTTCTTTTCATTGCAGAGACTTTTTCTTTATTTCTAACCATATCATATATCGTAGCATAAGTAAACCAGGGTGGACATCCAAGCTAACGGTCATTCACTGATCCATCATCTATTCAACTAGTCGTCTCGCCAACTACTCAGGCTTCTACTGTTGAGATCCCATATTTAAGTGCTCATGAGTCTAGCCGAGATCAATCCATTCAGAGTACCGGACGAGAGCACGTCTCGCACTTATCGTTTCTAAGGTTTCTCCCTACAGCAAATAATATCATCACCAGACATATGCTTAACCATCAAAGACTTCTTTTTTTTTTCTTCTCTTTTTTCCACTCCTCGGAATTCTTCCTTTCCACTGCTGATAATGTGGACTTCTCCCCTGAGATCCATTCTCGGAACTCATATTGATATGGGCCTCAACCTTGGGATTCCTCCTCGAAACTAGTTCATTCCTGAAACTGATATTGATTCATTCTTGAAACTGATACTGATTCATTCCTGAAACTGTACTGTTGATGTTTCTGATTGGCTTGCCTTCGCCGCTTTCTCTTTTTCTTCTTTGAAAACTGTGAATACAATACAAAACAAACACAAAAAGAATGCAAAATACGTTACGTGTATATATGCATGCATGAATGAGTTTCCTATCCTGTCGGATTAGGTGTTCTTCCAATTCCCTTGGTGACTGCTCGGTCTTCTCTTCCTCAGGCAAAGTACTACTTCAATCTATCCACATTGATCGGCTCGGTGAACTCATCCCCTTCCAAGTCTAATAGTCTCACTGCCACATTCCCCAATTTCTGAATGGCTACCTGTCTTTTCTACTTACTTTTCCCGAGGATTTCCCGTGTTCTAAACATCGCTGAGTAGCATAGTACCAGGGTTGAATTCTTTTGTCAAATATACTCATGTTGCAGGTTGAAAGGAAGAGACTCGGGCAAGTAAATGAAGTGAACGTCTTTATTATCATTATTAAATGGTTCGAACAAGTAGACAAAATCAATGTCTATATTAAAAGTACAGGATCAAATAAACTAGGAGGAATAGCTTCCTCATTCGCATCATTGTCTTCTTCATTAGCCTATGGTTCTCCACCGTTGTCATTTCCTATCCCCATGAAAGAAGCTGAGTGGTTGAGAGCATGGAGGATGAAGCTTTTGGGTAGGCCGGAGTTGATCATATAGGTGGGTGGTGGAACTGAGTGGTAATTAGGTAAAGGATTTCTGTGTGTGTTAGGTTGTTCTTATTCTGGGTCGGGTATTTTATTGGAGTCAATGAGGTTTTGGATCTCATGACTAAGACAGATGCAGCTGTTAATTTCGTGACCTCTTCTCCAATGGAAGTGACAATACAGACTTAGGTCAAGGTTGGGTGGCACAAGGTTTGGAATTGGTTTAGGTTCTAAGGGTTCAAGAAGTCTTTGCGCCTTCAGCTTTTCGAACACCCTTGAAAGAGGCTTACCAAGGTTGGAAAATCGCCTGTTTTTATGGCTGTGACCTCTGCGGTAGCGGGCATAGTCCTTGAAGGCCCCCTAATTTTCCTTATATTCTGGCCATAAAACTTTTTATTTTCAACCTCTTTCTCCTCAATATCTATAACTGTCTCCCTCAACTGTCGGAAATCAGCAATCATCAAAGTCATCCTCCTTAACTTACCATAAATAGAGGGCTTGGTGCCCTAGATGATCATTTTTATTTGGTCCTTCTCTGAGGGCCGAGTCTGCATCTTCAGAAGCAGGCTTCTCCAGTGATCTACATACTCCTTGAAGTTCTCTTCCGGCTTCTGCTTGGTATTCTCCAAGTCACGGAGCGACAAGTCAATCTCCAAGTCTGTAACATACTGTTTTAGAAAGGCGTCGGCTAGTTCCCTCCAATCTTCTTTAACCTTTCTCTCAATGCTATGATACCACACTACGGGTGCCCTATGGAGCGACATCCCAAACATTTTCTGAACTTGGCACTGTGACAGGCCCACTGAACTCATAACCAAAATATACTGTCGGAGATGGACCCTTGGATCCCCATTCCTGTTGAATTTGGCTATGTCGGGCATCTTAAACTAAGCCGGCAGCTGCTCCTCAAAGGTCATCGCCTCATAGTCCAATAAGTCCTCATGTTTACCCCTCATCTTGCGGGTAACCGATTCTACTTGATCACGGAGTTTCTGTAACTCGGTATGAGACCCGGATATTCTTCATGCGGCATACTTAGCCATATCATCATCAAATACAAGGATATCATCACTTAACCTGTTCGGAGGCTCTTAACGCCTCACATTCTCAGAGTCTTCCCCAACACGGGGCACAACCATATTAGCCATAGTAGCGGTCAAAGCATGTAATTGTTCAGTAACCTTGGTGAGACCATTCTCCAGCTGATCCATGCGAGATACCTCGTTTTCTGATCCACTCATATTACTGACAGCCTTTTGATGTGATGAGTATCCCCTCTTTCCTGACCCAACAGATATCTATTATGGCTTTTAAGACACAAAAGGTTAACATGATGCGTGTATGCATGAGATGCATATGATGTAAGTCGACCCATTATCATTTTGAAGCATTCAATCATACTATTGCGAGGTGCAAACTTGTCCTAGTTGAAAAGGCCCAACAGGTTTACACTTCTGCGATAACATGGCTAAATAACTTCAAATGATAAAAGGCCTAAACATAGAATGGCCGATCAGTATTTTAGAAGCTATTTGCCCAATTGTCATAAAGCACGGACTCATCCCAGTTTAAATGGCCCAACAAGCCCATACCTCATGACAAAAGGTCCAACTGAATCCAAATGAAAATGGTCTTAAACGCAAGTATAAAGGAATAGTCTCTATTAGTCTTACGACTACAGTTTATGTGTGGGTTTATAGGGGTATAGATAAAGGCTCTTGTCGATGAAGGGTTGCCCACAACTAGGTCTCCCCACTCAAGGGTTCGAGTGACCAAGTGAGCGCACCTTTTTTATACACTAAGGTACGTGCCAATGAGTTTTAGTGTATGATAGACTGTCAAATGTATTTCCTGTTGTAGATTCCCCAAAGGGAGGGTGTAGCTAACTCTCTTAAAAACCGAAGCCTCTTAGGCTCTTATTGCTTGGCGACATGAATAAACAACGAGTCCTCTAAATTAGTCCATCACAGTAAGCTACGAGTACATGATTATTCAGGTGCCTTCACAACTTTTCCTTAGGAGATTCTTTCATATTCAAATAAGGAAAGTCATCACTCATTTGCCTATAAAAAGAAGCATTCACCACCCTTCAAAGAGGGGGAGAGCACATTCACGCAAATCATAAGATTTTTGAGAGCATTCACATGCCCGAAGACTTAAACCTCTCCATTGCCGCACAACTCACACAACAAAACCTTTGCATTATCGTGATACATACTCCTTCACAGCCCTAAAACTCACGCCCCACACACTCCTCCATCACCTCCACCCATTCACGGCACACACACTCCACACAGCCCCAAATTGACGCCTGAACTGCCTCACAAATAGCTCCAAGATCCCCCTCAAACTCACACCAAACAGCCCACTGCACCGCCCTCCACTGCACGCCCAAACAACCTACTGCACTGACCCATTCACTACCGAGAATAACCCCCTCCACTGCCAGTGAACTACCGCCAATCTGACCCTTAAAACAGCCCAGAAAACCCCCTAAAGCAGCATCAAAAACCGCCCAAAACCCCCCCAAAACCACCTAAAAACAGCCGCTCTTGCCTTCCAAAAACCGCACAAACTGTCCCTTAAAACAACAAAAATAGTGGCCTAAAAATAGCAACAAAACAGCAGCAAAATGGAGTAAAAACAGTAGCCCAAACAGTGAAATAGCGAGGAAAGGCATTGAGTTAGTGAACCGGAAGAGTTGCGGATCATCTACGCTTCCAACGGCCGTGTAACGCCCTTTCGTAAGACAACAAAAGAGGTTAGACCTGAGGGCACCTTTTTATTTATTACCTTTCGTTTATTTTGTTTATTTTAAAATATTATTGCATGAGAATCGTTTGTTAAGGCATAATGTGATTGTCGGATGGGCGGAATATGTGTTCTCTTTTGTGGTATATAGGATGGAAACCCGGATGTAAATTCCGTAGCCGAATCTGAATGGACGGTAGTGCGGTTTGTACTCGAGATACAACGCCATGTACCTCTTAAGGGACACATATTTCATTTCATCCAAACTTGTATTTGAGTATGATGTAGTTCGTAGATTATTTATTTATTATTTAAAGCATGATTTAGCTTAGTTTGTTATTTATTTTCAAAGCATGATTATGTTATTTTTATGCATGATATTTTGTTTAGTTTGTGTTTATGTTTAAATAGTTATTTGTTTATTTTGGTTTAATGGTTCAATGGTTCAATGTGCTCATTGTGTGAAATTATGTGCTTGTTGTTTAAAGACTTACTTTCAAGCATGCAAACTTAGATTAGGAATTATTTTGATGAATACAAAACTAAACATAGGTTATCCTTGAGCATGAATGTCAAGTAGACTCGGTTAATTTATCGCATAAATCTTATCATCACAAGTGACATAAGTAAGGGATCATTCCGAACCCAACGGTTTAAGGTCTTCCCTTGCGAGGGGTGAGTACGACCTTAAATCTCATTTCCCGTTTCACACCGGGTGGCGACTCCATTATTCTCCGGTTTAGTCCCCCGTGGGCTACTCCATACTCCCAACTAGGCCGCGAGCCTAGAACAGTATGCGTGGCCCAAATTCTGTGTCCTACAGTCTAGCGACTCCACTGGGGATAGAGAATCGGCTCCGAAATCCTGTCTTGTGATGTTTATGATTTGTGCTTTAATTGATCGTGTCTATAGTGGGTTGAAGGGGTTTAATCAAAGGCATTGTTAAGGCTAGGTGATGGTTTGGTGTCTTCCTTCATTCACTACTTTTGCATAAGGAAAAGCTGCGAGGCACCGAAATAATCATTTCCCGTAGCCCACTGTGATGGACTAATTTGGAGGACTCGTTGTTTATTCCTGTCACCAAGCGATAAGAGCCTAAGAGGCTTGGGTATTTAAGAGAATTCGCTCCACCCTCCCTCCGGGGAATCTACAACGTGAAATCCATTTGACAGTCAGTCATGCATCTTAACTTGGAGGCACGTACCGTAAGGTATAAAAAAAGGTGCGCTCATTTGGTCGCTCGAACCATTGAGTGGGGAGTCCTAGTTGTGGGCAATCCTTCATCAACGAGAGCCTTTGTTCGCACTCATGTAAACACACATGCGAACCTTAGTCGTAGAACTAATAGAAATTATTTAGTTTGTGTTTATGCTTTGGACCGTCGTCATTTGGATCCAGTTGGACTTTTTGTCATAAGATGTGAACTTGTTGGGCCATTTAAACTGGGACGAGTTCATGTCCTTTCACAATTGGGCTAAAAGCTTCTGAAATGCCGATGGGCCATTTTGTGTTTGGGCCTCTCATCATTCGAAGTTGTTTTGCCATATTATCGCAAAGTGTAATCCTGTTGGGCCTTTTCAACTGTGACAAGTTTGCGCCGCACAATAATGTGATTGAACACTTTAGAATGATAATAGGCCAATTAGTATATAATTTTTATGAATTTATGCATTACATGCATTGCACGCATACACACTGACACACCATCTTAAAAGACAGCATAGATTCCCGTTGGGTTAGTGAAGAGGGGAGACTAATCAAAAGGCCATCAGTGAATATGTAACATCTCGCCTAGGCCAGGATGCTACCAGCAGAAGACAGGCTAACCCTACCTCCATAAGCCTCTTATTCTGACGAAATTTCGGCGTGATGTATTCGTAACATCATGCAACCTGGCTTATAGCCAGCACCATGAGACAACCTGCTCAAACAACTCAATAAATATGCAAACTCACTAGGCCTCAGGCCTGAACTCAATGAACAAAAGTAAATCATTTGGCCACTGGCCAGAACTAAAAATAAAACTACATAATTACTTAACTTTTACATAAGAGATACAAATGTATATACAAATACAGGGCCGTGAGGACCCATAATTCGACCCAGGACTCAAAACTCTTTTGACTGCAGTTGGGGCGATTCACTGTCTTCAAAGTCTTCACTAAAATCCTGCTAGTTCTAAATGACTGTTACTGACCTACAAAACTAACAAACTGATGTGATGTGAGTCATAACGACTCAGTAAGTAACCATGCAAAAATATATGAAGTCTGAACTAATTATCTATTTCCTAACCATTTCACAAACATGTTACTTTAACTGATCATCAGATACTACTCTTATTTGCTATTTACTTACCAAACATCTGTAAACTATAGGTAAATTTATATGTTAAGTTCCTCTGTCACAATTATATAAGACTCATCATGCTTTTATAACCAATACCTTTAAACTTTTTCTGAAAACTTACATATGAATATACTAATGCTTTCATGCATAATATGAACTATATACATTTAAAAATGAACACATGAGTTATATGCATGACTTGTAACTGTACACTACTTTAACATGTTAAGCTTTTAGAAAATACTTTCTGAAAACTCTTTTTGAAGAACCATTTTTCTAAAAGTTTATTTCTAAAAACTCTTTTTTGAAAACTTCACTTTACTTTCTCTTTATAGAAAAGCTCTTTCTGAAAACTGTATCTAAAGACTGAAAGCTACACTTGAAACTGGGATCTGTATCTAAAAACTGAAAACTGTATCTAAAAACTGTAAACTATATCTGAAAACTGAAAACTAAAAATACTCGATGCTTAGGACAACAGCTCAACTGCGGCATCTATGAGGCGGTGGTCCCTACGTCCAGGACAACAGCTCAACTGGCAACGTAGAGCTCTACACCAGGACAATAGCTCAATTGGCAGCGTAGCCACCACTAGGGACCAGGTACACGATCCTAAGCCGCCATCCTGGCCCTACGTGTGCACATGTTATCAGTATCCGTCAATTCCAACTGTACTAGTTACATACTGGAGTGAGGTTTTACCTCATGCCCCGAAAACCATAAAACTCATGTTTTAAAATCTCAAAACTTGAAGAAACATATTTCTGAAATACGTTGTATTTTAAAACATCTGAAACTTTCTTTAGAACATTTTTAATCTTTGAAAACGTTCTCAGCTGCCAAAAATCTTACCCCATATATATATATATATATATATATATATATATATATATATATATATATATATATATATATATATGCATATGAAATTCTCATGCTCTTTCTACTCTAACCATGCTTTCATACATTGTATATATGCTTGTATATATTCATGCACACATAAAACTTATCTTCCTACATAGTCATATTCATATATACATACATACATACATATAATAACATGCTCATACTTTATCCCCATTGAGTTCTGAAATGTATCTCAGACTAGTATGCATATAAACATGACATGCTTTTCATAAACACTACTACTTATGCTACATGCTCATACTTCCATTCATATTCTTTTATACTACTCAGGTTCATATTCTACTTTATCGAGCAACCATAAATATACTCATATACACATACACGCACGTATTTACATATCCAACTATACTTATAAAATAAAGATATATATATTTCATTCTTTATAAACACCCATCATGCAAACTCAAATTAACATATTTTAGCATTTCCTCTGTGATACCATATTATAACCTTTTACATTTTACCTTAATCTTTGCTAAATCGGTAAATGACTACACATTATTAGTAAATATGCCCATTCGTTCAATTTCCATTTTTCTTGTCAAGAAAGTGTACTTATAAGTCGCACTCGCCGTAACATCCTTTAAGCTTTAAATCCATTCCCTATGGTGTAGTTTCTACAACCCCCCATACCTAGGTCTCATTTAATTTTTAATTATATTCACAATCATGACCTCATTTATATGATATATATATATATAATATATATATATATATATATTATATATATATATATGCATATGAAATTCTCATGCTCTTTCTACTCTAACCATGCTTTCATACATTGTATATATGCTTGTATATATTCATGCACACATAAAACTTATCTTCCTACATAGTCATATTCATATATACATACATACATACATATAATAACATGCTCATACTTTATCCCCATTGAGTTCTGAAATGTATCTCAGACTAGTATGCATATAAACATGACATGCTTTTCATAAACACTACTACTTATGCTACATGCTCATACTTCCATTCATATTCTTTTATACTACTCAGGTTCATATTCTACTTTATCGAGCAACCATAAATATACTCATATACACATACACGCACGTATTTACATATCCAACTATACTTATAAAATAAAGATATATATATTTCATTCTTTATAAACACCCATCATGCAAACTCAAATTAACATATTTTAGCATTTCCTCTGTGATACCATATTATAACCTTTTACATTTTACCTTAATCTTTGCTAAATCGGTAAATGACTACACATTATTAGTAAATATGCCCATTCGTTCAATTTCCATTTTTCTTGTCAAGAAAGTGTACTTATAAGTCGCACTCGCCGTAACATCCTTTAAGCTTTAAATCCATTCCCTATGGTGTAGTTTCTACAACCCCCCATACCTAGGTCTCATTTAATTTTTAATTATATTCACAATCATGACCTCATTTATATGATATATATATATATATATATATATATATAGGTTTATAATTACGTATGTATCTCTTTACTTCTACATGCTCTTGCTTATCTTCACTCATATATATACTTGTAACTGCTTGATTTCATCTACATGTGTATATAAATACATCTACTACTTTCTTTTACACTTATTATAAATACAAGTTTCATACTTATAACTATATACAAATTTGTAATATTACTAATTTTGAGCAACGTTAGATTTCTTAAGTATTCGCAGCATGAGTTACTTACCTGGCTAGGCGAACGCCCGGGATCCGGGTCCGATCTATCAAACAATAACAATACAAGGTTAGCACCGCTATTTTCAAAACTTCCAACTAATCTATAATAACTTTGGTCTCCCCGGAACACCCGAATCATCTCCGATACTATTGTACAAACTTCATTACTATAATACTTATCTTTCTATACTATACCAACTAGCTGGATAGCCTAGATTCTCATTTTACGCGTTTGTGGTAATTCTTACGGAAAAGTTTCCGCAAACGCTACGGAAGGATCTCGAACCCTCCGAACTGTAGGAAACTCTTTCCCTCGCGCAACGGCGGTTAGGCCCACGGATCGAACTTGAAAATTTTTTCTGCTTTGCCATTCCTTTGGCCGAATGAGCTGGGATACTATCCCATGCTCAACTAAGAATTCCTCGAAATCTCTGTCGAGGTATTCCCCTCCACGATCTGATATTAGAGTTTTGATGGTCTTACCTAATTGGTTCTCAACCTCAGCACAATACTCCTTGAACTTTTCAAAGGTATCTGATTTGTGATGCATTAGGTAGACATATCCATATCTTGAATAATCGTCAATGAATGTGACGATGTATTCATAACCACCTCGGGCTTTTACATTCATTGGTCCGTAAACGTCTGAATGTATTAGCTCTAGTGGTTGACTGGTTCTTATACATTTTCCAGTAAAAGGTCTCTTAGTCATTTTTCCTTCTAAACAGGATTCACAAACTGGTAAAGTCCCGAGCTTTAACTGGTTTAAGGCTCTGTTCTTTATTAATTTGTTTATCCGGTCAAGGTTGATGTGACCAAGTCTAAGATGACACAGATATGTGTCATCGTGAGAAATCTTTGGCCATTTTGTTTTAGGTTTTTCAACCTTAAACTTTCAGTGTTGAGCAGTGACTTATGTGTTAATGGTCTTAACACATATAAGTTATTTTCTGAGTTTTATGTGCATATAGTTAATCCATTTCTACCAATAATAACCAAATTGCTATTAAAAGAAATTGAATAACCATCATCTATAAGTCTAGAAACAGAAATCAGATTACTGCAAAAACCAGGAATGAATAACACATTGTTCAAATTTAAATAACTATTATTAATAAAATTTAAACTGGAAACTACCAATGCTCTTGCTGAAACGACATCCCTTGTCCCGACCCTCATGGTGTATACACCTTCAGAAAGGTCCTTCCATGAATCAAATAGATTTAAAGAAGAACAAATATGGTTAGTGGCCCCAGAATCAACAATCCAAGCGGATTTATCATCCTCCACTAATAGAGATTCAAAACGAGTAAATCATATTTACCTGTTTCCTTTTTCTCTTTCAGCTTAGCAAGGTATTTAGGACAATTCCTTTTCCAATGCCCATTCTTATCGCAGTGGAAACATTTTCCGTTGGGCTTGGTATCCTTGGAGCCTTTCTTGTTCTTATTTTTCATGGGCTTACCCTTAGCCTTTCCAGTGCCTTTCTTCTTCTTCTTTGCAGATTTAGAAGATTCGGAAACATTTGCCTCTGTATTGGACCTACGAGGATCCACAAGCATGAACTCGTAATGGGTGAGCTCAATAAACAGTTGGGTCAAAGTAAAAGACAACTTGTTCATAACATAGTTGCTTTTAAACTGCAGGAAACTCTTCGGAAGAGTTTCCAAAATCATGGTCACCTGGCTACGCTCGTCAATACGAGCTCCATGGGTTTCAACAGTGTTGAGATAAGTCATTATCCTTAAGAGGTGCTCTCGGACTGATGTCCCATCCTTTATCCTAGCTGTCATCGATGAGACCATGGCCTCATGGCGTTGACGCTGCTAAGGCTGCCCAAACATGCCCTGCAATGACTCCATCATCTGAGATGCTAGAGCCATAGGTTCATGCTTTGCAGCAAGAACCTCAGACATCCCTGCTAACAAGTAGCAGCTGGCTTTCTCATTTGATGCGACCTATTTGTGGTAGATATCGCGCACAGCTTGGCCAACATTTCTGGCCAGCTCGGAAGGACGTTCCTCCGTCAGGACAAACTTTAGGTCTTCACAGACCAGGATAGCGTTCATGTTACTTTTCCACTTAACATAATTTTATCCAGTCAATTTATCGTTTGAGAGTATGGAAATAATTGGAGAAACCAAGGCTGAAAATAAAATACGTTGTATTTTAACATTCATTCATCACAAATTAAAATCATCAGAGAATTTTGGCATAAAATTAAACATGATGCATGAACCATGAATAATAAATTAGAAACCTAAGAGAATTACTATGCCACGAAAATCTATCATCCCACAAGTAAGTGCCACCGTAGGGTAGGTCAAGTACTCGCATGATAGATCGAGACAATCTCAATTGATTTAATATATGCGAGAATAACTCTTATTCCTATATTAAACAACTACCTATTTTATTTGATCAAGGAATTTCATTAACACTTAATTATTCCTTTGTGAGTGTAACCCGCCGTTTCGGGATTCTTTGACTTAACGAGTGAAGTGCCGCCGTAGGGTAGGTCAGTTCACAAGATACATCTAGAATCCCTATCCTTTCGGAACCCAAACCCGATATTGACCCAAAATGGACACCATTCGTAGGGGATGAAAACAAAGCCGTCTCGAGACGCCTTTTGAATCTCACGTTTTCGGACTAACAACGGAGATCGTGGGATGTACTGTCGTATATCCCTTTCCCACTCACTATTTCAAAATTAAGGTTTCTATCTAAAATATCCAATATTTTATTAGTGTGGATAAACTTATGGCGGCTAAATCATAATGGTTATTTACACTAGTTTGTCATAAGTGAGCTAATCAATTTTAACTATTAAAATTATGTCACTAACATTTATTAGTCTCTATTAATATATTTACTCTATTAATCTAATTTAATTAGAGTGGTATAAGTGAGCTACAATATTTTAACTCTTAAAATACTAGGCACTTAAAAGTCTAAAATCATGGAATTCTAAATGGTCAAAATTCAATTAAACATTTTAATAAATTTTTAGTGCGTTATAAAATCCAATGGTACGTGGAATTGTATCCCGAGTGCAGACCATATTTCTGTCCATACGGAATCGGCTATGGAATTTATATCCGGGTTTCCATCCTATATACCAATGGAATTTATTATGCACCAATTAAGTCCAATATTTTAGAATTCAAGTTTTAGATAATAAAGCCAATTAATCTTATTAATGATTTCAATGCATATCATATTCTAACATTACATAAAATCATAATTTTATGTTTATAATGATCATGCATTTATGACATGTTATGGCAAGCATAACGCACGAGTGGGCACCCTAAGCTATATGACATGTTTTTCAATCAATTCGAAATAAACATACATATAACATAAAATTTATTTTGCATTGACCGGACTCTTATTTTTCCTATACTAATCTAATTAGTACAAAAGATTCACCAAGGCATTCTTTGGCCTTCAAATCCCGCTCCAAAGTGGTGTTGGCTCCCTTTGCGACTTCGGTGCTCCATATTACAAAGAATTGAAACTTTACATTGAAAATTAAAATTACAACGAATATAAACAATGGCCTTATGACCTTACAACCCAAAACCAAAACCAACTATAAAAATAAGAGCCATAAAAATTTACGACCAATGCAAAATCCATTCATCACATGAAATAACAAAACTATTCATCATATGAATATCACAATGTGCCCACTCATTTAAACATGCATATCATATTTATAACTCATATAAATATATTAAAACAGAAACTTTAAATAAAAAAGTGAAGGGTTAAGAGTACTTTTCAACCTGGCTCTTGATGCCAATTGTAGGAAACGCTTTCCCTCGCGCAGCGGAAGAGGCTAGGCCCACAGATCGAACTTGAAATTTTTTTCTGCTTTGCCCTTCCTTTGGCCGAATGATACCAGTGGGTATACTGAAATTTTACTTATGTTTTACACAAGATTTCAGCCCCGAAATGCCCCATAAACAGTCCCCGAACAGCCCCCTGAACTGCAGTGAAATAGCGGACTATTTTACACCCTTTACACGCGCGAACTGCACTCAAAATAGCCCACAATGTGCGTGGACTGCTGTATGTATTTAGGTCTGATTTTTCACTTAAAAATCAATCCTAACTCAGTCCTTAAATTACCCCAAAGTGTTTTCGAAAACCCGAATTAAAACCAAACAAAACCGAGCCCCAAAAATTGGTGATGTGCGCGCGGTAATGAGGAACTTACTGCCTCACTGCCGTGAGTTATAGGTGAAGGGGAGAAGAGATTTCCAACGCCACAAAGTCTTCCGAGCTATATCTCGTTACTAACGGATAGTAGTGTGGGCTGCACTCACAAATTAATCCCTAAACGTTTTAGAGATTAAATCACACATCGAAATAATTTTCTGGTTCTTCAATTAATTTTCTCAACTCTTGAGAGCATGAAGAAGAGAAGGAGGCTATGGTTTTCATGTGTCTTCTTATCCAAGAAAAGTATAATTTTGCTTTTTATACTTAGGGTAATATGTTTCATAAAACAAATCAACCACTAGTCTCCCAATCCCTCTAATTTTCGGCCAGAGCAAGTATTTCTTCTTTGATTTTGTTTCTAAAATAAACAAATCCTATTCCTTACACAAGAGGGAATTCGGCCAAGCTAAGAAGTTTTGATTTGATTTTGTTTCCCAAACAAACAAATCCTAATCCTTGTCCAATGAGGAATTCGACCATGGTGATGAGTTTTGATTTGAATTTGTTTCCCAAACAAACAAATCTTATTCCTTATCCAATAACGAATTCGACCATGGTGATGATTTTTGTTTCCATAATAAATCTCAGCCTTATTAAATTATATCATATATAATTCAATGATCTAATTTTAATAATTATCATATAATTATTAATACCTTACATTAACTTTTAATGTATAGTCTCAAGTGTGATGTAATTAATATTATTAATATTAATAATATTTATTCTTTGTGAGTATATAATTGGACTGTTCAATTATATTAACTCCGCTTAAGTATATCGAGCTAGCACGGAGACCAAATGGACCTACGGTTCCGAGCTCCAATAATCTCGAAATATTAATTAAGCTCTTAATTAAATACTCCGAATTATTAACTCCGGGTTATTCCACTAAAAACCCGAAGTTGCACTCTCGTTACCGTATATGAAATATTAAGCCGAACCAAGTCGGTGTCCACCAATATAGTAATTGCATACGAATTGATCCTTCACGAGTATCTCGTAATTAGATTCGGGTCATAATGTCTGTTATATCCCTCTAATTATTTTTACCTTAAGTACCATTGATTCTCTAATTAACGATTTATTCATAACTATTATGAATATTAATCTTTATATTCTAGTAGAAAGACTTGAGCGCTCAAATCGTTTAAGTACCGAATCAACCCTTAAGAAAGATACTCATCTACTTATCCCAAGAAGGAGTGAATTCCATGTCTATGTAAAACATTCCCAGCTACAAAACAAACTGTGCCCCCAAAGTACGTAGCTATTGGTTGGGACTTCTACACCATCCTCACCTTTATAAATCAAAGGACACAGTCTGCCATGCAGGAGTTCATTATACACTCAGGATTAAGATCAATCCATATATGACCATCAAGTAGATTAAAATGACTTTCTTTGCTTAACAGATATTAAAAGAATGTCATTTCTATCTTTATTTAGTCCTATATGATCACATCATACAAGGTGCCTCCATTCTCATGTCTCTGCATGGACGATCCGGATTAAGATCACCATACAAATATAGAATGAACCGCAGCTATAGATAAACCACAAACAAGGTACCCGGTTTGTTTGCTCTCTATGGACTATTTAAGATTACTAACTTCAAACTTAAATCCTCTGGTGTATGCACTCAAACACTAAGTCTGAAGGTACATAAGTAATCTACGGTATTTACGAAGATATATAATATGCAAAAAATAAACAAACAATTTGATGAATGAATAATGCATCGTTTTATTTCAAAACGCACGAAACTGTTTACATCACATGTAGCTCTAGGGCATTCATCCCAACACGAACTACTCCGGAATTGCTTAATTACCCTCGCAATATCATATTTATATTACCTTCATGATTACAGTCATCTACACTCAGTCGCGCGAGAAACTTCATTTTACCGGAAACTCGCTAATCCTACAGGATCGATTAAATCTAATCCGTTTCTCCCCAGATTCTACCACATTTATCGTTTTAACATATTAAAACATGTCCAATTCATTTCATGCTAATTCGCTCAACTACGGAACTACCGGAAACATCCGAATATATAACTGCAAACTTTAAAATAACAAAGTCTAAATGGAGAGTCTTACCGAAATTCCGAGGCCATATTCAGACTCCCATCAGCCATACGAACGAGCTGGTGCGATTGGAATTTTGATCGGAGCTACTGTTCATCATGGGTGTACTATTTATCTGACGCTTCTCTCCTCGATTCGCGTGTAATCGGCTGCTGTTCGGAAAAATCGACTCCGCATACTAGTACTCTCCGAGAGCATCGATTTGGTAGGTACCTCGGGCCGTGAAATGGACCGACGAGCCGGGATCAGACAACCCAATGGGTGCGCCTCTTCTTCTCCAAAACTCGCCGTTTCCGGCGTCCCATGGACCGTCGGCGGCCACCGGCAGATGCACCGTGGCAGAATGACTCTTCCTGCGCCGATGCGCTGGCAGGCTGGCCGCCGGTGCACCCCTCTTTCTCTCTCTCGTGCGACGTGTTCTCCCTATCTTTCCTTTTTTTTGCTTTATTTTATGTAATAGGCTACAATAATAATAATAATAATAATAGTAATAATAATAATAATAATAATAATAATAATAATAATAATAATAATAATAATAAAATAATAATAATAATAATAATAATAATAATAAAACAAATATCTTAATTCCAGAAATGACCAAAATGCCCCCACTTATAAGGTTGAAATCGGAAATCATCATTTTGAAGCCCTTCTGGCGTGATTGTCGAAAAGTGTTCAACAAGAAATTTGTTCGTCTCGGAAAAACGAGTCCGATGGTTCAAGAATCAACTCGATCGGAGTTCGTTTGCTAACTCTATGGCCAAAACTATAAACTTTACGCATTTTACGAAAATCGCGCAACTGACTTTTAATCCCAAGCATTTTCCGACGCGACGAATATTCATAATCTATTATTCTAACCCATATAACATCACTTAAACTCTTATTCTTCATTATCATCATATTTCGAGACTATAACGTCAGTCTGAGGATCTTCTATAATAGTCTCGAAAATATGAGATGTTACAGAATATGAGTGAATCCGTCAACGAGGGGTCTCAAATGGATCAGATTGAAGCTAATCTCACCAAGATGACCGAACAACTGCAAGCTTTGAGTTCCGCCATGTCTAATATGGTTGTGCCCCACGCTGCGGGAGTATCTGAGAATGAGAGGCAAGAGAGCCCTCCAAATAGATTGAATGATGATGCTCTGGTGTTTGATGATGACCTGGCTGACTATGACGTCGGAAGAATGGCCGAATCATAGGCTGAGATATAGAAGCTCCGTGATCAGATGGAGTTAGTTACTCACAAACTAAAGGGGAAACATGAGGATTTATTGGATTACGATTCAATGGCCTTCGAGGAGCAGCTGCCAACGTAGTTTAAAATACCCGATATTGCCAAGTTTAATGGGAATGGGAACCCGAGGGTCCATTTTCGGCAATATGTCTCAGTGATGAGTTCAATTGGCCTATCTCAATGCCAAGTTCAGAAGATGTTCGGGATGTCACTCGAGGGGGCACCTGTGGTTTGGTATCATAGTCTTGAGAAAAAGGTTAAAGAAGATTGGAGGGAGTTGGTTGATGCCTTCTTGAAGCAATATGTTACCGACTTAGAGATCGACTTGTCACTCCGTGACTTGGAGAACACTAAGCAAAGGCCTGATGAGAGCTTTAAGGAGTACGTGGATCGCTGGAGAAGCCAGCTTTTAAAGATGCAGACAAGGCCTTCGGAAAAAGATCATATTAAAATGATTATCAAGGGTACCAAGCCCTCAATTTATGGTAAACTAAGGAGCATAACCTCCATGATTGCGGACTTCTGACAGTTGAGGGAAACTATTATGGATATTGAAGAAAATGAAGCCGAGAATCGAAAGTTCTAGAGTCTGAATAGGAGGACTATCGGAGGATCCTTAGGTACTAAGCCTGTTACTGCGGAGGTTACTGCCATTAAGAATCAGAATTTTTCTAACTTGGGCAGACCGTTGTCTAAGGTGTTAGAGAAGTTAACCAGGCAAGGGCTGCTGAAACCCTTGGAGCCTAAACCACTCCCGAATCCTCCCCCACCAAACCTAAACATGGGCCGCTACTGTCACTTCTACCAACAACATGGCCATGACACCGATTGTTGTGCCCGTCTTCGCCATGAAATCCAAGACCTGATAGACTCCTGAAAATTCCCGACCCTGAAAAAGAACAACCAAACACTCACCGCAACCCCCTGCCAATTATCACTCCGTTCCTCCACCTACTTATATGATCAATTCTTGCATACTAGAAGACCTTATCCTCCAAACCTTCGACAAAACAGCCTTTTGCCTGGGTATTTGGGATAACAATAGTGAAGATGAGATAGAGCAAAAGAAGAATTTCTGGGAGGACTTCTCAAGCGGTGATTAGGAAGAGAAAGTGAAAGGCATGACCCGGAGCGGGTGCTTTTATAATGATACTGCTGAAAAGGGGAAAAAAGTCCTGGAAGAAAGCCGAGAGGTGGTCGAGAATACTGAGCATGCTGAGGGAGATGTAGTGCTGCAGCAACTGAAGAAATCCCGAGCACATTTGAGAATTTGGGAACTATTGTGTGCATCCGGAGAACACAGACGGGCTATGGTAGAAGCCCTGGGCAAAATAGTAGTACTTGAGGATGCTAATCCGGTGATGTTTGTTTGATCAGTACAGAATGAGGCTCTGCAAATAACCTTCCCTGATGAAGAACTTCTGGATGAGGGAAGAAACCACAACAGGCCTTTGTTCATCCGAGCTGAGGTAAGGTGCAAGAAGACATCTTGCGTAATGGTGGATGATGGCTCATCCATCAATGTCTGCCCATTGAAAATTTTGGCAAGGCTGGGTATTAAGCCAACAGAGCTGAGTCCCTCTAATATGACTATCAAAGCCTATGATGATAGCAAGTGAGGAGTCGATGGTACTTTTTCCGCGGTAGTCAAGGTTGGTCCAGTTGAGGATGAGGTGGAGTTCACAGTGCTGGACATCCCGGCCACATTTACCTTGTTGTTGGGAAGCCCTGGTTTCATAAGCTCGGTGGCGTGCCCTCCACTTTACATCAGATGATCAAGTTCCCATAAAACGGGAAAATTGTCACCATCCGAGCTGAGGTGGACAATGCTGTAGCCGTCTTGGAAATATAACCTTTCATAAGATTCCAAGTATCGGTAACTTTTGAGGAGTGGGTGGATCCAAAGGTGGCCAGAATTATGGAGAAGATGAAGTTTGAGCCAGGCCAAGGTTCGACATTGCCAGATTTCAAAGGACAGAATACTCGAAGGGGTCTGAGATACCGTTCTGATAAGGATAAACCCAAGTCCAAGAAGAAAGGGTTGAAGTTGATGGAGTACTTTGTAAAGGCATCAGGGAATCAATGAGACCCCGAACCAGTGGAAGTCAACGGGATTGTGGTGCCCGGATTCGATATCTTCCAAGATGTACTAGGTGAAAATCTGCTGGCAGGAGAAGTTGCGAAGAAGGAAGAAGAGAAATGAGAGGAAGAACTGATGAAGTTGGAAGGCCTGACTCTCGAGGAGGAGAAGAAACCCGAGAAGAACCCAGTTACGGAGGAAGAAGTGTATGTGGATGATGAAGACATTTATCTTCCTGATTTATTTGAGTGTACTCCGCATTTGTTAGCAATAAAGACAATTATTTTGCTTACTTACCCAAGTCTCTTCCTTTTAACTTGCATGACTTGAGTATATTTGATATCAACTCAACTAAGACAAATGCATTCAACCTTGGTACATTTGAGAGCCCCAAAGAAGTCTTAATTTCGAGTGAAGTTACCGTAGAAGAGAGGAAGAGTTAAAATGAGATATTGGTCAAATATGCTAAGGTATTCACTTGGTATTAAGAGGACATGCCTGGTGTAGACAGAAGCATTGCTAAGCATGCGATACTGACTTATCCAAACATGAGGCCGGTAAAGCAGAAGCTTCAGAGGATGAGACCTGAATGGGCCAAAAATGTCAGAGAATAAGTTAAGAAGCAAATAGATGTGGGGTTCCTCGAAGTGGTAAAATACCCTTAGTGGTTAGCAAATATTGTGCCAGTACCAAAGAAAGATGGAAAAGTCAGAATGTGCGTGGACTACAGAGACCTCAATAAATCTTGTCCGAAGGATGACTTTCCTTTGCCGCAAATAGATGTACTTGTTGATAGTGCGCCTTTTTCTGCTATGTACTCATTCACGGATGGGTTCTCGGGATACAATCAAGTTCTTATGGCTGAAGAAGATAAGCACAAAATTGCATTTGTTGCAAAATGGGGAACCTATTGCTACAAGGTGATGTCGTTTGGGCTTAAGAATACTGGAGCCACTTATCAACGGATGGCCACCACTTTATTTCATGACCTAATGCATAAGGAGATTGAGGTGTATATGGATGATATGATGGTCAAATCAGAGACGAGAGATGGACATATAGAAGCATTGGAGAAGTTTCTTGAACGAGTCGACTAGTACAACCTGCGGTTGAATCCCAAGAAGTGTGTGTTCGGAGTAACATCGAGGAAGTTACTGGGCCATACAGTAGGAATTGGTGGAATAGAAGTAGATCCTGAGAAGATCAAGGCAATTACTGAAATGCCGGCACCGAAGAAAGAAAAAGAAGTCAGAGCATTCCTTGGGGAAATCCAGTATATCAGTCAGTTCATTGCAAATTTGACGTCAGTATATGAGCCCATCTTCAAACTGTTGAGGAAAGAATAGCCGGTAAAGTGGAATGAGTAGTGTCAGGAAGCATTCCACGGAATCAGGGAATATTTGGTGAACCCTCATATTTTGAAACTGCCGAGACAAGGTAGACCATTGATACTTTATTTGGCAATCGAACCTGAGGCACTGGGGGCGATGATGGTACAAGCCGATGAGACAGGAGTAGAGCACGCTGTCTACTATCTTAGTAAGAAGCTACTTCCGTACGAAGCCCGCTATCAAGAAGTGGAGAAGATCTGTCTAGCAGTAGTATGGGCGTCCAGGAAATTGTGCCACTATTTCTAATCTTACAAGATCCAAGTGGTACCGAAGGAGAATCCTTTGAAATACCTGCATTCAGTGCCTTCACTAGTTGGGAAGTTAGGAAGATTTCTAGTATTGCTAACAGAATTTGATATCGAGTACCTCTTTTCTAAAGTGGTCAAAGGGTGAGCCGTGGTAGAGTTCTTGGCATTGCAACCTGTTAAAGGGGGATCAGTACAAGTTTGAGTTCCCCGATGAAGAAATCAAAGCTATAACAGTCCAAGGATGAAAGATGTATTTTGACGGGGCAATGAACTGCAAGGGAGCCAGAATCAGAATTGTAATGGTAACCCCTGAGGGAGAGACCCTACCTATGGCGAAGAGGTTGACATTCGGAGTGAATAATAACATGGCTGAGTATGAAGCATGCGCATTCGGGTTAACTCCATTGATAGCCTTGAGAGCTACAAACATGGAAGTTTACGGAGACTCGATGTTGGTGATCCGACAGATGCAAAGAGAATGGGAGTTAAATAAATAACAACTGAAGCCTTACTTGTTCTACCTCAGAAATCTAGCACAGACTATCCCCGACTGCAAGTTCCAGCACTTGCCACGAGAAGAGAATCAGATGGCTGACGCATTGGCAACATTGGCCACAACTTGGGAAAATCCATAAAAATTGATAAAGAGGCCACTTGTGTTGTCGACGATGGGAAATCTTGGTATTATGATATCAATAGGTACCTAGAACATTGGGAACTCCCAGAAGAAGCGAGTATAAAGGACATAATCGCCATTCAGAAGTTGGCTTCTCAGTATGTAAGTTTGAAAGTAGAATTATATAAGAGGCAAGCCAATGGTATTCAGTTGAAGTGTTTGAGAAAGGAAGAAGCTCAGAAAGTAATGGAAGACGTGCATGCCGATGTGTGTGGTCCGCACATGAATGGGTTGAACTTGTCTCGTAAGATTGTGAGACAAGGCTTTTACTGGTCGACAATGGAAGCTGACTGCACGAAGCTGGTAAAGCACTGTCATGATTGTCAAGCACACTGTAATCTGAATCATTTACTGCATACAGAGTTACACGGGCTGTCAGAGCCGTAGCCTTTCTCAACATGAGGGATTGAAATGATCAGAGATATTCGATCGAATGCCTCGAATGGACATCGCTTAATAGTAGTGGCGGTAGATTACATCTCAAAGTGGGTAGAAGCCGAGTCATTCTGTAATGTTACAGCAAAATAGATGGCCAAATTCATAGCTCGGAATCTTATTTATCGGTATGGTATGCTGCATCATGTGGTTACAGACAACGTGGTTCATTTCCAAGAAGAAACAAAGGCAATGTTACAAAGATACGGGATAGGACACCATAAGTCGTCACCTTACTGGCCACAAGGAAATGGGGCAGTCGAGGCAGCCAGCAAGACGATAAAGGCGATTTTAGCCAAGATGACCGAGAACTACAAAGATTGGGCTGATAAACTACCATATGCCTTATGGGGGTACAGAACTTCGGTAAGAAAAGTGACAGGAGCTATGCCTTATTCCTTGGTCTATGGAATGGAAGCTGTATTACCAGTGGAGATTGAAATACAGTCCATTTGGGTATTGGCAGAAGCAGAATTGCCTGTATGAGAATGGACTTCGCGGAGGTTTGAACAGTTAGAATTACTGGATGAGAAAAGGATGAAGTCCTTGCATCACATGCAGATATACCAGAAGAGGTTGGCTCGAGCATTCAATAAGAAGGTGCGTCCTACCAAGATCAAAAAGGGTGATTTGGTGCTTAAGCAGTCGAAGCCGTCGACAACAGACCCGAGAGGCAAGTTTAGGCCAAACTGGGAGGGACCCTACATCGTCCATAAAGTAATGGGAAATGGAGCAGTGGGACTGTCAGACTTGGAAGGGAATGAGTTTATAGAGCCGATCAATGTTGACAGATTGAAGCAGTACTTTGCCTGAAGAAAAGAAGACTGAGTGGTCACCAAGAGAATTGGTAGAAGACCTAACCCGACGGGAGTAGGAAACTTATGCATGCATGTATACATGTAACGTATTTTTGCATTCTTTTTTGTGTTTGTTTTGCTTTGTATTAACTGGTTTCGAAGACAGAAAAAGAAAGTGGCAAAACGAGCCAGTCAGAAATAGCCAAAGCATAGTATCGGATTCAGGTAGTAATCCTAGGGCTGAGGCCCATATCGGTGTTAAGATTCAGGTAGTAATCTGAGGGTTGAGGCCCATATGAGTTTGATTTTCAGGAATAGAACCAGAAGGGCGAAGCCCACATTACTAGACGATTATGGAAGAATTCTGTGAAAAAAAAAAGAGAGAAGTCTTTGATAGTTAGACATATATCCGGTGATGACATTGTTTAATGCAAGAAGAAGCCCTAGAAATGATAAGTACGAGACGTGCTCTCGTCCGGTACTCTGAATGGATTGATCTCAACTAGACTCACGAGCACTTGATTACGGGATATCAACAGTAGAAGCCTGAGTAGATGGCGGGATGACTTGTTGAAGAGACAATGGATCAGTGAATGACCGTTTGCCTGGATGTCCACTCTAGTTTACTGATGCTACGGTGCATGATATGGTCGGAAACAAAGAAAAAGTCTCTGTAATGAAAAGAAAGAAAAATAAGACCGCCTATAACCGATACGCGTGAAGCTACCCATGGGCGAGTATTAGGACCACCATGAGGAGAAATGCTACCTTAAAGGATAGGTGTGTCATAGAAAGAAAAAAGAAAGAAAAGAAAAAAAGAGAAACGAATGAAAAGAAATAGACAAGAGAAAAAATGAAGAAGACCATATCATATTGAGTATGACAAAGTAATCACAGAATGTGATTAAGATATCTAGGTTGGTTAGACCCACCAATCTGATTCTCTAAAACGAAATCATCGAGTTGGTTTACTTAAGGAATAAGCTGTGAAAGAGCCTTAGTACACACATACTAGGAGTCTAGTTCAGATCACCTATTCAGACGATTGGAGTTAAGTGTATCGAGTACTTTGAAGGTTCTCGAGTTTTTGACACGAAACATTCGTTGAGGACAAAAATATGTTTAGCTATCAGGATCATCTCGAGGAGAGTAATATAGTATGTTGAAATGAATCATTAGTATCAGTATCAGCCTTGCCGGGTATGGAAATCTGGGGGCGAGGCCCACGTCATTATCAGTATCAGCCTTGCTGGGTATGACAATCAGGGGGCGAGGCCCACATCATTGTCAGTATCAGCCTTACCGGGTATGGCAAACTGGGGGCGAGGCCCACATCATTATCAGTATCAATCTTTCCAGGTACGGCATTCAGACACAACTACGACACTCTAGGTATTGAGACGCAACTGCGACACCCTAGGTACATGGGTTAGCACACTAGGTATGACATTCAGACACAACTGCGACACTCTAGGTATGGAGACGCAACTGGGACACCCTAGGTACGGGGTTTAGCATGCCAGGTATGACATTCAGACACAACTGCGACACTCTAGGTATGGAGACACAATTGCGACACCCTAGGTACGAGGTTTTAGCACGCTAGGTACGGTATTCAGACACAACTACGACACTCTAGATATGGAGACTAACCTACGACACCCTAGGTACAGGGTTTAGCATGCCAGGTACGACACTTGGGTATGGAGATATCACACTGCGACATCTAGGTAGTATGGAGACGCAACTGCGACACCCTAGGTACGGGGTTTAACACGCCAGGTACGACATTCAGACACAACTGCGACACTCTAGGCATGGAGATGCAACTGCGACACCCTAGGTACGGGAATTAGCACGCCAGATACGTTATTTAGACACAACTGTGACACTCTAGGTACGGGGTTTAGCACGTCAGGTACGACATTCAGACACAACTACCACACTCTAGGTATGGAGAGATGCAACTACGACACCCTAGGTACGGGGTTTAGCACGCCAGGTACGGTATTCAGACACAACTGCGACACTCTAGGTATGGAGAAGCAACTGCGACACCCTAAGTACGGGGCTGCGACACTCTAGGTATGGAGAGGAAACTGCGACACCCTAGATACGGGGTTTGGCACGCCAGGTACGGAAATCAGACACAACTGTGGCAGTTTAAATATGGAGACGAAACTACGACGCCCTAGGTATGAGGTTTAGCACTATCAATTCAACTCAAATCAACATGGCAAGTCAAGTGGCAGCTGGCGAGCCAGGTAAGTAAAAATGCATTGCATGTACGTTCATAGGATTTTCATTGTCACACACTGCACAAGTCCCATCAAAGTGGGGGCGACTGTAGGCACTGTATTTTTACATATAAGTTCTAATGATGAGTCTCGTATGGAGACATTGCCTCTTTAGTTGTGAAAGCCGCGGGAAACGATCGTTGGAAGGGTAAAGTTGGAAATCGACTTTTGTTGGAATTAGTTCAGTTGTTTGGCTTCGGTTGCTCGTTGGATCTCTGTTTCAAGGCTTATCATCGGCCCAATATACAGGCCTACCAAAACCAAGCCCACACACCATGGAGACCGTATTCACGCCTAAACACTCTCCTAATTAGCCAAATCACATTTAACACATGCATAAAATAAAGTCAAATCCCTTCATAATTAAGAAGAAATCTCATGGATCTCTTTCCTAATCAAAAGCAATCACCATCCTAAATTAGGGAGATCTTTTCCTTATGAGATACCAATTAGAAGATGTCACCATCATTAGTAGATTCTTTCCTATTCAAATAAGGAAAGTCATCACTCATTTGCCTATAAAGAGTGTCATTCACCACCCTTCAAAAAGGGGTAGAGCACATTCACGCAAATCATAAGATTTTTGAGAGCATTCACATGCCCGAAGCCTTAAACCTCTCCATTGCCACACAACTCACACAACAAAACCTTTGCATTGCCGTGATACACACTCCTTCACAGCCCTAAAACTCACTCCACACACACTTCTCCATCACCTCCACCCATTCATGCCACACACACTCCACACTGCCCCAAATTCATGCCTGAAATGCCTCACAAACAGCTCCAAGATCCCCCTCAAACTCACGCCAAATAGGCCACTGCACCGCCGTCCACTGCATGGCCAAACAACCCACTGTATTGCCTCATTCACTGTCGAGAATAACCACCTCCACTGCCAGTGAACTGCCGCCAATCAGACCGTTAAAACAGCCCAGAAAACACCCTGAAATTGCACAAAAAATCATACAAAACCCCCCTGAAAACCTCCTAAAAAAAGCCGCCATTTGCCCTCCAAAGACCGCACAAACTCTCCCTTAAAACAACAAAAACAGTGGCCTAAAAATAACAGTAAAACAACCACGAAACAAGTGAAAACAGCAGCCCAAACAGCGAGGAAAGGTGTTGAGTTAGTGAACCGGAAGAGTTACGAATCATCCACCATTCCAACGGCCGTGTAACGCCCTTTCGTAAGACGACAAAAAAGGTTAGACCTGAGGGCACCTTTTTGTTTATAACCTTTCGTTTATTTTGTTTATTTTAAAATATTATTGCATAAGAGTCGTTTGTTAAGGCATGATGTGATTATCGGATAGGCAGAATACTTGTTCCCTTTTGTGGTATATAGGATGGAAACCCGGACGTAAATTCCGTAGCCGAATCCAAATGGACGGTAGTGCGATTTGTACTCGGGATACAACGCCACATACCTCTTAAGGGACACATATTTCATTTCATCCAAACTTGTATTTGAGTATGATGTATTTCGTAGATTATTTATTTCTTATTTAAAGCATGATTTAGCTTAGTTTGTTATTTATTTTCAAAGCATGATTATGTTATTTTTATGCATGATATTTTATTTAGTTTATGCTTATGTTTAAATAGTTAATTATTTATTTTGGTTTAATGGTTCAATGTGCTCATTGTGTGCTTGTTGTCTAAAGACTTACTTTCAAGCATGCAAACTTAGATTAGGAATTATTTTGATGAATACAAAACTAGACATAGGTTATCCTTGAGTATGAATGTTTAGTAGACTCGGTTAATTTATCGCATAAATCTTATCATCATAAGTGACATAAGTAAGGGACCATTCCGAACCCAACGGTTTAAGGTCTTCCCTTGCGGTTTACTTTAGGAATAAGCTGTGAAAGAGCCTTAGCACACACACACTAGAAGTCTAGTTCAGATCATCTATTCAGACGATCGGAGTTAAGTGTATCGAGTACTTTGAAGGTTCTCGGGGTTTTGACACGAAACATTCGTTGAGGACAAGAATATGTTTAGCTATCAAGATCATCTCGAAGAGAGCAATATAGTATGTTGAAATGAATCATTAGTATCAGTATCAGCCATACCGGGTATGGCAATCTAGGGGCGAGACCCACGTCATTATTAGTATCAGCCTTGCCGGGTATGGCAATCTGAGGGCGAGGCCCACATCATTATCAGTATCAGCCTTGCCGGGTATGGCAATCTGGGGAGAGGCCCACATCAGTATCAGTATCAGTCTTGCCAGGCACGACATTCAGACACAACTACGACACTCTAGGTATGGACAGACAACTGCGACACCCTAGGTACGTGGTTTAGCACACCAGGTACGACACTCTGGGTATGGAGATATCACACTATGACACTCTAGGTATGGAGATGCAACTGCAACACCCTAGGTACGGGGTTCAGCATGCCAGGTACGGCATTCAGACACAACTGCGACACTCTAGGCATGGAGATGCAACTGCAACACCCTAGGTACGAGGTTTAGCATGCCAGGTATGGCATTCAGACACAACTGCGACACTCTAGGTGCGGGGTTTAGCACACTAGGTACGGCTTTCAGACATAACTACGACACTCTAGGTATAGAGACGCAACTGCGACACCCTAGGTATGGGGTTTAGCACGCCAAGTACGACATTCAGACACAACTGCGACACTCTAGGTATGTAGATGCAAATGTGACACCCTAGGTACGGGGCTGCGACACTCTAGGTATGGAGACGCAACTATGACACCCTAGATACGGGGTTTAGCACGCCAGGTACGATATTCAGAACATAACTGCAGCACTTTAGGTATAGAGACGAAACTGTGATGCCCTAGGTATGTGGTTTAGCACTATCAATTCAACTCAAATCAATATGGCAAGTCAAGTGGCAGCTGGCGAGCCAGGTAAGTAAAAATGCATTGCATGTACTTTTGTAGGATTGTCATTGTCACACACTGTACGAGTCCCATCAATGTGGGGGCGACTATAGGCACTGCTTTTTTACATATAAGTCCTGATGATGAGTCTCGTATGGAGACATTGCCTATTTAGTTGTGAAAGCCGTGGGAAACTGACGTTGGAAGGGTAAAGTTTGAAATCAACGTTTTGTTGGAATTAGTTCAGTTGTTTGGCTTCAGTTGCTCCTTGGATCTCTGTTTCAAGGCTTATCCTCAGCCCAATATGCAAGCCTACCAAAAACCAAGCCACACGCCCATGGAGACCATATTCAAGCCTAAACACACTCTCCTAATTAGCCAAATCACATTTAACACATGCATAAAATAAAGTCAAATCCCTTCCTAATTAAGAAGAAATCTCATGGATCTCTTTCCTAATCAAAAGCAATCACCATCCTAAATTAGGGAGATCTTTTCCTTATGAGATACCAATTAGAAGATGTCACCATCATTAGTAGATTCTTTCCTATTCAAATAAGGAAAGTCATCACTCATTTTCCTATAAAGAGTGGCATTCACCACCCTTCAAAAAGGGGTAGAGCACATTCACGCAAATCATAAGATTTTTGAGAGCATTCACATGCCCGAAGCCTTAAACCTCTCCATTACCGCACAACTCACACAACAAAACCTTTGCATTGCCGTGATACACATTCCTTCACAGCCCTAAAACTCACTCCACACACACTCCTCCATCACCTCCACCCATTCACGCCACACACACTCCACACAGCCCCAAATTCATGCCTGAACTACCTCACAAACAGCTCCAAGATCCCCCTTAAACTCACGCTAAGTAGCCCACTGCACCGCCCTCCACTATACGCCCAAAAAACCAACTACACTACCCTCTTCACTACCGAGAATAACCACATGCACTGCCAGTGAACTGCCGCCAATCTGACCCTTAAAATAGCCTAGAAAACCCCCTGAAACTGCACCAAAAATCTTAAAACCCCCTCAAAACCTCCTAAAATAGCCCCCCTTTGCCCTCCAAAAACAGCACAAACTGTCCCTTAAAATAACAAAAATAGTGGCCTAAAAATAGCAGTAAAACAGCAACGAAACAGAGTGAAAACAACAGCCCAAACAGCGAAACAGTGAGGAAAGGCGTTGCGTTAGTGAACCGGAAGAGTTACGGATCATCCACCCTTCCAACGGACGTGTAACGCCCTTTCGTAAGACGACAAAAGAGGTTAGACCTTAGAGCACCTTTTTAATTATTACCTTTCATTTATTTTGTTTATTTTAAAATATTATTACATTAGAGTCGTTTGTTAAGGCATGATGTGATTGTCGGATGGGCGGAATACGTGTTTCGTTTTATGGTATGGAAACCCGGACGTAAATTTCATAGCCGAATCCGAATGGACGGTAGTGCTGTTTGTACTTGGGATACAACGCCACATACCTCTTAAGGGACACATATTTCGTTTCATCCAAACTTGTATTTGAGTATGATGTAGTTCGTAGATTATTTATTTCTTATTTAAAGCATGATTTAGCTTAGTTTGTTATTTATTTCAAAGCATGATTATGTTATTTTTATGCATGATATTTTGTTTAGTTTATGTTTATGTTTAAATAGTTATTTGTTTATTTTGGTTTAATGGTTCAATGTGCTCATTGTGCGAAATTGTGTGCTTGTTGTTTAAAGACTTCTTTCAAGCATGTAAACTTAGATTACGAATTATTTTGATGAATACAAAACTAGACATAGGTTATCCTTGAGTATGAATGTTTAGTAGACTCAGTTAATTTATCGCATAATCTTATCATCATAAGTGACATAAGTAAGGGACCATTCCGAACCCAACGGTTTAAGGTCTTCCCTTGAGAGGGATGAGTGCGGCCTTAAATCTCATTTTCCCGGTTCACACCGGGTGGCGACTCCATTATTCTCCAGTTTAGTCCCCGGCGGGCTACTCTGCACTCCTAACTAGGCCGCGAGCCTAAAACAGCATGCGTCGCCCAAGTTATGTGTCCTACAATCATCTTAAATACCCTAGATTACTTATGTGCCTTCAGACTTAGTGTATGATTGTCATACACTATAGGATTGAATTCTGAAGTTAGTAATCTTAAATAGTCCATAGAGAGCAAACAAAGCGGGTACTTTATTTATGTTTATCTATAGCTGCGGTCCATTCTATATTTGTATGGCAATCTTGATCCAGATCGTCCATGTAGAGATATGAGAATGGAGACCCTTGTATGATGCGATCATATAGGACTAGACCTAGATGGAAATGACATTCTTATAATATCCGTTAAACTAAGAAAGTCATTTCGATCTACTATATGGTCATATATAGATTGATCTTAATCCTGAGTGTACTATGAACTCCTGTATGGCAGGCTATGTTCTTTGATTTACAAAGGTGAGGTTTGTGTAGCAGTCCGACCATAGCTACGTACTTTGGGGGCACAGTTTGTTTTGTAGCTGGGAATATTTTACATAGACATGGAGTTCACTCCTTCTTGCGAGAAGTAGATGAGTATCTTTCTTAAGGGTTGATTCGGTACTTGAACGATTTGAGCGCTCAAGTATTTCTATTACGAATAGAAAGATTAATATTTATATAGTTATGAATAAATTGTTCATTAGAGAATCAATGGTACTTAAGGTAAAAATGATTAGAGGGGTATAACAGTTTTATGACCTGGCTCTAATTACGAGATATTCGTGAAAGGGTCAATTCGTATGTAATGACTATATCGGTGGACACCGACTTGGTTCGGCTTAATATTTCATCTGCGGCAACGAGAGTGCAACTTCAGGTTTTTAGTGGAATAACCCAGAGTTAATAATTCGAAATATTTAATTAAGAGCTTAACACTATAACGGATTTAGTATAATTGGATAGTCCAATTATATACTTACAAAAGAATAATATTATTAATATGATTGATAATATTAATTAAGTCACACTTGGAACTATATATTAAAAGTTAATATATGTTTAATATAATAAATGATTATATGATAATTATTTATTGTTAATAATTATATTAATATGATATAATTTAATGAAGGCTGAAGTTGTAATTTCCAAATTAAAAGGTTTTGGAAACACTTGATATATTTTGAAGTTCAAATCCATAATGGCATTACAACCTTTTTAATTTTTTAACATCTTTAGCTTTATGGAAAGCTAATATAATTGTTACAAAATTAATGAAAGAATATATGCCATGGCCGATTTTTTGATAAGGAAATGGGAAAGGATTTGTTTGTTTTTTGAAACAAATAATCCTTGGCATTAATTTGGAAGTTATGACTTTAAAATTGGTTAATTGCTTATTTAATTTTGTAATATCTTTTCAATAATGGTAATTGAAAATTTGTTATTACAAAATTAATATTTCCTTGTCATGGCCGAAAAATAGAGAGGGGGGAGGCTAAGGATTTGGTTGTTTTTGGAAACAATAAACCCTAAGTATAAAAAGAAAAATATGATTTTTTATTTAAGACGCTCTCTCATTTTAGCAACCCTATGCACCTTCTTCCTCTTCTCTATTCTCTCAAAAGTTGAGAAACACCATTGAAGAATTAGAAGAAGAAAAAAAATCAAGAGTGTGATTGAATCTCTAAATCGTTTAGGGAATTGTTTGTGAGTGTACCCCACACTACTCTCCGTTAGTAATGAGACATAGCACGGAAGAATTTGTGGTGACGAACAAATCATCATCTTCCTATATTCTTAAAGGTCACGACAGTGAGGTATTATTTCACCTCATTGCCGCACCTTGGTCTCTCTGTTTGGGGCTTGTTTTGTTTCGTTTTAATTCGGGTTTTTGGGAAACACTTTTGGGGTATTTTGGGGCTGATTTGAGATTATTTTTGGAGTGAAAAATCAGACCTTAAACACTCTAGCAGTTCATGCATATAGTGGACTGATTTGTGTGCAGTTCGGCTGTGTAACGAGTGCAACATAGTCTATTAATTCACTACTGTTCGGAGGGATGTTCGGGGACTGTTTTGGGGGCATTCTGGGGCTAAAATTTTGTGCGAAATAGAAGCAAAATTTCAGTATACCTACTGGTTCCATTCGGCTAAAGAAGGGGAAGGACATAAAAAAATTTGAAGGTCGATCCGTGACCCTAAATCTCTTCCGCTGCGCGAGGAAAGCGTTTCCTACAATTGACATCAAGAGCGAGGTTGAAAAGTGTTCTTTACCCTTCATTTTTTCATTTAAAGTTTCTGTTTTTAATATATTTATATGAGTTATAAATATGAGTGGGCACATTGTGATATTCATATGATGAATGTTTTTATTATTTCATGTGATGAATGGATTTTACATTGGTCGTAAATTTTTCCGGCTCTTATTTTTGTAGTTGGTTTTTGTTTTTGGGATGTAAGGCCATTGTTTACATTTGTTGTAATTTTATTTTTCAATGTAAAATTTCAATTTTTATAATATGGAGCACCGAAGACGCAAGAGGAGCCAACACCACTTTGGAGCGGCATTTGAAGACCTAGGGATGCCTTGGTGAATCTTATGTACTAATTAGATTAGACTAGGAAAAATAAGAGCCCGATCAATGCAAAATATTTTTTTAGGTTGTATGTACGTTTATTTCAAATTGTTTGAATAACATGTCATATAGCTTAGGGTGCCAACTCATGCATTTTTCATGCCATAACATGTCATAGATGCATTATCATTATAGACATAAAATTATGATTTCATGTAATTTAATATTTAAATTAGAATATATATGCATGTAAATCAATTAATTAGATTAGTTGGATTAATGGTTTAAAATTTGAATTCTTATATATTGGGCTTAATTGGTGAATAATAAATTCCATTGGTATATAGGATGGAAACCCGGACATAAATTCCATAGCAGATTCCGAATGGACGAAAATTTGGTCTGCACTCGGGATACAATTCCACGTACCATTGGATTTTGATGACGCACCAAGATTTATTAAAATGTTTAATTAAAATTTTGACCATTTAGAATTCGATGATTTTTAAACTTTTAAGTGTCTAGTATTTTAAAAGTTAAATATAATAGCTCACTTATACCACTCTAATTAAATAAGTTTAATGGAGTATCTCTTTTAGTAGAGACTAATGAAATATTAGTGACACAATTTTAATAGTTAAAATTGATTAGCTCACTTATGACAAACTAGTGTAAATAATAATTATGATTTAGCCGCCATAAGTTATATCCACACTAGTTAAAATAAAATATAAGATATTTTAGATAGAAACCTTAATATTTAAAATAGTGAGTGGGGGAGGGATATACGATAGTATATCCCGCGATCTCATGGTTAGTCCAAAAACGTGAGATTCAAAAGGCGCCTCGAGACGGATTTATTTTCTTCCCCCTACGGATGGTGTCCATTTTGGGTCAATCTCAGGTTTGGGTTCTGAGAGGATAGGGATTTTAGATTTATCTTGTGAACTGACCTACCGTACGGCGGCACTTCACTCGTTAAGTCCAAGAATCCCGAAACGGCGGGTTACACTCACAGAGGAATTATTAACTGTTAATAAATTCCTTGATCATATAAAATGGTAGTTGTTTAATATAGGAATAAGAGTTATCCCCGCATATATTAAATTGACTAAGATTGTCTCGATCTATCATATGAGTACTTGATCTACCCTACAGCGGCACTTACTTGTGGGATGATAGGTTTCCGTGGCAAGTAATTCTCTTAGGTTTCTAATTCATTATTCATGGTTCATGCATCATGTTTAATTTTATGCCAAAATTCTTTGATGATTTTAATATGCGATGAATGAATGTTAAATGCATGTTTAGTTTATTTTTCGGCCATGGTTTCTCTAATTATTTCCATACTCTCAAACGATAAATTAACGGGAGAAAACTATGTTAAGTGGAAACGTAACATGAACGCTATCCTGGTCTGTGAAGACCTTGTTGGTTTCTATAATTAGTCCCAAGGAAAGCATAAGCAAATGAAATACATGATATATATGTATGAAACTTGAAGCATGGCGGAATCATACTTACAAAGCTTGTGATGAAAAATGATGAAGAAAATCCTTGAGTCTCCAAGGTTGGAATTTTCGGCCAAGAAGAAATGAAGAAGAAGCTCCAAGCTTTCTTTGTGTTCCAAGCTCCAAGGATGTTTCCCTATCACCTCATTTGATCCTAGAATGTGCTAGCAAAAGGAGAAAATGAAAAACAATTTTTCCTACCCTTAGTGAAGGTCACGGCATTGAGAGAGGGAGAGGGAGAGTTTTTGTTTTTGATATTTCTTTTCTAAAAAGGAATAATGAAAAACAATTACAAAAGCTTTGGTATATGCCTTTTCCAAAAAGTCAAATTCAACTTTCCCTCCAAAAAGCCATTAAATGGCCTCAACCACTTACATCATGAATAGTGACAATTTGTCACTCAATAAAGGTGACTTGTGACATCCATCAACTAGTCATGTCAAGTGATGTGACTTCGTGATGTGACTTGCGGGCCCCACTCATTTCAAAATACGAATGTGTCCGCAAACACTTTCGGGCTCGGTTTCGCTAATTCCGAATTAACGAATTTCCGTCGCAACGTAAATTCAATAATCATGCCTAGCGAAATCACTATTCACATCGCTAACGAATTAATTATAAATCAATTCGTTTGCCCGAATTAAAATCTGATTTTAATTCCGCGTCGAAATCCAATTTCGTTTAATATATCGAATATATTATTTTATCGATTAATTCCAAATTAATCGTTCTCTCTCTAAATTAGGCATTTTATCCAAGATAAAGTTTCTCCGTAATTAATCCAAGATTAATAAAGTTTGAATCAATATCATAGGTGAATCTTCAGGAAGCGACCCAAGAGATCTCCGGATATGTTGGCAGTAAATACGGCCGTCGGATAATCCGAACACGTACGTACCTTGTACTACGTTTTTACCGACTTACAAGACAAGGTTGGCTTCTAGCAAAGCGCGATGCCTACCCAATTCTCCAGAAATATTCTTATTGGAATATTAGATCTTTATCAAGCGTAGTATACCGTAGTATTGCGTACATCGATCCAGTGTCGGACAATCACATGTTAGGCCTAGGGCTGGAAACGTGTCTGCCCCGTACGAAACATATATCGGACATCAAGCAACTAGTCTCTTTAAATCGGGCAATCCTGACCTAATCATATTGACCCGACGGTTGCAACCTTTTATAGAGCACTAGTTCTGTATCCTGCGCGATCATCAACTCCATATGTCTGAAGTGACACTTCCATCTTGACATCACACCCAGTACACTGCGATTCCTGATAAACCCAGAAGTGGTGTACACAGAACCGGTTAAAGCCCCCAACCACCAAAACCAAAGTTTACCGATTGTCGCAAGTACTAGCGATGCAAGTCTCAGGTTAAGACCATATAACCTACCCTGATGCGGCCTCCCATAGACACGCAGACATACTACCAATGGGATTCCGCGGGGTCTATCCAGAGTGAAGCTGTTTTCCGTACCATCGGTAAAACAAAACCTCCTATCGCACTTGCATAAGTATCCTATACTTAAATATATGAGAACTATGCTGTTGTGCCCTCACAACGTGCACAAGTGAAATACTAGTCTATTCCGCATTATCGATGTCCGATCTCGATAATACTCCGACTAGGGATATTTAATGATTAAACCTTTATGTATTGATACTGTCACATATCATCTCAATACGGAACTAATCATATGGACTTTCGCCATTTATATATCAGAGTAAATAAATTACAAAACGGCAAAAGGCAATTTCATTATCACATAGTTAATTTTGTACAATAATACAATATCATTTACAAAACAGTGACGCTATGGGTCATAATGTCTAAATACATCTCCCACTTGGCCTATAGCCAGTCACTCAAGCATCTAATACCTGAACTATGTATATGTCGTTCAAACACATGCGGATAAACAACCTTCGTCAGCGGATCTGCAATGTTGTTATCTGATGCGACCTTCTCGACCTTTACATCGCCATGATGTATAATCTCCCGAATCAGATGGTAATGCCGAAGAACATGCTTGGATCGTTGATGAGACCTTGTTCCTTAGCTTGTGCTATAGCCCCGTTATTGTCACAATACAATGGAACGGGCTCAGCAGCTAACGGAACTACTCCTAATCCGATTAGGAATTTTCAGATCCAAACTGCCTCCTTTGCTGCTTCCGACGCAGCGATATACTCCGCTTCTGTTGTTGAATCGGCAACAGTATCTTGCTTGGAAGATTTTCAGCTCACTGCTCCGTTATTCAAAACAAAATGTACCCCGATTGTGATTTGAAGTCGTTCTTGTCGGTTTGGAAACTTGCATCGGCATACCCAGACACCACAAGTTCTCCTTCTCCGTAAATTAAGAAAGCATCCTTAGTTCGTCTAAGATACTTAAGGATATTCTTAACTGCCATCCAGTGACCTTCACCTGGATCGGCTGATAGCGACTGCACATGCTCAAAGCATATGACACATCAGGTCGTGTACATATCATGGCATACATGATCGATCCGACTGCCGAGGCGAACGGTATCCGACTCATGTTATCTTTCTCTTCTTGAGTCTTAGGACATATATCCTTAGACAGAGAGATACCACGTAACATTGGCATCAATCCCTTCTTGGATTGATCCATGCTGAATCGCTTCAACACTTTGTCATATATGTACTCTGGGAGAGTCCAAGCAGCTTTCTAGATCTATCCCGGTAGATCTTTATTCCCAGATAAAGGCTGCTTCTCCCAGATCTTTCATGGAGATTTTAATGAAAGCCAAGCTTTCACCGACGTTAGCATGGGAATGTCATTGCCTATAAGCAATACATCGTCGACATAAAGGACAATAAAAGTCAGTGCTCTCCCACTAACCTTCTTGTATACACAAGGGTCATCTTCGTTTTGCACAAAATCATATTCTTTTATGATCTCATCAAAACGCTGATTCCATGACCGTGATGCTTGCTTCAATCCATAAATGGATCGATTTAACTTACAAACCTTGTTTGCAAGTCTAGGTACGATAAAACCGTCAGGCTGTTGCATATAAACATCCTCCAAAAGGTTTCCGTTAAGGAAAGCGATTTTAACGTCCATCTGCCATATCTCGTAATCGAAATGCAGCTATTGCAAGCATTATCCGAATGGATTTAATCATGGCAACGGGTGAGAAAGTTTCGTCATAATCAATACCATATTGTTGACGATACCCCTTTGCTACAAGCCTAGCTTTGTACGTTTGCACGTTGCCATCCATGTCGGTCTTCTTCTTGAAGATCCATCTGCATCCAATAGGCTTTACGCCTTCTGGTGCATCAATCAGTGTCCAAACTTGGTTGGCATACATGGAATCCATCTCGGACTTCATGGCTTCTGCCATAAAGCGGAATCAATATTTTGTATTGCTTCCTCATACGTAGCCGGTTCATTTTCCTCAATAAGATTAATATCTACATGAGGCGAGATCAGGAACCCATACCTCTCAGGTACTGTCCTGACTCTCTCCGACCTACGCGGTACTTGTGTATATGAAGATTGTGGTACAGACTCATCCCGGATGGTCTGTTTATATTCCGTCGTTGATTCATTGCCAGGAACAGTATCACTACGATTTTCATCGAGCTCTACTTTCCTCCCACTTACCACTGCATCTAGAAATTCATTCTCAAGGAAAAATGCATGTAGAGCAACAAATACTTTGTTCTCTTGTGGGTGATAGAAGTAATATCCTTTGGTTTCCCTAGGATATCCCACGAAAAGGCATTTATCTGATTTGGGTTCTAGTTTGGTTCCTTCCAAACGTTTAACATATGCCCAGCATCCCCAAATCTTCAGGAAAGAGAAACCTGGTTTCCTTCCTGTCCATATCTCATATGGAGTCTGTTCAACAGACTTCGACGGAACCTTATTCAAAATAAGTACTGCACTGTTTAATGCGTATCCCAGAAGGATATTGGTAGCTCAGTCCGACTCATCATCGACCTTACCATGTCTAACAAGGTACGGTTTCTCCGTTCAGTTCAGACACACCGTTTAATTGCGGTGTTCCAGGAGGAGTCCACTGTGAAAGAATACCATATTCTTTCAAGTAATCTTGAAACTCATAACTTAAGTATTCGCCACCACGGTCCGACCGCAATGCCTTAATACTCTTGCCAGTTTGTTTTTCTACTTCGTGTCGAAACTCTTTGAATTTCTCAAAGGTTTCCGACTTGTGTCTCATAAGATACACATAACCATAACGAGATGCATCATCCGTAAAGGTTACGAAGTAAAGATATCCACCTCTAGCTTGGCTAGACATGGGCCCACATACGTCATTATGAACGAGGGCTAACAGTTCTGTGGCTCGTTCACCTTTACCGCTAAAAGGTGATTTAGGCATTTTGCCTAAAAGACAAGATTCACAGACATCATATGAATTAGGATCAAATCCGTCCAAGTACCCACTCTTCGAAAGTGTGGATATGCGAGTCTTGTTGATGTGTCCTAGACGACAATGCCACATGTAAGCTTCATCTTTTAGATTACTCATTTTGAGCCTTTTGTTTGTCATTTTACGTTTAGGAGATTCATTTATATTCAAAATATAAAGACCATTATTTGCAACAACAGTGCAAATTTCTGCATCATTTTTATATAAATAACACCCGGTGTTTCTAAATACAAAAGTGTACCCATGCTGGGTTAATAAAGATACAGATATGATATTCCTAGTTAAACTAGGTATATAATAACAGTTCAAAAGTTAAAGTACATGCCCCGAGGGCAGTTCCAAAACAAAAGTCCCTACAGCCAAAACAACAGCACTGGTGTTCCATTTCCGACTCGTAGATCAACCTCCCCTGAAGCCAGCATCCTGCTATTCTGCAGATCCTGCAAATCAGTACATATATGAGCAGCACAACCAGAATCAAAAAGCCAATTTTTAAGACTAGAAGTAGTCATATTTATTTCAATAACAAACATACCAGAGGCTAGAGCCTTGCCTGCCTTGATATCCTCCCTCTGTCCTTTGCCCACTCGGCAGTCACGTTTCCAGTGACCCTTTTTGCCGCATTTGAGGCAGACATCTTGAGACTTGTCCCTTGGCTTCCCAGAAGCTTTTGTCAACTTGCCTTTACCCTTGTTCTTATGTTTCTTCTTCTTCATCCCTCCAGTAGCCTTGGGCCCAGCCCTTGGCCCTTGAGAGGTCGATGCATAGTGCGCCTCGCGCTTGGCCCCTTTTAGGAGTTCTTTTTCAGACTCCTTCAACATGGATAACAGCTCTCCAAGAGTGTCATCCGTATCCATCAACTTGTAGTTGAATATGATTTGTCTCCAAGAATCAGGAAGTGACTGTAAGAGTATATCTATAGTCAGCTCAGCCTCCAAGACTATTCCCATCTTGGCCAACTCATCAATATCGGCGATCATTTGAGTCCCGTGGGCCTCAACTGATGCGCCTTCAGTCATTCGGGCGCGAAAGATTTTCTTCACCAACTCATACCTCTCCATCCGCTTGTTAGTGCAGTGGAGATCTTGTAGTCTAGCCATCATATTAAGGATCCAAGTCCCTATTCTGGCGACGAAAGTGCTGAGTCATCGAAGCCAACATAACAGACTGAGCTGTGTCACAATCCTCGCTGTGAGTTTTCCATAGCTCCAGCTCAAGTGGCTCAGTGGGTCTAGGCGGGAGAGGTGTCTGTATAGTGTACAGTAGCCTCTCAGCCCCAAGGACAATCCTCAGGTTCATTTCCCAGTCAGCGAAGTTTGTGCCCTTGAAGACATTATCACACATGATGATGTCACGGACATTTCCTTTGCTTCCCATCTCAACTACGACAGTCTAACTATCTAGTTGACGATAAATTGGGTACAGTCAAACTGTTACAAGAAAAATAACAATGTATTAGTCCAACAAATTTTAATAAATAGATGAAATAATTTTGAAAGACGCGTAAGGCAAAGTATCTGAACGAAATTGCATTCACATACTAGCCTCCCACTATTTTCATCAAGTCTCTAACCCTCTGTTGAGAACTCGAGAAATCCTATTTCCTAGTGGGCTAGGATCCCGTTAAATAACACACAACCTTGACTTTGGCCAACAAGCTGTATGCTACTTAACTAGGTAGATCTCACAGATCAATTGGATCCAATCCAATTCCTAGATCCGGTTAGGTGGACATCCAAGTTCTAAACATATTACTTATGCCAATGTATCTAATACATTTTCCTAACCATATCCTCCGAATCATCTAGACCTTGGCTTTGGCACAACAAACCTAATGATTCCAGTTAAGCGGGACCCATTGACAAGGAAAGTTTCGTAATCAATGTCGTTGGACAAGAAGTGATCTTGACTTTGGCCAACAAATCACAAGTTGGACAAGACACCGATGTGGAACAAAACTCTCATGATTCAATCAGTACATCCATAATTGACAAGGTCTTGACTTTGTCCAACAAACCAATGCCAATTTGGATCTTGAACAAGAATCATTCAATGGAAGGATAATTGTTTAATATAGATTGAGGGATTTTTGCGTAATTGGCAACCAATTTATTATCTTTGTTAGGTCTCATCATCATACACCCTTAAGCATGCTTCTAAAACATCATAAAGCACGTAAAGTAAATTAATAGTGATATGCGGATGGATATATAAACAACTTGTTCCTAGAACAAATCACTCCCTTTCCTCTCCCCGCTAGCACTATTCTACTTCTACCCAATTACATAATACAATAAGAGAAACCTCATTTACATTGAGGGGAATTAGGTGAGAAGAGAATACAAAGAGATAAAAGAGATAAGGCTGGACACGCAGGTCCAATTTATAAATTCTAAATTTACAATATTCCTAGAATTACCCTTTCCCTTCTAATATCCATCCGATATACACTATTCATTCATCACATACATATTATTCAATCAAGACATGCTATACAACCAATCTAATCCAATTAATTAGTCTTTGTTTAAGTGATCATCCAATGTTCAAACAACGGTTTTGATTTTGCGCGAGTCCAACTCGTTTGAGAATAAGTACATAAGGTACGAATTCAAGAATTATATCGAACTACTTGTTAAATCCAATTTAAGTCGTATTCAATACTAATTCAATTCATTTAATTCCAAATAAATGTTTACACTTTTAATGTGCCTTTTAAATACTTAGATTCTAAATCTAATCTAATTGGGTCTCAAAGCCCAACTTAACATCCAATGTTTGTTTAATTAAAGTCCGATGGGCTTTCAATTGATTTATTAAGGCTTGGCTTTGGTCAATGTGGGTCAAACCCAATTGCCAAACCCAAATAAGGAATCACCCTTAAATGCCATAAAATCAATTTCAAGCCCATAAGGCCCAATTAAACATAAAAGCCCATTTTACTATATTTGGACTTAATGGAGTGATTTAGGCCCAAATTGGATCCAATCCTTTTGGCCCAAATCTACTTGGCCCAACCAAGCCCATTATGCCCAAATATAATAATTCAAGCCCAATTTAACAATTAAGCCCATTAATTAAATTTCAATATTCCAAATTTTAAAATCCAATTAATTAAAGTGTAAATCCATGATGAATACATTAAACCAAATATTTCAAAAACATCAATTTAATTTTATTAATCATTATTTGTTCTAACACATGTCCAACATCATTTGAACAAAAATCAAGTCCTTTTACATGTCATTTGCATTCGGCCAAGGAATATTTTTGTTCGATTTGTTTTTCAATCCGATTGAATCGCCAATCTATGTCCCGTATATGTTTTAAGTCATCTAATGAACTTGTACACAAAAATTTCCAATCCATTACAAGGACCATCACATTCGGCCATGGCAAAAAATTTGGGGAAAAATCATGCAATGTATTTTTCTCAAAATTGATCATGTATAACATCATATTACATACATATAAGCATACTTTATCATCAATTTTCACAAGAACATGCTTAAATCAATTTTACCCAAATTAACCCTAATGTATTTCATGCTTAAACATGGCTCTGATACCATAGTTGGTTTCTATAATTAGTCCCAAGGAAAGCATAAGCAAATGAAATACATGATATATATGTATGAAACTTGAAGCATGGCGGAATCATACTTACAAAGCTTGTGATGAAAAATGATGAAGAAAATCCTTGAGTCTCCAAGGTTGGAATTTTCGGCCAAGAAGAAATGAAGAAGAAGCTCCAAGCTTTCTTTGTGTTCAAGCTCCAAGGATGTTTCCCTATCACCTCATTTGATCCTAGAATGTGCTAGCAAAAGGAGAAAATGAAAAACAATTTTTCCTACCCTTAATGAAGGTCACGGCATTGAGAGAGGGAGAGGGAGATTTTTTGTTTTGATATTTCTTTTCTAAAAAGGAATAATGAAAAACAATTACAAAAGCTTTGGTATATGCCTTTTCCAAAAAGTCAAATTCAACTTTCCCTCCAAAAAGCCATTAAATGGCCTCAACCACTTACATCATGAATAGTGACAATGTGTCACTCAATAAAGGTGACTTGTGATATCCATCAACTAGTCATGTCAAGTGATGTGACTTCGCGATGTGACTTGCGGGCCCCACTCATTTCAAAATACGAATGTGTCCGCAAACACTTTCGGGCTCAGTTTCGCTAATTCTGAATTAATGAATTTCCGTCGCAACGTAAATTCAATAATTATGCCTAGCGAAATCACTATTCACGTCGCTAACGAATTAATTTTAAATCAATTTGTTTGCCCGAATTACAATCCGATTTTAATTCCGCGTCGAAATCCAATTTCGTTTAATATATCGAATATATTATTTTATCGATTAATTCCAAATTAATCGTTCTCTCTCTAATTAGGCATTTTATCCAAGATAAAGTTTCTCCGTAATTAATCCAAGATTAATAAGTTCGAATCAAATATCATAGGTGAATCTTCAGGAAGCGACCCAAGAGATCTCCGGATATGTTGGCAGTAAATACGGCCGTCGGATAATCCGAACACGTACGTACCTTGTTCTACATTTTTACCGACTTACAAGACAAGGTTGGCTTCTAGCAAAGCGCGATGCCTACCCAATTCTCCAGAAATATTCTTATTGGAATATTAGATCTTTATCAAGCGAAGTATACCGTAGTATTATGTACATCGATCCAGTATCGGACGATCACATGTTAGGCCTGGGGCTGGAAACGTGTCTGCCCCGTACGAAACATATATCGGACATCAAGCAACTAGTCTATTTAAATCGGGCAATCCTGACCTAGTCATATTGACCCGACGGTTGCAACCTTTTATAGAGCACTAGTTCTGTATCCTGCGCGATCATCAACTCCATATGTCTGAAGTGACACTTCCATCTTGACATCACACCCAGTACACTACGATTCCTGATAAACCCAGAAGTGGTGTACACAGAACCGGTTAAAGCCCCCTACCACCAAAACCAAAGTTTACCGATTGTCGCAAGTACTAGCGATGCAAGTCTCAGGTTAAGACCATATACACCTACCCTGATGCGGCCTCCCATAGACACGCAGACATACTACCAATGGGATTCCGCGGGGTCTATCCAGAGTGAAGCTATTTTCCGTACCATCGGTAAAACACAACCTCCTATCGCACTTGCATAAGTATCCTATACTTAAATATATGAGAATTATGCTGTTGTGCCCTCACAACGTGCACAAGTGAAACACTAGTCTATTTCGCATTATCGATGTCCGATCTCGATAATACTCCGACTAGGGATATTTAATGATTAAACCTTTATTAATTGATACTGTCTCATATCATCTCAATACGGAACTAATCATATGGACTTTCGCCATTTATATATCAGAGTAAATAAATTACAAAACGGCAAAAGGCAATTTCATTGTCACATAGTTAATTTTGTACGATAATACAATATCATTTACAAAACAGTGACGCTATGGGTCATAATGTCTAACAGACCTAAAGTTTGTCCTGATGGAGGAACATCCTCCCGAGCCGCCTAGAAATACTGGCCAAGCCATGCGCGATACCTACCGAAAATGAGTCGCAGCAAATGAGAAAGCCCGATGCTACTTGCTAGCAGGGATGTCTGAGGTTTTTGTTGCAAAGCATGAACCCATGGCTCTAGCATCTTAGATGATGGAGTCATTGCAGGGCATCTTTGGGCAGCCTTCGGAGTGTCAACGTTATGAGGCCATAGTCTCAGTGATGACTGCTAGGATAAAGGATGAGACATCAATCCGGGAGCACCTATTGAGGATGATGACTTATCTCAACACTGCTGAAACCCATGGAGCTCATATTGACGAGCGTAGCCAGGTTACCATGATTATGGAAACTCTTCCGAAGAGTTTCCTGCAGTTTAAAAGTAACTATGTTATGAACAAGTTGACTTTTACTTTGACCCAACTGCTTAACCCATGCTTGTGGATCCTCGTAAGTCTAGTGTAGAGGCAAATGTTGCCGAGTCTTCTAAATCTGCAAAGATGAAGAAGAAAAGCACTGGGAAGGCTAAAGGAAAGCCCATGAAGAAGAAGAAAAATAAGAAAGGCTCCAAGGATGCCAAGCCCAAAGGAAAATGTTTCCACTGCAACAAGAATGGGCATTGGAAAAGGAACTGTCCTAAATACCTTGCTGAGCTAAAGGAGAAAAAGGAAATAGGTAAATATGATTTACTCGTTATTGAATCTCTATTAGTGGAGTATGATAAATCTGCTTGGATTGTTGATTCTGGAGATACTAACCATGTTTGTTCTTCTTTGCAGCTACTTGATTCATGGAGGGACCTTTCTGAAGGTGACAACACCATGAGGGTCGGGACAGGGGATGCCATTTCAGAAAGAGCAGTGGGAGTCTCCAGTTTAAATTTTATTATTAATAGTTATATAAATTTGAACAATGTGTTTTTCATTCCTGGTTTTCGCAGGAATTTGATTTCTGTTTCTAATCTTTTGGATGATGGTTATTCAGTTTCTTTTAATAGCAATTTGGTTATTATTGGTAGAAATGGATTAACTATATGCACTGGAAACTCAGAAAATAACTTGTATGTGTTAAGACCGTTAACACATAGGTCATTGCTCAATGCTGAAATGTTTAAGGTTGAGAAACCTAAAACTAAACGGCCAAAGATTTCTCACGATGACACATATCTATGGCATCTTAGACTTGGTCACATCAACCTTGACCGGATAAATAGATTGATAAAGAACGTAGCTTTAAACCAGTTAAAGCTCGGGACTCTACCAGTTTGTGAATCCTATTTAGAATGAAAAATGACCATGAGACCTTTTACTAGAAAATGTTTAAGAGCCAGTCAACCACTTGAGCTAATACATTTGGACGTTTGCGGACCGATGAATGTAAGAGCCCGAGGTGGTTATGAATACTTCGTCACATTCATTGACGATTATTCAAGATATGGGTATGTCTACCTAATGCATCACAAATCAGATACCTTTGAAAAGTTCAAAGAGTATCATGCTGAGGTTGAAAACCAATTAGGTAAGACAATCAAAACTCTACGATCAGATCATAAAGGGGAATACCTCGACAGAGATTTCGAGGAATTCTCAGTTGAGCATGGGATAGTATCCCAGCTCACAGTGCCTGGAACACCACAGTAAAATGGTGTTACAGAGAGGAGAAATCAGACCCTACTAGACATGATGAGATCTATGTTTAGTTATAGCTCACTAACTAGTTCATTCTAGGGATATACACTGCAAACTGTAATGCATATCCTTAATGCAGTTCCATCTAAGTCTTTTGCTAAAACTCCATTAGAGTTATGGAATGTTCGAAAAACTATTTTATGACATTTCCGCATATGGGGGTGTCCAACACATGTGCTGAAGAATAAGACTACAAAATTGGAGCCACATTCTCAGGTGTGCCTATTTGTAGGCTATCCTAATGAGACTAGGCGTGGATTCTTCTACAGTCCTGAAGATAACAAAGTGTTTGTATCGACAAATGCTACGTTTCTAAATGACGACTATATGAGAGAGTTCAAACCTCGAAGTAAAGTGTTAATCGAGGAGTTACTTACTGGTTCGACCAGCACGCCATCATCAACGAAAGTTGACAAATACATAGCACCTTCGACATCTGATAGTCAGATACAAGCTCGTCAGAATGATCTACCGCCTAGACACAGTGGGAGGGTTCTACTAAAACTTGATCGCTACCTAGAGGTTGGAGAGGCACAAGTTATCGCATCCAGCGATGGCATAGATGATCCATTGACCTACAGTAGTGCAATGAATGATTCTGAAAAAGAGGAATGGCTCAAAGCCATGAACCTAGAGATGGAATCCATGTACTCCAACTCAGTCTGGGAACTAATAGACCAACCTGATGGGGTAAACCCATAGGTGTAAGTGGAACTACAAGAGGAAGAGGGGATCAGATGGGAAGGTATAGACCTTCAAGGCTAGGCTAGTGGCCAATGGTTATACCCAGAAAGAGGGAGTTGACTATGAGGAAACTTTCTCGCCAGTAGCCATGCTTAAATCCATCTGCACTCTTTTATCCATTACCGCATATTATGAATATGAAATTTGGCAAATGGATGTCAAGACTACATTCTTGAATGGAAATCTTGATGAAAGCATCTATATGATACAACCAGAGGGGTTCATCGCCCAAGGTCAAGAGCAAAAGGTTTGCAAGCTGTAAAAGTCCATTTATGGACTCAAGCAGGCATTATGATCTTGGAATATAAGATTTGATACAACGATCAAGTCTTATGATTTTGAGTAGAATATTGATGAGCCTTGTGTATACAAGCTTGTCATTGACGGGAAGGTGGTTTTTCTTATTTTATACATCGATGATATTTTACTCATTGTGAATGATGTAAAGATATTATCAGACTTGAAAACCTGGCTAGCTAACTAATTCCAAATGAAAGATTTGGGAGAGGCCAGTTATGTTTTTGGGATTCAGATACTTCGGGATCGCAAGAAATGACTGTTAGCTATGTCTTAGGCATCCTATATCGACAAGATCCTTGTGCGATTTGGAATGCAGAATTCCAAGAAAGGTAATCTGTCTTATCGGCATGGAATTCATTTGTCAAAGGAACAGTCTCCTAAGACACCTCAAGATGTTGAGGAAATGAGACATATCCCATACACCTCAGTAGTTGGTAGTCTCATGTATGCTATGTTATGCATGAGACCGAACATCTGGTTTTCAGTGAGAGTAATCAGTAGGTTCCAATCAAACCTAAGATTGGATCACTGGGTGGCTGTGAAATACATTCTCAAGTATATTAAGAGAACGAGAGATTATATGCTTGTGTATTTCGGTGAGGATATGATCCTAAGGGGATATACAGACTCTGATTTTTAGACAAATGTAGATTCTAGGATATCTACTTCGGGATCAATGTTCACCCTATGTGGTGGGGCTATAGTATGGAGGAGTATAAAGCAATCTTGTATTGATGACTCCACCATGAAGGCTGAATATGTAGCAGCTTATGAAGCAGCTAAGGAAGCAGTCTGACTCCATAAATTCTTGGGAGATCTGGAAGTTATTCCAGATATGGATAGACCGCTCATACTCTATTGCGATAATAGTGGTGCGGTGGCTAACTCCAAAGAACCAAGAAGCCACAAGAGGGGAAAGCATATAAAGAGGAAATATCATCTCATCAGGGAGATTGTGTAGAGGGGAGACGTTACCCTCACAAAGATTGCATCAGTAGAGAACCTGACTGATCCATTTACAAAGACCTTGTCGGTTAAAGTTTTTGAAGGCCACCTAGATGGTCTAGGATTACGTGACATGTCTCATTTGCTCTAGTGCAAGTGGGAGATTGTTGGAATGTATGCCCTAGAGCTACATGTGACGTAAACGATTATATGTGTTTTGAAATAAAACGATGCATTATTCATTTATCAAATTGTTTGGTTAATTTTCGCATATTATATATCATCTTAAATACCCTAGATTACTTATGTGCCTTCAGACTTAGTTTATGAGTGTCATACATAAAAGGATTTAAGTCTGAAGTTAGTAATCTTAAATAGTCCATAGAGAGCAAACAAGCGGGTACTTTGTTTGTGGTTTATCTATAGTTGCGGTCCATTCTATATTTGTATGGAAATCTTGATCTGGATCGTCCATGTAGAGACATGAGAATGGAGACACCTAGTATGATGCGATCATAAAGGACTAGACACAGATGGAAATGACAATCTTATAATATCCGTTAAACTAAGAAAGTCAGTTCGATCTACTAGATGGTCATAAATAGATTGATCTTAATCCTGAGTGTACTATGAACTCCTGCAGGCAGGCTATGTCCTTTGATTTACAAAGGTTAGGTTGGTGTGGCAGCCCCAACCAATAGTTACGTACATTAGGGGCACAATTTGTTTTTTAGCTGGGAACGTTTTACATAGACATGGAGTTCACTCCTTCTTGCGAGAAGTAGATGAGTATCTTTCTTAAGGGTTGATTCGGTACTTGAACGATTTGAGCGCTCAAGTATTTCTATTACGAATAGAAAGATTAATATTCATAATAGTTATGAATAAATTGTTCATTAGAGAATCAATGGTACTTAATGTAAAAATGATTAGAGGGGTATAACGGACATTATGACCCGAATCTAATTACGAGATATTCGTGAATGGTCAATTCGTATGTAATGACTATATCGGTGGACACCGACTTGGTTCGGCTTAATATTTCATCTGAGGCAATGAGAGTGCAACTTCGGGTTTTTAGTGGAATAACCCAGAGTTAATAATTCGAAATATTTAATTAAGAGCTTAATTAATATTTTGAGATTATTGGAGCTCGGAACCGTAGGTCCATTTGGTCCCCGTACTAGCTCGATTCACTATAGCGGATTTAGTATAATTGGATAGTCCAATTATATACTTACAAAAGAATAATATTATTAATATGATTGATAATATTAATTAAGTCACACTTGGAACTATATATTAAAAGTTAATATATGATTAATATAATAAATGATTATATGATAATTATTTATTGTTAAAAATTAAATTATATATGATATAATTTAATGAAGGCTAAAGTTGTAATTTCCAAATTAAAAGATTTTGGAAACATTTGATATATTTTGGAAGTTTCAAATCCATAATGGCATTAAACCTGTTTGATTTTGTAACATCTTTGGCTTTATGGAAAGCTAATATAATTTTTGCAAAATTAATGAAAGAATATATGCCATGGCCGATTGTTTGATAAGGAAAGGGGAAATGATTTGTTTGTTTTTGGAAACAAATAATCATTGGCATTAATATGGAAGTTATGACTTTAAAATTGGTTAATTGCTTATTTAATTTTGTAACATCTTTTCAATTATGGTAATTGAAAATTTGTTATTACAAAATTAAATATTTCCTTGTCATGGCCGAAAAATAGAGAGGGGGGAGAGTAAGGATTTGTTTGTTTTTGGAAACAATAAACCCTAAGTATAAAAAGAAAAATTTTATTTTTATTTAGAACGCTCTCTCATTCTAGCAACCCTAGGCACATTCTTCCTCTTCTTTATTCTCTCAAAAGTTGAGAAACACATTTGAAGAACAAGAAGAAGAAAAACAAAATCAACAATGTGATTGAATCTGTGAATCATTTAGGGATTTGTTTGTGAGTGTAGCCAACACTACTCTCCGTTGGTAACGAGACATAGCACAGAAGACTTTGTGGTGATGAACAAATCATCATCTTCCTATATTCTTGAAGGTCACGGCAGTGAGGTATTATTTCACCTCATTGCCGCACCTTGGTCTCTCTTTTTGGGGCTTGTTTTGTTTTGTTTTAATTTGGGTTTTTGGGAAACACTTTTGGGGTATTTTGGGGCTGACTTGAGATTGTTTTTGGAGTGAAAAATCAGACCTTAAACACTCTAGCAGTTCACGCATATAGTGGACTGATTTTTGTGTAGTTCAGTTGTGTAACGAGTGCAAAATAGTCTATTAATTCACTGCAGTTTGGGGACTGTTCGGGGACTATTTCGAGGGCAATCTGGGGCTGAAATCTTGTACAAAACAAAAGAAAAATTTCATTAGACATACTGGTTCCATTCGGCTAAAGAAAGGGAAGGACAGAAAAAATTTTCAAGGTCGATCAGTGGGCCTAAGTCGCTTCTGTTGCGCGAGGAAAGCATTTCCTACAATTACAGTGCATATAAAATAAAGAGAATAATATAGGACTTCGTATGCTCGATTGAACATATCTCACATTCAACCAAACATACTTCGTCTGGCGCGGCAAAACGTCGTGGCAAAGGTAGCCCTTAGGCTTTTCATCCCTCAAAACGGAGGACCCTTAATCGAACTTGATTTGTCCATGCGCATGTCATTACAATGCATATAAAATAAGACAACAATATAGGACTTCGTATGCTCGATTGAACATACCTCACATTCAACCAAACATACTTCGTCCGGCGTGGCAAAACGTCATGGCAAAGGTAGCCCTTAGGCTTTTTATCCCTCAAAACGGAGGACCTTTAATCCAAATTGAAGGGGCTATTTTAAGGGTTTAAGGGGTTGTTTTGGTGCAGTTTTTGGTGCGAATTCTGGACTGTTTTGGGCAGTTTTTTAGGTGTAGTTTTAGATTAATTTGGGGACAGTTTTGGGAAGTTTTTGGGATAGTTTAGGGGGTAATTTGGTACAATTTTTGGCGTGAGTAGGGCTGTTGAAGGATGGCGTTATTGACGTGTCGAAGGGGCAAATTTTGGGTGTTTTAGTGTGAAGCAAATGGGCCTGTTGCGTAGGTAATGGCTGGGCGCAAGGGTTGTTTAGGTGGAGAATTTTTGGTTAGGCGCAAGGTGATGGCTTGTGTAAGGGCTGCTTGAGGTAATGGCGTGAGTGCTCGCTGGTCAGGGGCGTGAATGGGTAGGTGGCTGTTGGCGTCTCTAGAGGGCGTTGAAGGCATGCAATTTATGGGCGTAAAGTGATTACGTGAGTTGGAGTGTGTAGGTCTGCGAAGGGTATGTTAGTGGCGTGTGGGACGTATTGGCAGGTGGTTGTTGGCGTCTCTAGAGGGCGTTGAAGGCATGATGTTTATGTGAGTGAAGTGATTGCGTGAGTCTATTTTTTTGTCCGTTTAATAGTCTAGAGCTTTAGGGTTGCATTAGTGTTATGTTTTATAGTTGTCAATTGGGGTTATGCATGGGTTTTGAAAAGGAAACAAGATCAATTAAATATGTGTGTATTTTAATTAATTTATTAAATGAAAGGATATTTGTATTTTAGATGGAAATGTCTTTAATTTAGTGAGTGAATTATTTAAATTAGGAAGAGATTTGCTTAAATTAGGGATTTAATTTAATTGGATTTTAATTAGATTTAATTTAATTTAATTTGTGTTTTAAATATGTTTTAATTATTTCTTGGATTGGGCTTGGGTGAGATGGGCTTGGTGTGTGTCTTAGTGATGTATGGACTTGGTGTGTGGTTTGTGGGGGTTTGGGCCAAGGGTGTGTTTTAAAATGGAAGTCCAACAAGCAAACCCGAAGCATAAACAAACGAATTAATTCCAACAAGTTGTCAATTTCTGACTCTCCCATTCCGACTGCGACTTCCACGATTTAAGAGGTAGTGTCTCAATGTGAGACTCATCATCGGGACTTACATGCAAAAAATACAGTGTCTATAAGTATGTTAAAAAAATTAAAAGAAAAGAAAAAAGTGAAAATAAGTTTAATTTCTTGGTCTCTCTAACTAGAACAATTATGTCCGTATTAGTTTTTTTAACACTTAGTGCCTTAAGGCCAACTGGTCTGGGAGTCACTGGCTTAAAACTCGTCACATTGGTTAAGAGAAAGCTTAAGGAAATGAGATATATTTTCATTTGAGATCCAAACAATTAAGTCTCTATGGGTGTCTTGATACCTAGTGTCCTAAAGCTAGCTGGTTTGGGAGTCACTAGCCTAAAACTCGTTACAAGGAATGAAGATGTATTTTACCAAAAAACAATATTAAATAAACTACTATTGCCAAAAATGTGTGAACTCTATTATAACTTTATGAAAAAAATATTACTATTTTTTTAACCAAGACCTATGAATATTATGGTGATATTAAATTGATTGATATTTTATCTTATGTGTGTATGGAAGAAGAGTAGAAAGTATTAGAAGATTTGCTTATTTGATAATTTAGAAAGAAAGAATGCAATTACTAACTTTGATAAGAATCTATCTTTTAAGTTTTCGCTTAAATTACTAGGGACTAGTAATAAACTAGTTGGGGGTGTGATGAACATTAAAAAGTGTACTTTTATTAAAATGAAAATAAATCATTTGATACTTATAGTTTCATTAACCCTATTAAATTAACATGGTTGTAAAAAAATAATTAAATTTATACTTTATTTTTTTATTATGCTTTTTATATTTCCTATAGGAAAATACTAATTTGGAAGCTTAACAGGGAAAATGGATATGATATCTGAATTTCAGGACCTAGAAATGCAAAAGAGCTTGACAACTAAATTCAAATCACACTTGGAAAACATTCACCGTGTTTATATTGACAACAAACTAAGCTTATAATGTATTTAGCCACGCATGTATTTTTTTATTATAATAATATATGTTTAAATACAAGGTGAAGCTCTTGATATGAAAATAAAGGTAATTTTTTTTTATACTACATATATAAATTGTGATTATTTTCCAAAAAAAATCATATTCTTTCAAGTTTATTTAGTTCTTTTGACTAGTTGTATACAATTCATGATTGACATAAATAATACTTGAATCCTATAAAAACGAGAGAGTGGAATATTAAAAATCTGTATTAGTTATAGACAATATGGTTCTACATTTTTTGACATATTTCGTTCCTTGACATGACTAATTATAGACAGGACGGATTATATGTATTGGAATAATTAATACTTGATAATCCTGAAATAAATTGAATGAGAAATTATTATAATTTTTATTTTATAAAAGGTAAAAAATATTTTATATTTGAAATATTAAGAGTGAATCCCAAAACCTCATTATTTTATTTTATTAGTTGAATTATTATTTTATCATATTAAATCTATCTCTGTGGATCGACCCGGACTCACCAGGTTATTTTATTACTACGACACTCTTATATCTGGAAGTAATGAAACACTTTGTAAGTATGTCAATTATCAAGGTTCCAATTCTTAATTTTTAAACAATGGCACGATCCCATATTAGGTTTAGTCATTATGTAAATGGATGACTTTTGTCTTTTAATGATGGAAAAGAACCAAGGTAGCCAAGGTTCATCTTGTAGGGTATGAGAGAATGAGTTTGAAACCCTATGTTTTTGGGCAAGCTAAGCCAAACCTAGGATAAACATAGAATTATCGCAAGTGCATGAGAGATAAGGTTGGGAGAATATATACTACGTGAACAAGCCATGCATTCTATCCATCTCATACATATATGCATCTAATGCATCGTACTAACCTATCCTAATGAAGCCATCATAGCGATGATTTATGTTAGAGAAAAAGTTAGACAACTCAAGAAAAAATTTACAAATTCAGAAATGGCTAGCAGTGACAGATCCAGAATAAACTCATGCATGTATTTTTACTTACTTGGTGCATTAGGCGGTGCCTAACTTACCTAGTATTGGTTGTAGTGTGATTGTTTGTTAATAGACCTTCAGGCCCTCTGGTGCTTTAATCGATTGCGAGATAGCACGATCTCGTCATTATAGCTCTGATGATTGATGAACCCGCAGGTCCTCTAATACTTTGATCGGTTGAGGTGCATTAACCTCGGTTGAGATGAAAGTGGGCACTCAGGCCCCCAATAGTTCAATCAGTTGTGGTAAATATGGGCATTCGGGCCCTCAATGCTTTGATCAATTGAGGTGCTTTGACTTTGTTACTGAAAACATGTTCTCTATAAAATGCTCTATGTCTGAAAACCTTGACGTATGTGGGCGTTACGTATCACCGTACCCCCATACGCCTAACTATAGCCAACAGTGCAAATCCATGACTTTGGGGCGTTACTTATTGCCGTCCCCCAAAGCTTGCCACTAGTATCTCTGAAACTGGTAGTTTTGGGCGTTACGTATTGCCATCCCCCAAGCCACAAAATAGAACTGGGGGTGTGGATCTATGCTACCACCCAAGCTCTCAGACCAAGATTTCGACGCATCTGTCATCCCTGGTCCAGAACTAGGATCTGGGGACGTTACGTATCACCGTCCCCCATTCCTCTACATTTGCACATGTCCTCTGTCCGTCAATTCCATCTCTGTCAAGTTACATACTGGGGTGAGTTTTTCCCAAATGCCCCGAAAAACATAAAACTAAAGTTTGAAAATTTTTTCTCTTCTAAGTCACTACTATCTGAAAATCAACAGTAAATAAATAATGGCTAATGCCCTATTTCAAGAAAAGTAAGTTTTAATTTAAAAACTTAATAAAATCAGTTTAGGAAAAAAGTCCACTCACTGTTCTTGGAAACTGGCTGGAACTATACTGCTTCATCGAAAGGAGATCACAATTGCTGCAATGATCTAAAGATGATAGCTTGATCAGACTAAAAGTTTCAAGATGAATTCTAGAACTAGGATAAACAACTAATTTTAAATGCATAAAGTCGTAATTCAATATATCATGTTGTACTAGAATATAATGTGGGTATAAGAATTGATTCAAGATCATAAGGATGGTCTCTAATACGCTACGGTAGAACTGGAATGGTCTAAATCGATTTGGTTGAATTTTGTATCTGCGTCGCGACGCAAGGATCATCCTGCGTCACCACGTAGACTTGCTTTTCCAGGTTCTTGCATTTTATTTTTGTCATGCGATTCTTACCCAATTTTATCCCCAATGCAAATGTAATCAATCCAATACACCATCCATCACTTTCTATTAATTCTACACACTTTAAACTACCAATTTATCATTATTAACTACTAATTTAATCAGAAATCCATTACTCCCAAATCAAACTTTAAACCTTTTTAACTCAAACACTTACTCCATAATTCATTTATTTATTAATTAAACATTAATATGCAACACACATAATATGCCACTAAAACCACCATAACATCAATTTGCCAAAATTTAATAACTTGAAATTTGGGTTTAGTTTCATTACCTTATTTTTGTGGGATTCTCAACTCTTCCATGGTTGCTTTCATCAACCTTATTCTTTTATCAATTGCATTTTTGTTTTCTTTCTTCTCGTTCCTTTTTGTTTTCTTTCTTCTCGTTATTCTTTCTTCTTCTTCTTCTTCTTCTTCTTCTTCTTCTCTCTCTCACGGTAATTTCTTTTTTTCCTTTCCAATTTTTTACCTCCAAAAGTTGGGTATATTTGAATAGTAGCCCTTTTATGTAGTGGAACCAATTGATATTAAGAATGTTGGAGAAGAATTAGAAAAGTGAAAAAAAAAATTGAGATTTTTCCATTTTGACCCGAAATCAATATTCATCCGAATTTTGACACGTATTTTTGACTAGTTTCTGGTCCGAAATTGGGAAACTGTGTTGGTTATTATCTAGGTCCCAAGTTCATCAAACAAGCATGAAGATATGTGAAATACATATCAAAGAAGTTGCGGAATACTTACATTGATCGGTTGATACGAAACGACGAACAAAGCTCCAAGTTTTTGTCCTTCAAAGTGGCACCCACTGCATGCAGTCCACTGCTCAAAAAATCAGTTTTGAGTCTTCAAGAATCCAAGATTTGAGCTCCGAATCTTCGTCGTTTGATTCCCGGCTCGTGGGTGAGTTTCCCTAACACCTTCGTACAACTCTCGGAGTGCTAGCTCTTGCCAAGTTTGCCACAAAATTGGCCAAAAATGCTCACTGGTTCACGCCATTTCTGGCTGTGAACAGCCCCTTGGGCGTGAGGTTTTGAGAAGAAAGAGAGAAGGAGAGATAAAATGTGTATTAGGTTGGTTAAAGCATTTCCAAAATGTTTTATATATTTTTCATAAAATATATCAAAGATTTACCAAATTAATTATCAAATAATTAAATGGTAAATACTTTTCCAACCACTTGCACTATTCCACCAACTTACATCACTCAAAGTGTCAAGTTGCTTTTCAATCAATCAATCACATCAATCACTCAAATGTCATATCACTCAAAGTGACGTTTGATTTGACGCTTGATGTGACGAATGATTTAACGCTTGATTTGACTTGCGTGCCGCATTCAAATTCGAAATGCGAATGCGCTCGCAAATAATCTCGGGCTCGGGTTCGTTAATTCCAAATTAACGATTTATCCGTCACGTCGTAATTAAATGATTACGCCTAGCGAATTCACTATTCATGTCGCTAACGAATTAATTCTAAATTAATTCATTCGTCCGAATTAAAATCCAATTTCAATTCCGCGTCGAAATCCAATTTCGTTTAATATATCAAATATATTAATTTACCGATTAATTCCAAATTAATCGTTATCTCTCTTTTAATGATATTTTATCCTAGATAAAATATCTCTGAAATCAATCCTAGATTAATTTTCTCTCTCATCAAATTAATCCCAGATTAATTAAAGTGCGAGTCATACATCATTGGTTAATCATTGGGAAGCGAACCATGAGATCTCCAGATATGTTGGCAGTAAATACGGTCGTCGGACTATCCGAATACGTACGTACCAAGTACTATATTTTACCGATTCACAAGACAAGGTTGGCTTCTAGCAAAGCGCCATGCCTACCCAATTCTCTGGAAATATCCTTACAGGAATATGTGATCTATATCAGGCGTAGTATACATCGTATAGTGCATATCGGTCCAGTATCGGATGGTCACGTGCTAGGCCTGGGGCTGGAGTTGTGTCTGCCCCGTATGAAGCACATGTCGGATGTCTGGTAACTAGTCTCTATAATCGGATATACATGACCTAGTCATAATATCCCGATGGCCACGCAGCACTTAAGAGTACTAATACCGTATCTTACGTGACATCATCTCCACTATGACTGGAGTGATACTTCCGTCTTGACATCACACCCAATACTCTACGATTCTCAATATACCTAGTATCGGCGTACATAGAACCGGTTAAAGCCCTGGACGACCTCAACCAAAGTATATTGATTGTCGTAAGCATTAGCGGTGCAAGTCTCAGGTTAAGACCATATACACCTACCCTGATGTCGGACTCCCATAGACACATAGTCAAACTACCAATGGGATTCCGAGGGGGTCTATCCAGAGCGAAGCTGTTTCCCGTACCATCGGTGAAACACAACCTCCTACCGCACTTGCATAAGTATCTAATACTTAAATATATGAGAACTATGCCGTTGTGCCCTCACAACGCGCACAATTGCGATACTAGTCTTTTACGTATTTATCGATGTCCAATCTCGATAATACTCTTACTAGGGATATTTAATGATTTATCCTTCGTTGATTGATACTGTTTCATATCATTCTCAATCAAGGAACAAATCATAAGGACCTCTCATCATTTATATATCTAGGTGATCTAATCACAAATGATAAGAGTGCAATCTCCTTTGTCACATAGTTAATTTGTACAACAACACAATGATCTGTACAAATAGTGACGCTATAGGTCATAATTGTCCAATAATCTCCCACTTGGCCTATAGCCATTCACTCAAGTGTTTAACACCCGAACTATGTACGGTTTGCTCAAATTGCTGAGAAAAGGTTTTCGTCAACGGATTTCCATGATTATCGTCTGACGCGATTTATACGATCATCACATCGCCACGATGTATGATCCGAACGAATCAGATGAATAGTCGAAGTATGTATCTGGATCATTGATGAGACCATTAATTCTTTAGCCTGTGCTGACGCCTAGCTCAGCTGCTAACAGAACTATATCTAATCTAATTAGATTTATTATTGACCCAGATGGATTCTATTACTGCCTCAGCTGCTGCAATTTAACCCACATTTGTTGTTTATTCGGTAACAGTATCTTGCTTGGAAGATTTCCAGCTCACTGCTCCGTTATTCAAACTGTATAGTACCGTTTGTGACTTTCAGTCATTTTATCAGTTTGGAAACTTACAGTAGTGATCCCAGTCACTTCAAGTTCTCCTTCTCCACAGATTAAGACATCATCCTTAGATCTCTAAGATTCTAACAGATGTTCTTAACATCAATCCAGTGACCATCACCTGGATTGGCCTGATTGTGAATCCATATGCTCAAAGCGTATGAGACACCGGGTCATGTACATTTTTCAATGTATGAGTTCTCGAAGAGTTTTGACAACTTAATCTATCCCAGTAGATCTTTATTCCTAGAATAAAGGTTGTTACTCCCAAGAATTCTACGGAGAATTTTCTCGAAAGCCAAGCTTTCATCGATTGCTTTATATGGGAATTTCATTCCCAAGAAATGAATATGTTATCATTATTTTATGCAGGACATTCATTGTCAGTACGCTCCCACTAACCTCCTTATATACACAAGAATCATTTTCATTTTGAATTAAATCATAGACCATTATGATTACATCAAAACGATGATTCCAAGAACCTAATGCTTACTTCAATCCAAACATGGATCGAATAACCTGCAAACCTTGTTTACTGGTTTTAGTACGATAAAATCGTCAGGATGTTTTAAACATCCTCCAAAGGGTTTCCGTTTAAGGAAAGCGATTTTGATCTTTAACTGACACATTTCATAAATGAAACGTGCAGCTACAACAAGCATTATCCAAATGGATTTGCCAAGGCAACAGGTAAAAGGTTGAACCGTAATCAACACAATGTTGATAACGATACCTTACCGCTACAAGCCTAGCTTTGTATGTTGGTATGTTGCCATCCATGTATGTCTTCCTTGAAGACTTATACAGTACCTATAGGCACAATGCCTTATGGTACATCAACTAGTGTCCAAACATAGTTGTTATACATGGAATCCATTTTGGACTCATGACACTTTGCCATAACGGAAGTTGATACCTTGTATCACTCCTCATACGTAGTCGGTTGGTACACCTCAACAAGATTGACATCTTTATGAAGTGAGATCAGAAACCCATACCCCAGGTTGTTTTCTGATTCTCTATGATCTACGTGTTTCTTGTGTATACGAAGATTAATGGTATAGTTTCATCCTTGATGAACTATTTGTGTTCCATTAAGGACTTCATGCCTGAAACAGTATTACTCCGATTTTCATCGAGTTATACCATCCTCCCACTTACCACTGCATATCGGTAATCCTCTAAGAAAGACCGCATGACGAGCAACAATTACAATTGTTCTCTAGTGAGATGTATAAGTACTATACTTATGGTCTTCCCTAGGATAACCTATATTTGGCACTTATCCGATTTGGGTTCTAGTTTGGTATCATCCAAACGTAAGCCTAGCATACCCAAATCTTCAGGAGTGTGAAACCCAGTTTCTTTCCCGTTCATATCTAATATGAAATCTGTCAAACAGATTTTAATGGAACCTTATTCAAAATAAGTTTTGCACAGTTTATGCTTATCTTTGAAGGAAAAGGTAGCTCAGAGCGACTCATGATCAACCTTATCATGTCCAACAAAATTCAGTTTCTCCGTACGGACACACCGTCAAACTGACGTGTCTCGGGAGGAGTCCTCATTTGAAAGAATACTATACTCTTTCAAGTATATATGAAACTTATTGCTTAAGTATTTTCCATTACGGTCTTACCGTGACGGTTTAATACTTCAGCAGATCTGTTTGTCTATTTTGTGTCGAAACTCTAAAAGTTTCCGATTTGTCTTCTTTAAAAGAAACATATAACCATAACGTGATGCCACATCCGTATAGGTCACGAAACATTCATATCCACATCTAGCCTAGCTAGATATGGGCCCACTTACTTCACTATGAATAGGGCTAACAGATCGATGGCACTTACACTATTACCAAGTAAATAGTGTTTTAGGTACCTTACCTAATAAACTAGATTCGTAGACTTTATTTGATTAGTCAAATCAGTCCTAGTACCCACTCTTCAAAAGTGCGGATATACGATTCTCGTTTGATTGTGTCCCAGACAACAATGCCACAAATAAGTCTCATCTGATCAAATCAGTTTGAGCTATTTGTTTGTCATATTATATGTTCGAGATTTTATTTATATTCAAAATATAAATACTGTTATTCACATCTAATGTGTTTATCTCAATATCATCTTTATATAATAAAACACTTTAGTGTTCTGGAATATAAAGGTTTATCCACAATGGATTAAACACTGATATAGAGATAATGTTTCTAGTCTAACTAGTTACATTATAACAGTTTCCTAATTTAAGTACATACCCGAAGGTAGTTCCTAAATTTAGGTATCTATGGTCGAAATAGCGACTTTCGTCCCGTTTCCGATTCGCATATTAACCTCAGCTTGAAGTCAGTATCCTGCGCACAGCAGATTCTAAACATCAATACATATATTTTATGTACCATACTAAGTATTTAAAATCCAATTTCAATACTAGTAATGGACAAAATTTTGACAAACATCCTTAAAGTAGAGCCTTGCCCTTTCTTTAATTCCTTCGCGTCTGCCATATCCAAACGACAGTCACTTTGGGATATGTCCTTTTATCTTTCCAAAAGATGATAATGATTTTGCCTTTACCCTTTTTCAATATTTCAGAAGTCTTTGGCCAAGCCTTGGATTTCTAGAATATTGACGTAAAGTGCGCCTTGCGCTACTTATCTAATTGCAAAGTTTGACTTTATCTCCTTGAGATTAGTCATTAATTCTCCAAGAATTATTAATTGCAAATATAATACTTCTTAAATCTAAACATAGATTTATTACAAGTATATTGAATTAAGCTCTAAAATCATTACATAATTCTTCTAAAGATTATGCTCTACTACTTGCTTAATTCTGGGCTAAGGCATAATAGGTTATTTTATCAAATAAAGTAACTTATTATTTATTTCTAGAACCATCCTGAAATTTCATTCCCAATTTGAAAATTTAAACCATTTAAATATTGTAATCCAAGATTATATTTAAATGTCCAATCTTTCAATGTTTCTTGATTTTAATAGTCCAACTATTTAATCAATCATTTTAGGTACTATTTATCATAATGATTACAATAATCCATTTATTCAATCAACTATAATATTAATTCAATTATATTGTTTACTATAATCCAATTATAAAATCAACTATTTATTGAATTTATTTGAATATAGTCCAACTATATTAATTAAAACAACATTAAATATTAGTCCAACTAATACTTTTAATCATTTGACGAGTGATATTTGTTTGAGCGAGTATGGCAAGTATTGAACGAATATTACAAATTCAATTCTTGCCTCCCACTATTTTTCGGCGAGCCTCTAACCCTCAGTCGAGTACTCGGGAAACCGTGTTTCCTAGTGGGCTAGGATCCCGTTAAATGTCACACAATCTTGACTTTGGCCAACAAATTGTATGATAATTAACTAGGTAGATCTCTAGGATCAATTGGATCCGATCCAACTCCTAGATCCGGTAGGTGGACATCCAAGTCCGAAACATATATCTTATATATGCCTACATATCCAATACGTACCCTAACCTTTTTCCTCTGAATCAACTAGGCCTTGGCTTTGGCACAACAAACCTAATGATCCCAGTCAAGCGCGACCCATTGACCATGGAAAGCTTCGTAATCAATGTCAAGTGACAAGAAGTGAGCTTGGCTTTGTCCAACAAACCACAACTTGGACAAGACACCGATATGGAACAAAACTCTCGTGATTCAAACACATCTTCGACGGACAAAGGGCTTGACTTTGGCCAACAACCCAATGCCAATCTCGGATCTTGAGTAAGAATCACTCAATGGAAGGAAAAACGCATGATATTTGATGAGGGTTTTTCGCGTGCAAATTGGCTACCAATTTATTATCTTTGTTAAGGTCTCATCATCATACACCCTTAAACATGCATTCTAAATACATAATAAAGCACATATGATAATAAATAATAATGATATGCGGATGGATACTTAACACGTTGATCCTAGATCAAATCTCTCCCTTTCTCTCTCAAGCTAGCACTTGTATTACTTCTACCCGTTACACTACACTTCTAAAGAAACCTCATTTACATTAAGGGGAATAGGTGAGAAGAGACTACAAAGAGAATAGAGGTGATAAGGCTGGACACGCAGGTCCAATTTAATAAATCAAATTTATTATAACAATTTCCAAAATTGCCCCCACCCAACTAATATCCATCCGATATACATTATTCATTCATCACAACCATGTATTCACACAAGCATGTTATCAATCAATCTAATCAAATTAATTAATCTGATAATTAGTGATCATCCAATGTTCAAACAACGATTTGATTTTGTGCGAGTCAAACTCGTTTTGCGAATAAGTACTCAAAGTAGGAATTCTCGAATTAAAGTAAACTACGTCATTAAATCCAATTTAATATGCATTCAATTCTAATTCGTTATTTAATTCCAAATTAAATATCACACTTTAATAATAAACCTTTTACGACTTAAATTCCAAATTTAATCGTAACGCGTCTCAAAGACCGATTAACGTCCAACGTCAATTCAATTAAAGTCTAATGGGCTTTTAATTGATTTCTTAAGGCGTGGACTTTTTGTCAATTCGGGTCAAACCGAATAACCAAAATCCAATCCGAGATTTACCCCATAAGCCCATAAATCAATCTTGGCCCATTAGGCCCAATTAAACTTTAAGGGTTCATTAAGTAGCATTTGGGCTTAACAGAAGTGGTTTTGGGCCCAATTGGATCCAATCCAATTTGCCTAAATCCAACTTTGTACAACAAAGCCCAATAAGCCCATTTACAACTTTAAAAGCCTAAATCCAATTTCAAGGCCCAATTAATTAAATTCATAAAATCCAATTTCATAATCTAATTAACCTAATGTGTATATCATGATTAATCACCTAAATTAATATTTCCAAAACATTAAATTAGTCCAATAAATCATGCTTTTATCATCATCACATGTCCAACATACTTTGATGAAAAATCAAACCAATTTACATGCTTAAAGTGTCTCGGCCAAAGATGGACTTTTTTATCCGATTCGAATTCAATCCAATTAATTTCACAATCGATATTAAGTCCTCATCCCGAATGATTTCCAACACATCCAATGAATTAAAAATCAAAATTCCAAGACATCCTAGGGCATAATCACATTCGGCCAACATAAGGAATTTGGGGATTTTGTTCAATTCAAAATTTAATCTAATTCAATCTCAAATTAACATCATCCAACATCATTACAACTCATCCAATGAATCAAAATGAAAAATTCCAAGAATCCCAAAAACCCTAATGTATTCGGCCAAGGTGAAATTTTTGGGGAAATTTGATCCAATCATCATTTCATGAAATTGATCCAATCAAACTTCAATTAAACATCATTTAAACATGCTCAATCAAACAATTTAACTAAATCATGCTCAAAATCAATTTACCCAATTTTAAGCCCTAAAAAATTCATGCTTGAACCTAGGCTCTTGATGCCATTGTTGGTTATTATCTAGGTCCCAAGATCATCAAACAAGCATGACGATGTGTGAAATACATATCAAAGAAGTTGCGGAATACTTACATTGATCGGTTGAGATGAAACGACGAACAAAACTCCAAGTTTTTGTCCTTCAAAGTGGTGCCCACTGCATGCAGTCCACTGCTCAAAAAATCAATTTTGAGTCTTCAAGAATCCAAGATTTGATCTCCGAATATTCGTCGTTTGATTCCCGGCTCGTGGGTGAGTTTCCCTAACACCTTCGTACAACTCTCGGAGTGCTAGATCTTGCCAAGTTTGCCACAAAATTGGCCAAAAATGCTCACTGGTTCACGCCATTTCTGGGCTGTGAACAGCCCCTTGGGCGTGAGGTTTGGAGAAGAAAGAGAGAAGGAGAGATAAAATGTGTATTAGGTTGTTTAAGCATTTCCAAAATGCTTTATATATTTTTCATAAAATATATCAAAGATTTACCGAATTAATTATCAAATAATTAAATGGTAAATACTTTTCCAACCACTTGCACTATTCCACCAACTTACATCACTCAAAGTGTCAAGTTTCTTTTCAATCAATCAATCACATCAATCACACAAATGTCATATCACTCAAAGTGACGTTTGATTTGACGCTTGATGTGACGAATGATTTAACGCTTGATTTGACTTGCGTGCTGCATTCGAATTCGAAATGCGAATGCGCTCGCAAATAATCTCGGGCTCGGGTTCGTTAATTCCAAATTAACGATTTATCTGTCACGTCGTAATTAAATGATTATGCCTAGCGAATTCACTATTCATGATGCTAACGAATTAATTCTAAATTAATTCGTTCGCCCGAATTAAAATCTGATTTCAATTCCGCGTCGAAATCCAATTTTGTTTAATATATCAAATATATTAATTTACCGATTAATTCCAAATTAATCATTATCTCTCTTTTAATGATGTTTTATCCTAGATAAAATATCTCCGAAATCAATCCTAGATTAATTTCTCTCTCATCAAATTAATCTCAGATTAATTAAAGTGTGAGTCATACATCATTGGTGAATCATTGGGAAGCGACCCATGAGATCTCCAGATATGTTGGCAGTAAATACTGTCGTCGGACTATCCGAACACGTACGTACCAAGTACAACGTTTTACCGATTCACAAGACAAGGTTGGCTTCTAGCAAAGTGCCATGCCTACCCAATTCTCCGGAAATATCCTTACAGGAATATGTGATCTATATCAGGCGTAGTATACATCGTATAGTGCATATCGGTCCAGTATCGGATGGTCACGTGCTACGCCTGGGGCTGGAGTTGTGTCTGCCCCGTACGAAGCACATGTCGGATGTCTGGTAACTAGTCTCTATAATCGGATATACATGACCTAGTCATAATATCCTGATGGCCGCGCAGCACTTAAGAGTACTAATACCGTATCCTACGTGACATCATCTCCACTATGACTGGAGTGATACTTCTATCTTGACATCACACCCAATACTCTACGATTCTCAATATACCTAGTATCGCCATACACAGAACCGGTTAAAGCCCTGGACGACCTCAACCAAAGTATATTGATTGTCGTAAGCATTAGCGGTGCAAGTCTCAAGTTAAGACCATATACACCTACCCTGATGTCGGACTCCCATAGACACATAGTCAAACTACCAATGGGATTCCGAGGGGGTCTATCCAACCTCACAACCTCCTACCGCACTTGCATAAGTATCCAATACTTAAATATATGAGAACTATACCGTTGTGCCCTCACAACGCGCACAAGTGTGATACTAGTCTTTTACGTATTTATCGATGTCCAATCTCGATAATACTCTGACTAGGGATATTTAATGATTTATCCTTCGTTGATTGATACTGTCTCATATCATTCTCAATCAAGGAACAAATCATAAGGACCTCTCATCATTTATATATCTAGGTGATCTAATCACAAATGATAAGAGTGCAATCTCCTTTGTCACATAGTAAATTTGTACAACAACACAATGATCTGTATAAATAGTGACGCTATGGGTCATAATTGTCCAACAAACTGTTCAACACGGAAGTTGTAGGTCTAGATCTCAGCTTTCCAAAGATATAAAATTCATGAAAATCAGAGATCGTATGAAAATGTTACTCTCCAAATATAATGGGCAATCGAAAAGAAACATTGTACAGTCTTGTCCTGGGACTTCGAGAAATTTACCGATTGTCCCCAAAGTTATACCATGTGTAAATTTGAGTTTAAACATAATCTATTTTATGTGCTTCCATCCCATACATAACAGTACAGTTGTATTCAGTAGTAAAAACTACCGGTTATTATAGGGACCTACTAAGCATTCTTCGGTATGAACTTTATTGCACTTCGGGCATGACTACTTCCTTTTAGTCCTTGGCATTGCTCCAATTTTACAGTCCCAACATTTCCTACTACCATTCTTAGTTTCTTAGTTTCCCTCTAATTAGTTCACCGTTCCATGGGGTTCCATAGCCTGGATGCCTTGCCAGATGCCACTACTTTCAAAACCTGCCTGGATCGTTGAATGTCTTTGAAGATGTCATTTTGATTTTATTTGGCCATCATCGCCTTGTCCACTACATCTTCATATGTCTGAACAACATACATCATTACTAAGCTCTTTATTATAGGATTCATTGCCCTTATGAAATTGTCCTTCCTTTTATATGTGTTCTCCATGAAAAAAGAAACATACATAAATCCTTGTTCAAATTTCCTCACTAGTTCCACCACTCTCATGCTTCCTTGCTTGATCTCTAGAAACTCCTTAACCTTCGTTGCTTTTGTATCATTAGGGAGATACTTGTCATCAAAAATCTCCTTAAACCTTCCTCAAGTGAGATTGTCAGGATTTATATAGAGTATGGCTTGTCCCACCAATCTCGTGCATGAATGGTCAACATAAAGGTTGCGCACTATATATTCTCAACATCCGTGAGCCTTAAATGATCAAATATGACCTCAGATGACCAGATCCAATCCTCTGCCATGAGTGGATCGGTAACTCCTAAGAACTCGTTAGGGCGAAATCATCTGACCGGAGGCCATACAATCACAAAGGCCATTGGGAAAAACATCCCAAGCTATCCATGTGGAAAGTAATAATATTCACATCCCACCATGTGTTGATTAAAAACAAAAGAAAAAATAATAGGGGTGACATATCACACACACCGAACTACCCAAAAACACTAAAATAATAGAGAGCGTCTCACCCTGTGCTGCTAAAAAAAACAAAGGTTGCCGATGTAGCTACAACTCAGTGTTTATTTAGGCCATAATCACATATGGGTATTCACCATCTACATGCCACGCTCCTCACAATCCAACTGCCCCAAGAGCTATGTTAACCTCGGGCTATGGATACCAAAATGGGCTGTAAATTCCATAGGGGTATTATCTCTCACTATGTCATGTGGACCCTGAGGCTACAAACATCACTAATACTTGTAAGCCTTCCTCACGTTATGTACCTTAAATAGGGATGCCAAATGCTACATGAGCCCTCCGGTCACAAGGGTATTATTTTCCAGAGGCTACATTCATCACGTAAGTCCTCCAACCCTTCATGCTATATACCTCAAATGGGGGTATCACACGCCACATGGGTCTTAGTGTCCTAGACATACCCAAGGTCTCTAGTCATGATATTGTGTGTGAATGATCAAGTGAGTTTGTGGAAAAAACTTACATTGAACAGATGTGATTCAAAACTTTATTTTTATGTTGATGAAGCTCCATGCTTTGTTGAATGAGTCCAACCCAAGGGTGAGTTTCCCTATCACCTTAATCAACTCCAAATGTGCTAGCAAGCTTGAATTTTTTTTTCAACCAAAACATCAAAATGAGAAGGAAAGTTTCTGCCAACCAAAGGAAGGGAGAAGAGAGAGTTTTCTTTGTATTTTGTTTTCCAAAAAACTTAATACCAAAGTCGACTTGCAAATGGCGTATTTCTTTTTACAAAAAGAAAAGCAAAGTGTGTTGGAGGGAAAACAGCATTAAATGCTCTCAACAACTACCATCACTCATGTAGACATTTGATGTAAGTTTGTGGGCCTCACCACTAAAATTCAAAATTCAAGTTGGCTTTCCGTTGCGACGTAATTAAATCCAATTTAATTAAATAATAATGTCTAGCAGAATTATTAAGAAAGTTGCTTACGAATTAATTCCAAATTAATTCATTCGCCCGAATTAAAATCCAATTTTAAAATTACATTGAAATCCGATTTCAATTAATGTATCCAATATATTATTTAATCGATTAATTCCAAATTAATCTCATTCTATTTTCTATACGAATTTTATCTCAGATAAATTTTTACCGCAATTAATCCTAGATTAATTTTCTCTCTCTCATAATTAATCCCAGTTTATTTTTATTTGAGTCAAATATCATCGGTGAATCTTTGGGAAGCGACCCAAGAGGCCCCTGAATATGTTGGCAATAAATCCGGTTGTCAGACTATCCGACACGTGCGTACCACGTACTACATTCTCAAAGATTTACAAGACATGATTGGCTTCTAGCAAAGCACCGTACCTACCCAATTCTCTAGAAATATTCAACGAATAATAAATAATCTATATCAGGCATAGTATACTATGTATTGGGTATTACGATCCAGTATCGGATGTCACATGCTAAGCCTTGTGCTGGAATTATGTCTACCCCATACGAAGCATATATCGGATCACTAGCAACTAGTCTCTATATTCAGATAATCATGACCTAGTCATATTATCTCGATAGCTGCAGCATATGAGAGTACTAGTTCTGTATCTCTTTATGATCATCATCTCCATATGACAGAAGTGATATTTCCATCTTGACATCCCAATACACTATGATTCTCAGTAAACCCAGAAGAGGCGTACACAGAACCTGTTAAAGCCCCTGACGACTAAAATCAAAGCATACTGATTGTTACAAGTATTAGCGATGCAAGTCTCAGGTTAAGACCACATACACCTACCCTGATTCGGATTCCTATAGACATATAGTCATACTACCAATGGGATTCCAAGGGGTCTATCCAGAGCGAAGCTATTCCCGGTCCAACAGCTAACCGAACCTGCTATCACACTTGTATAAGTGTAGGCACTGTATTTTTACATGTAAGTCCCGACGACGATCCTCGTATGGAGGCACTACCCTTTACGTTGCGGAAGTCGCGGGAAACGGACGTCGGAAGGGAAAAGTCAAGAAATAAATACCTTGTGGATTTAATTCGTTTGCTTAGTCTCGGGTTCACTTGTTAAATCTCTATTTTAAATTTTATCCTCTGCCCAAGCCCACCAAAGACACCAAGCCCACTAAAACCCATCCAAAAAAAATATTTAAAACACATGTCACAAATAAAATTAAATCAAATCCAATTAAATCTAATTTTTAAATTAAATAAATCCCTCCTAATCTAAATAAATCACTTCCTAATTTAAATAAATCACCTAACAATTAAAGAAATTCCTAATTAAATTAAATACCATGCATAACTTGATTTCTTTCTTTTTCAAAACCCATGCATTACCCTAATATACCACTATAAAAATAACACAAAACCCTAAACTCCCAAGAGGATCCCCACGGCAACAACAAAAAAAATTTCACACTCTCTCTATGAGAAACGAAACCCTAAGCTAGCTATCTCATTGACGGCTGTAACCAAAACAAATAGAAAAAACCCCTAAGGATCCCTCTCTCTTCTCTCTCTAAAACAAAAAAAAAAACAAACCCTACTTACGCTCTCACAGAATCGACCACGAGAAGAACCATCTTCACCCTTTCTCACTCTTGGTAGAACATAAAGCACTAATAACCCTAAACATCTCTCTGCAGCCAATCACAAATCAAAAACAAAACAAAGATCTCTCTCTTTATTTCTTTGATCGGCATGACACGTTCAACCTCAGACAACAAGCAAGCCCTTCACTCATGAAACATGCGCACACACGTCACTCACAAACTTAAACAGGAACCTTCCATCAAAGTCACATTGCACACGCCACTAGCATATCTCTCACTCCTCTCGGCTGCACCCTAACCCCACTCATAGCCACGCACTGCCCACTCTCATAAATTCAATAAACCCACACTCCTCACATAGCCCATAACGTAAACTGCCCATCAAACCCATCTCAAAGCAACCACTCTCGTAGATTCAACAAACCCTCACATCCATTCTCACCCTAAACAAATAAATAAACCACAATACCCTTCGTGTTGAAGCCAGTTCACGTACCTAACAAATCAGCCCCCCTACTTCATGCCTCTGACTCAACAAATCAGCCTCCACTTCATGCACAAATCACATCACAAATCAGCCTCTTCTTTACGCCCAAAATACACCACAAATCAGCCACTCTTTAACCGTAAAACCATCCTCAAACTTCACCTAGAATTCACACCAAAACAGCAACAAAAACCAGCTCTAAACAGTCCCAAAAAACTGCACAGCCAGAACATCAAAAACTATAACAAAAATAGTCCCAAAAATCACACAAAACAGCCCCAAAATAGTCCCGCATTATCGCAAAACAGTAAGCCAAAACCATGACCAGAAATAGCCGTGAAACATAGTAAAAACAGTAGCCCAAACAGTGGAACAACGAAGGAAAATGTTGAACCAGTGAACCGAAGGAGTTACGGAGCATCAACCCTTCCGACGACCACGAACGCACTTCCAAGAGATGACTTAAGAGGTTAGACTTGAAGGCACCCATCTTTATCTATTCTCCTTTATTTTTATTTATTTTCTTATTTTACTTCACATGAGTATTGTGGATTGATGTATACTATGACGATGGGATGAATGGAATATGTGTTATCTCTTGCGGTATATCGGATGGAAACCCGTACTTAAATTCCGTAGCCGAATCTAAATGGACGGTAGTGCGGTCTACACTCGGGATACAATGCCACGTACCACTTGAGGGACACACGTATTTCATTTCATCCAAGTTTGTGTTCATTTGTTGTTTATTAGGAATACTATGTTACTTTTATGAATGATTTAGTCGATTGTTTCTAAGCATGATTGATTTATTTCTTTTGCATTAGGAATTTAATTATGTCTTTTCTACGTTTACTTCTAGATCATTATTCTATTTATATTGTCATGTTTATTGATTTAATGCGTTCATGTGCTTGCCGTTATGCCGACTTACTTTTATGCATGCAAACGTAGATTTAGGCTTTACTTTCATTCATGCGAACTTAGATATAGGTTTTACTTTCATGTATGCAAACTAGACGTAGGTTATTCTTTCGTATTTAGGTTACGTAGACTTTGTTAAATTATTGCATAAATCTTTTCATTACAAGTGGCATAAGTAAGGGACCATTCCGAACCCAACAGTTTGAGGTCTTCCCTTGCGAGGGGTGAGTGCAGCCTTCAATCATTTTCCCAGTTCACACTGGGTGGTGACTCCATTATTTTTCAGTTTAGTTCCCCGTGGACTATTCCGTACTTCTGACTAGGCCGTGAGCCTCGAACAATGTCACCGATTTCTGTGTCCTACAGTCTAGCGACTCCACTTGGGATAGAGAATCGGCCCTGAAATAATATCTTGTAGTGTTTGTGATTTATGATTTAGTTAACCATGTCTACCATTGGTTGAAAGGGTTTTAATCAAAGGCATTATTAGAGCTGGGTGATGGTTTGGTGTCTTCCTTCATTCACTACCTTTCTATCACTGAAGGGAAAAGCTGTGAAAGCACCTAGATAATCATTTACTCGATGCTTACTGTGATGGACTAATTTGGAGGACTTGTTGTTTATTCTTGCCACCAAGGTGATAAGAGCCTAAGAGGCTTGGGTATTTAAGAGAGTTCGCTCCACCCTCCCTCTGGGGAATCTACAATAGGAAATCCATTTGACAGTCAGTCAAGCACAATCACTCATTGGTACGTACCTTAGTGTATAAAAAAAGTGCGCTCACTTGGTCGCTCGAACCCTTGAGTGGGGAGACCTAGTCGTGGGCAACCCTTCGTCGATGGGAGCCTTCATCTACACTCCTATAAACCCACATGTGAACCATAGTTGTATGACCAATAGAAGCCACCCCTTTTATGCTTTTGATAAACACATGCATATTATATCTCATGCATCGCATGCATTTCATACATCTCATGCATACACGTATCATGTAAACCCTATGTCTTAAAAGCCATCATAGATATCCGTTGGGTTAGAGAAGAAAGAAAGATTTTTCAAAAAGAGTTAGCAAACATGGATATCGGGGAAGAGAAAGCCGGGAAACGGAAAATTTATGGCAATGATAGAAAGACCATTGTGAAAAAAAGAAAAAGAAAAAGAAAAGAGAAAAAAAATATATGAAAAAATGGCCAAAAAAAAGAAGAAAAAAAATATTTGTTGTTAGTCCATAATAGTTAGACATAAGTCCAATGATGAAATCATTTACTTTAGGGTGAAATCTTAGAAACGATAAACTCTTGGTGTGCTTTTATCTGATACTTTGAGTGATTGATCTATGTTAGACTCGTAAGTACTTGATTATGGTTCTTAGTAGTGAAAACCCGAGTAGTTAGCAAACGACTAGTTGAAGAAATTATAGGTCGGTGAATGACTGTTTGCTTAGAAGTCTATCTTGATTTTCTTATGTTATGATGTGTGGTATGGTTGAAAACGAAAGAAAAGTCTCTAAAGAAAAGAATTAAACCACCTATAACCGATAAGCGTGAGCTACCCATGGGCGAGTATTATGACCACCATGAGGAGAAATGTTACCTTAAAGGGTAAGTGTGTTTAAAAAAAGAAAAAGAAAAGAAAAGAAAAAAGAAGTTCAAAATGAAAAGAAATAAAGAAATAGACAAAAGAGAATGAAAACCATACCACATTGAGCACAGAAAAGCAACTGCAGGCATAATTGAGACATCTAGGTTGGTTTGACCTATCGATCCCAATTTTTTGACGAAATCATTGAGTTGGCTTACTTGGGATGAATCGGTAAAGGAACCTTTGCGCACACACACTTTGAGTCTGGCTTAGATCATTTATTCAAAGACTTGGATTTGAGTTGCATTGAATGTTTTGAAGGTTCTCTGTTTTTCAATATTGGGCATTCTTTGAGGACGATAATATGTGAAACTATTGGGACAATTTCGTAGCATGTGACATAGTATGTTGATATGGAATGCCACATCATGTAGTCCACCTTGAACAAGTGCAAACAGTAGAGAGCAGAAAGCTAAGCCAGGACTGGGGGCGACCAGTCTACCACCTCGCGAATAAGGGATATATCGAGAACTTGAGCCATAAGATAACTGAGCAATCACCAGAAGAGAACTGGCAAAAGGATATTGTAAGCCGACCCGGGGGCGATCAAAGACTTTTGTAGGCGAGAAACACCGAGGAGCACAAGGAAGACCTAACCCATTGGAATAGGAAATACATTCATGCATACATGTATACACGTCACATGCACACAATCTTTGTCTTGTTTTGTTCTCAGGTTTTGAAGAAAAGCGTCCAAGATAAATAGTTCGAGAATAAAGCCCACAATCAACAGTTCGGGAACAAAGCCCAGGGAATAAAGCCCGCAATCAACAGTTCGGGAACAAAGCCCACAATCAACTGTTCGGGAACAAAGCCTAGGGAATAAAACCTATAATTAATTCGGGAATAAAGCCCACCGTCAACACAGTTTGGGAACAAAGCCCACAGTCAGCAAGATCGAGAACAAAGCCCACTCTCAACGCAGATCGGGAATAAAGCCCATATTCAGTATAATTCGGGAATAAAGCCCATAATCAACAGTTCGGAAACAAAGCTCACAATCAATTCATTTCGGGAATAAAGCCAATAATCAACACATCTCAGGAATAAAGCCCACAATCAGTTCAATACGGGAATAAAGCCCACAATCAATTCAGTTCGGGAATAAAGCCCACTCTCTAATCAGTTCGGGAATAAAGCTCGGAATCAATACAGTTCGGGAATAAAGCCCACATTCAGTACAACTCGGGAACAAAGCCCACAGTCAACACAATTCGGGAACAAATCCCATATTCAGTACAGTTCAGGAATAAAGCCCGCACAATCAACATAAGTTCGGGAACAAAGCCCACATTCAGTAAAGCTCGGGAACAAAGCCTACAGTCAACATAGTTCAGGAACAAAGTGCACTCTCTACACAGATCGAGAATAAAGCCACAGTCAGCTCAATTCGGGAACAAAACCCACATTCAGCACAGCTCGGGAACAAAGCCTACAGTCAACACAAGTTCGAGAACAAAGCCCAGGGAATAAAGCCCACACTCAGCACAGACCCGCAAATCAATTTGGGAACAAGACCCACAATCGGGAATAAGACCCGCAACTCAATTTGGGAACAAGACCCATAATCGGGAACAAGACCCGAAATTCAATTTGGGAATAAGACCCACAATCAGAGAACAAGACTCATAACTCAATCCAGGGAATAAGACCCTCAGATCAGTTCGGGAACAAGACCCACAACTCAAATAGGGAATAATACCCTCAAGTCAATTCAAGGAACAAGACCCTCATCTCAATTTGGGAACATGACCTTCATTATAATTCGAGAACAAGACCCTCATCTTAACTCAGTAACGGTTCAGAAATGGACCACTAACACATCATCAGCATGCCGAAAATGGCACTTCGGAAATGGAGCACAGTTTGGAAATGGACCATTATCACACTAGCAATGCCTCGGGGATGAGGTTTAGTATATCGAGAATTACATTTTGAGGATGAAGCATGGGTCGAGGCCCACATCAGTATCAGTTTGGGGATGAGTCCCAGGGTGAGGCCCACACATCATTTGCACGCCGAGTATGACACTCCGAGTATGGAGACACACATCATCAGCGCGCCAGGTATGGCACTCCGGGTATAGAGACACACATCATAAGCACGCCGGGTATGGAGACACACATCATCAGCATACCGAGTATGACACTGCGGGTATAGAGACACAACCACGACACCTTAGGTATAGGGTTTAACACGCCAGATATGGCACTCCGGGTATGAAGTCACAACTGCGACACCTCAGGTATAGGGTTAGCACGCCGGGTATGGCACTCCAGGTATAGAGACATAACTGTGACACCTCGAGTATAGGGTTTAGCACGCCGGGTATGACACTCCAGGTATGGAGACACAACCGCGACACCTCAGGTATGTGGTTTAGCATGCCTGGTATGGCACTGTTGGTTTAAATCTAGGTCCCAATATCATAACAAGCATGAAAAACATGTGTGAATACATCAAAGGAGATGGCGGAATAATCAAATCGATCGGTTGTGACGATTTGAAGAAGAACAAAATGATTTTCCCCTTCAAAGTGGCGCCATTAGCAGTGCAGTCCACTGCTCACTGTTTTCAGTTTTGGTCCATGAATTTGAGCCTTGAACTTACGTCAAACGATTCTCGGCTCGTGGGTGAGTTTCCCTAACACCTTCGTATGCCTCTAAGGAGTGTGCTAGCACTTGGATTTTGCCACAAAACCCTCAAAAATGGATCATCATTTTCGGCCAACCTAGGGCAGTTCACTGCATTGGGCGTGAGCTTTTTGAGAGGAAAAAGAGATGGAGAATGGAGTAGGTTAAGGGAAAAAGGTGTAAAACATTTCACTTATATATTTTCCAAAATTACTAAAGAATTTACCATTTATTTTATGCTTTCAAAAAGGCAAAATAAATAAAATTGTAAATACTTTTAAATGAAATGTTTTACCTATTGCCATGCTTTTACCCTTGGTAAAAGGTGAAAAGGAAAAGCCTTTGACTTTTCCAAAAGTTAAAAGTCTTTTCCCCCCAAAATTTCCCTCCAAATCTTAAAGGTCAAAGTCAAAGAGTCAAAGTTATTTTTTCCAAAAAATGATTTGACTTTTATGACTTGCGAAGTGATTTACGATACGACTTGCGGCACGTGATTCAAAATCGGTGTAACTTCGTAAACACATTCCGAGCTCGATTTTGATAATTATAAATTAACGATTTTTCCGATGCCTCGTTAATAAATCCAATTTACTAATCACGTCGCTCGAGAATTAATTCTAAATTAATTCAAGTGCCCGAATTAAAATATAATTTTAATTCCTAATCAAAATCCAATTTCGTTTAATATATCGAATATATTATTTATCAATTAATTCCAAATTAATCGTTCTCTCTCTTTAAATTGATATTTTATCCTAGATAAAATATCTCTGTAATTAATCCTAGATTAATTTTCTCTCTCTTTAAATTAATCCCAGATTAATATATTGTGCGAGTCATACATCATCGGTGAATCATTGGGAAGCGACCCATGAGATCCCCGGATATGTTGGCAGTAAATACGGTCGTCGGACTATCCGAACACGTAAGTACCTCGTACTACGTCTTACCGATTTACAAGACAAGGTTGGCCTCTAGTAAAGCGCCATGCCTACCCAATTCTCCGGAAATATCCTTACAAGAATGAAGGATCTGTATCAGGCGTAGTATACATGGTATTGTGCATTTATGTCCAGTATCGGATGATCACGTGCTAGGCCTGAGGCTGGAATTGTGTCTGCCCCGTACGAAGCACTTGTCGGATGTCTGGTAACTAGTCTCTATAATCGGAAATACATGACCTAGTCATAATATCCCGATGGCCGCGCAGCACTTAAGAGCACTAATACCGTATCTTGTGTGACATCATCTCCACTATGACTGGAGTGATACTTCCGTCTTGACATCACACCCAATACTATAAGATTCTCAATATACCCAGTATTGGCGTACACAGAACCGGTTAAAGCCCTGGATGACCTCAACCAAAGTATATTGATTGTCGTAAGCATTAGCGGTGCAAGTCTCAGGTTAAGACCAAATACCCCTACCCTGATATCGGATTCCCATAGACACATAGTCAAACTACCAATGGGATTCCGAGGGGGTCTATCCAGAGCGAAGCTATTTTCCGTACCATCGGTAAAACACAACCTCCTACCGCACTTGCATAAGTATCCAATACTTAATATATGAGAACTATGCCCGTTATGCCCTCACAACGTGCACAATTGCAATACTAGTCTTTTACGCATTACCGATGTCCAATCTCGATAATACTCTGACTAGGGAAATTAATGATTTATCCTTCATTGATTGATACTGTCTCATATCATTCTCAATCATGGAACAAATCATAAGGACCTCTCATCATTTATATATCTAGGTGATCTAATCACAAATGATAAGAGTGCAATCTCCTTTGTCACATAGTTAATTTGTACAACAACACCATGATCTGTACAAATAGTGACGCTATGGGTCATAACTGTCCAACAATCTCCCACTTGGCCTATAGCCAGTCACTCGAGTGCCTAACACCCGAACTATGTACGGTTGGCTCAAATTGCTGAGAAAAGCTTTCGTCAGCGGATTTGTATGATTATCGTCTGATGTGATTTATACGATCATTACATCGCCATGATGTATGATCCGAACGAATCAGATGAATAGTCGAAGTATGCATCTGGATCGTTAATGAGACCATTAATTCTTTAGCCTGTGCTGACGCGTAGCTCAGCTGCTAACAGAACTATATCTAATCTAATTAGATTTATGATCGACCCAAATGGCTTCTATTGCTGCCTCAGCTGCAGTAATAATTCGTATTTGTTGTTTATTCGGTAACAATATCTTGCTTGGAAGCTTTCCAGCTCACTGTACCGTTATTCAAACTGTATAGTACCGTTTGCGACTTTTAGTCATTTTATCGGTTTGGAAACTTGCACTTGTGATCCCAGTCACTTCAAGTTCTCCTTCTCCACAGATTAAGACAGCATCCTTAGATCTCTAAGATTCTAACGGATGTTCTTAACATCAATCCAGTGACTATCACTTGGATTGGCCTGATTATGAATCCATATGCTCAAAGCGTATGAGACACCAAGTCACGTACATTTTTCAATATACGAGTTCTCACAGAGTTTTAACAACTTAATCTATCCCAGTAGATCTTTATTCCTAGAATAAAGATTGTTACTCCCAAGAATTCTACGGAGAATTTTCTCGAAAGCCAGGCTTTCGTCGATTGTTATTATGGGAATTTCATTTCCAAGAAATGATATATGTTATAATTATTTATATGACAGTCACTGTAAGTGCGCTCCCACTAACCTCCTATATATATATATATTCAAGAATCATATTCGTTTTGAATTAAATCATACACTATTATGATTACATCAAAACGTTAATTCCAAGAACCTAATGCTTGCTTCAATCCAAACATGGATCGAGTAACCCGCAAACCTGGTTTACTGGTTTTAGTACGACAAAATTGTTAGGATGTTATAAACATCCTCTAAAAGGTTTCCGTTTAAGGAAAGCGATTTTGATCTTTAACTGACACATTTCATAGATGAAACGTGCAGCTTCAGCAAGCATTATCCAAATGGATTTACCGTGGCAACAGGTAAAAGGTTGAACCGTAATCAACATAATGTTGATAATGATACCTTTCCGCTACAAGCCTAGCTTTGTACGTTGGTATGTTGCCTTCCATGTATGTCTTCCTTGAAGACTTATACAGCACCTATAGGCACAATGCCTTATGGTACAACAACTAGTATCCAATCATAGTTGTTATACATGGAATCCATTTCGGACTCATGGCACTTTACCATGATGGGATTCGATACCTCGTATCACTTCCCCATTCGTAGTCGGTTGGTATACCTCAACAAGATTGACATCTTTATGAGGTGAGATCAGAAATCCATACCCCTGATTGTTTTCTGATTCTCCCCGATCTACGCGGTTCTTGTGTATATGAAGATTAATGGTATATGTTCATCCTTGATGAACAGTTTGTGTTCCATTAAGGACTTCATGCCTTGAACAGTATTGCTCCGATTTTCATCGAGTTATACCATTCTCCCACTTACCACTGCATATTAGTATTCCTCTAAGGAAAACCGCATGGTGAGCAATAATCTAATTGTTCTCTGGTGAGAAGTATAAGTACAATATTTATGGTATCCCAAGGATAACCTTAATTTGGCACTTATCTTATTTGGGTTTCCGTTTGGTATCATCCAAACATATGCCCGGCATTCCCAAATTGTTAGGAGTGAGAAACTCTATTTTTATCCCTGATCATATCTAAAATGAATTATGTCTAACAGATTAATATGGAACCTTATTCCAAATAAGTTTTGCACTGTTAATGCATATCCGTTGAAGGAAATGGTAGCTCAGAGCGACTCATGATAAACCTTATCATGTCCAACAAAATTCGGTTTCTCCGTTCGGACACACCATCAATTGACGTGTTCCGGGAGGAGTCCTCAATTGAAAGAATACTATACTCTCTCATGTATTTGTTAAACTTATTGCTTAAGTGTTTTCCATTACGGTCTTACCGTGACGGTTTAATACTTTAGCCGATCTGTTTTATTTATTTCGTGTCGAAACTTTAAAAGTTTTCGATTTGTGTTCTTCAAAAGAAACACATAACCATAACGTGATGCCACATCCGTTAAGGTCACGAAACATTCATTTCCACATCTAGCCTAGCTAGATACGGGGCCACTTACTTCACTATGAATAGGGCTAACAGATCGGTGGCACTTACACTATTACCAAGAAAATAGTATTTTAGGTACTTTACCTAATAAATTAGATTCGTAGACTTTATTTGAATAGTCAAATCAGTCCTAGTACCCACTCTTCAAAAGTGTGGATATACGAGTCTTGTTAATTGTGTCATAGACAACAATGCCACAAATAAGTCTCTACTGATCAAATCAGTTTGAGCTATTTGTTTGTCATATTATATGTTCGAGATTTTATTTATATTCAAAATATAAATACTATTATTCACATCTAATGTGTTTATCTCAATATCATCTTTATATAATAAAACACTTTAGTGTTCTAGAATATAAAAGGTTCACCCGCAGCGGGTTAAACACTAATATAGAGATAATGTTCCTAGTCAAACTAGTTACATTATAATAGTTTCCTAATATAGGTACACACCCGAAGGGTAGTTCTTAAACTTAGGTATCTACGGTCGAAACATCGACTTTCATCTTGTTTCCGATTCGCAGATTAAATATTAACTGAAGTCAGTATCTTGCTCACAGTAGATTTTGTACATCAGTACATATATCTATGTACCACACTAAGTATTTAAAATCCAATTTCAATACTAGTAGTGAACATAATTATGACAAACATATTTAAAGTTAGAGCCTTGCCCTTTCTTTAATTCCTTCGTGTTTGTCATATCCAAACGGCAATCACTTTTGGATACGTCCTTTATATTCCAAGAAGCTTATAATGATCTTGCCTTTACCTTTTCCAACATTTCAGAAGCCTTTGGCCAAGCCTTGGCCTTCTAGAATATCGAGGTAAGGTGCGTCTTACGCTACTTACCTAATTGCAAACTTTGACTTTGTCTCCTCGAGAACAGTCATTAACTCTCCAAGAGTTATTTATTTGCAATTTAATACTTCTTAAATCTAAACATAGATTTATGACATGTATAGCGGATTAAGCACTTTAAGTTATCATCACATAAATCTTCCAAGATTATGCTATACTATTTGCTTAATTCTAGGTTTTGGCATAATATGTTATTTTATCAAATAAAGTAACTTATTTCCAAGACCATCCTGAAATATAATTCCCAATTTGAAAAATTAAACCATTTAAATATTTTAATCCAAGATTATATTTAAATGTCCAATCTTTCAATTACATCTTGATTTTAATAGTCTAACTATTTAATCAACGATTTAGGTACTATTTATTATAATGATTACAATAGTCCAACTATTTAATCAACTATAATTTAATAGATTAAAGAATCAATTATATTGATTACTATAATCCAATTATAAAATCAACTATAATTGAATGGTTTGAATATAGTCCAACTATTTATTAAAACAACGTTTAAATATTAGTCCAACTAACATTTTAATTTTGTAACGACGAATGATATTTGTTTGAGCGTATATGGTAAGTAATTGAACGAATATTGCAAATTCAATTCTTGCCTCCCACTATTTTTCGGCGAGCCTCTAACCCTCTGTTGAGTACTCGAGAAACCGTGTTTCCTAGTGGGCTAGGATCCCGTTAAATAACACACAATTTTGACTTTGGCCAACAAATTGTATGATATTTAACTAGGTAGATCTCTAAGATCAATTGGATCCAATCCAATTCCTAGAACCAGTAGGCGGATATCCAAATCCTAAACATATATCTTATATATGCCAATACATTCAATGTATTACCTAACATTTTCCTCTGAATCAACTAAGCCTTGGTTTTGGCACAACAAGCTTAATGATCCCAGTCAAGCGCGACCCATTGACCATGGAAAGCTTCGTAACCAATGTCGATGGACAAGAAGTGGTCTTGACTTTGGCCAACAAACCATAACTTGGACAAGACACCAATATAGAACAAAACTCTCGTGATTCAAACACATCTTCGACGGACAAAGGGCTTGACTTTGGCCAACAACCCAATGCCAATCTCGGATCTTGAGTAAGAATCACTCAATGGAAGGAAAAACGCATGATATTTTTGAGGGTTTTTCGCGTGCAAATTGGTTACCAATTTATTATCTTTGTTAAGGTCTCATCATCATACACCCTTAAACATGCATTCTAAATACATAATAAAGCGCATATGAAAATAAATAATAATGATATGCGGATGGATACTTAACACATTGATCCTAGATCAAATCTCTCCCTTTCTCTCTCAAGCTAGCACTTGTATCACTTCTACCCGTTACACTACACTTCTAAAGAAACCTCATTTACATTGAGGGGAATAAGTGAGAAGAGAATACAAATAGAATAGAGGTGATAAGGCTGGACACGCAAGTCCAATTTAATAAATCGAATTTATTACAATAATTTCCAAAATTGCCCCCACCCGACTAATATCCATCCGATATACATTATTCATTCATCACAACCATGTATTCACACAAGCATGTTATCAATCAATCTAATCAAATTAATTAATCTGATAATTAGTGATCATCCAATGTTCAAACAACGATTTGATTTTGCTCCAGTCAAACTCGTTTTGCGAATAAGTACTCAAAGTACGAATTCTCGAATTAAATTAAACTACGTCATTAAATCCAATTTAAAATGCATTCAATTCTAATTCGTTATTTAATTCCAAATTAAATATTACACTTTAATAATAAACCTTTTACGACTTAAATTCCAAATTTAATCGTAACGCGTCTCAAAGACCGATTAACGTCCAACGTCAATTCAATTAAAGTCTAATGGGCTTTTAATTGATTTATTAGGCGTGGACTTTAGTCAACTCGGGTCAAACCGAATGACCAAAATCCAATCCGGGATTTACCCTATAAGCCCATAAATCAATCTTAGCTCATTAGGCCCAATTAAACTTTAAAGGTTCATTAATTCGTATTTGGGCTTTATGGAAGCGGTTTTGGGCCCAATTGGATCCAATCCAATTTGCCTAAACCCAACTTTGTACAACAAAGCCCAACAAGCCCAATTACAACTTTAAAAGCCCAAATCCAATTTTAAGGCCCAATTAATTAAAAACAAAAATCCAATTTCACATTCAATTATCCTAAAGTGTATTACATGATTAATTACCCAAATTAACATTTCTAAAACATTAATTTATACAATTAATCATGCACAATTTCATTATCACATGTCCAACACATTTAATGAAAAATCAAACCCATTTTCATGCTTCAAAGTTTCAGCAATTTGGGGATTTTATGTCCGATTCAAATTCAATCCAATCAATTACACAATCGACATTAAATCATATACCCAAATGATTTCCAATTCATCTAATGAACAAAAAATCAAAATTCCAAGATAATAAGGGCTTATTCCATTCGGCCACCATAAGCATATTGGGGAAAATTGTTCCAAACTAATTTTCAACAAATTGATCCAATCAATCCTCAATTAAACATACTTTAAGCATTCTAAATCATCCAATTTCATCAAACATGCTCAAAATCAAGTTTACCCAGTTTATCATATTCGACCAACATTAACATTTGGGGAAATTTGATCCAATTACATTTTCATGAAATTGATCCAATCAATCTTCAATTCAACCATATTTAAGCATACTTAATCATCCAATTTCATAAAATCATGCTCAAATTCAAAATACCCAATTTTAAGCCCTAAAAGTTTCATGCTTGAACCTAGGCTCTTATACCATTGTTGGTTTAAATATAGGTCCCAAGATCATAAAAAGCATGAAAAACATGTGTGAATACATCAAAGGAGATAGCGGAATACTCACATCGATCGGTTGTGATGATTTGAAGAAGAACAAAATGATTTTCCCCTTCAAAGTGGCGCCAATAGCAGTGCAGTCCACTGCTCACTGTTTTCAGTTTTGGTCCATGAATTTGAGCCTCGAACTTGCGTCAAACGATTCCCGGCTCGTGGGTGAGTTTCCCTAACACCTTCGTATGCCTCTTAGGAGTGTGCTAGCACTTGAATTTTGTCATAAAACCCTAAAAAATGGATCATCATTTTCGGCCAACCTAGGGCAGTTCACTGCCTTGGGCGTGAGCTTTTTGAGAGGAAAGAGAGATGGAGAATGGATTAGGTTAAGGGAAAAAGGTGTAAAACATTTCACTTATATATTTTCCAAAATTACTAAAGCATTTACCATTTATTTTATGCTTTCAAAAAGCCAAAATAAATAAAATTGTAAATACTTTTAAATGAAATGTTTTACCTATTGCCATGCTTTTACACTTGGTAAAAGGTGAAAAGGAAAAGCCTTTGACTTTTCCAAAAAGTTAAAAGTCTTTTCCCCCCAAAATTTCCCTCCAAACCTTAAAGGTCAAAGTCAGAGAGTCAAAGTTATTTTTCCAAAAAGTGATTTGACTTTTATGACTTGCGATGTGATTTGCGATGCGACTTGTGACACGTGATTCAAAATCGGCGTAACTTCGCAAACACATTCCGAGCTCGGTTTTGATAATTCTAAATTAACGATTTTTCCAATGCCTCGTTAATAAATCCAATATACTAATCACGTCGCTCGAGAATTAATTCTAAATTAATTCAAGTGCCCAAATTAAAATCTAATTTTAATTCCTAATCGAAATCCAATTTCGTTTAATATATCGAATATATTATTTATCGATTAATTCCAAATTAATCGTTCTCTCTCTTTAAATTGATATTTTATTCTAGATAAAATATCTCCGCAATTAATCCTAGATTAATTTTCTCTCTCTTCAAATTAATCCCAAATTAATATATTGTGCGAGTCATACATCATCGGTGAATCATTGGGAAGCGACCCATGAGATCCCCGGTTATGTTGGCAGTAAATACGGTCGTCGGACTATCCGAACACCTAAGTACCTCGTACTACGTCTTACCGATTTATAAGACAAGGTTGGCCTCTAGCAAAGCGCCATGCCTACCTAATTCTCCGGAAATATCCTTACAGGAATGAAGGATCTATATCAGGCGTAGTATACATGGTATTTTGTATTTCTGTCCAGTATCAGATGATCACGTGCTAGGCCTGGGGCTGGAATTGTGTCTGCCCCGTACGAAGCACTTGTCGGATGTCTGGTAACTAGTCTCTATAATCGGATATACAAGACCTAGTCATAATATCCCGATGGCCGCGCAGCACTTAAGAGGACTAATACCGTATCCTGTGTGACATCATCTCCACTATGACTAGAGTGATACTTCTATCTTGACATCACACCCAATACTCTACGATTCTCAATATACCCAGTATTGGCGTACACAGAACCGGTTAAAGCCCTGGACGACCTCAACCAAAGTATATTGATTGTCGTAAGCATTAGCGGTGCAAGTCTCAGGTTAAGACCAAATACACCTACCCTGATATCGGATTCCCATAGACACATAGTCAAACTACCAATGGGATTCCGAGGGGGTCTATCCAGAGCGAAGCTGTTTTCCGTACCATCGGTAAAACACAACCTCCTACCGCACTTGCATAAGTATCCAATACTTAAATATATGAGAACTATACCCATTATGCCCTCACAACGTGCACAAGTGCAATACTAGTCTTTTACGCATTACCGATGTCCAATCTCGATAATACTATGACTAGTAATATTTAATGATTTATCCTTCGTTGATTGATACTGTCTCATATCATTCTCAATCATGGAACAAATCATAAGGACCTCTCATCATTTATATATCTAGGTGATCTAATCACAAATGATAAGAGTGCAATCTCCTTTGTCACATAGTTAATTTATACAATAACACCATGATCTGTACAAATAGTGACGCTATGGGTCATAACTGTCCAACAAGCACAACCAGATCAACTCAATTCAAAGCAACAGGCAAGTCAAGCGGCAGCTGGCGAGCCAGGTAAGTAAAAATACATTCCATAACTTTGATAGGATTGTCATTGTCACACACTGCACAAGCCCATCAAAGTGAGGGCGACTGTAGACACTACATTTTTACATGTAAGACCTGATGATGAGCCTCGTATGGAGGCACTACCCTTTAAATTACGGAATTCGCGAGAAATTGACGTTAGAATGGAAAATTCAAAAATCAAGACCTTGTTTGACTTAATTTGTTTGTTTAGCCTCAGGTTTGCTCGTTAGATCTCTGTTTTAAAATTTAGCCTTGGCCCAAAATATTGGATAGTTATGACCCATAGTGTCACTATTTGTACAGATCATGGTGTTGTTGTACAAATTAGCTATGTGACAAAGGACATTGCACTCTAATCATTTGTGATTAGATCACCTAAATGTATAAATGATAGGAGGTCCTTATGATTAGTTCCTAGATTGAGATGATATGAGACAATATCAATCCACGAAGGTATTATCATTAAATATCCCTAGTCAAAGTATTATCGAGATTGGACATCGATAAATGCGTAAAAGACTAGTATTACACTTGTGCGCATTGTGAGGGAACAATAATATAGTTCTCATATATTTGGGTATTGAATATTTATGTAAGTGTAATAGGAGGTTGTGTTTTACCGATGGTACGGAAAACAGCTTCGCTCTGGATATACCCCCTCAGAATTCCATTGGTAGTATGACTATGTGTCTTTGTAAGTCCGAAATCAGGGTAGGTGCATTTGGCCTTAACCCGAAACTTGCACTGCTAATACTTGCGACAATCAATATGCTTTGGTTTTGGTCGTCCAGGGCTTTAACCGGTTCTATGTACGCCTCTGTTGGGTATATTGAGAATCATAGTGTATTGGGTGTGATGTCAAGACGGAAGTATCACTCCAGTCATAGTGGAGATGATGTCACGTAGGATATGGTACTAGTACTCTTATATGCTGCAGCTATCGGGACATTATGACTAGGTCATGTATATCCGATTATAGAGACTACTTACCAGACATCCGACATGTGCTTCGTACGGGGTAGACATAATTCCAGCCCTAGGCCAAGCACGTGACATTCGATACTGGATCGACATACACAATACTACGTATACTATGCCTGATATAGTTTGCTTATTCCTGTAAACATGTTTCTGGAGAATTGGGTAGGCATGGCGTTTTGCTAGAATCCAACCTTGTCTTGTAAATCGGTAAAATGTAGTACTAGGTACGTAGGTATTCGGATAATCCGATAACCGTATTTACTGCCAACATATCCGAGGATCTCATGGGTCACTTCCCGAAGATTCACCGATGATGTATGACTCGTACTTTATTAATTTGGGATTAATTAGACGAGAGAGAGAATTAATCTGGGATTAATTACGGAGATATTTTATCTAGGATGAAATATCATTTAAAGAGAGAGAACGATTAATTTGGAATTAATCGATAAATTAATATATTCGATATATTAAACGAAATTAGATTTCGACACGGAATTGAAATTAGATCTTAATTCGGGTGAACGAGTTAATTTAGAATTAATTCGTTGGTAACGTGAATAGTGATTTTGCTAGGCATAATTACTTAATTATGTCACAATAAAAAATTCATTAATTTGGAATTAGCGAATCCGAGCCCGGGTTTATTTACGAGCGTATTCGTATTTCGAATTCGAGTGCGGCACGCAAGTCAAATCAAGCGTCAAATCATTAGTCACATCAAGCGTCAAATCATTAGTCACTTTGAGTGATGTGACAACTTGTCACTTGATTGATTGAGTGATGTGACTTGATGGAAGTGGTTGGAAAGCTTTTTGAAAGCTTGATTGACATATATTATTATTATAATGTTTGGTATATGTTTAATTGATTTGGCAAATCAAAACCAACACATTTTTTCTCTTCTTTCTCTCTTCCTATCTCTCGGCCAAGGGCCTTTTCTTCTTCATTTTTCTGGTTTTGGCCGAACATGATGGAGAAGAAAAGAGTGATTTTTATGGCAAAAATCAAGAGTGCTAGCACACAATAGAGATATACGAATGTGATAGGGAACCCCACCCGTGTGCATGGAATCACAATACACAAAGCTTGGAGCTTTATGGACCTTCCATGGCCGAATCTTGAGGAGCAAAAATGGTGGACTTCCGTGAGCTTCAAATGTGTTCAAAGGGCTTAAAAAGATTTTGTTCATCACTGCATCGCTCAACCAATCATTGTGAGTATTTCGTGACTTCCTTTGATGTATTCACTAATGTTTTATGCTTGATATTCGATCCTCGGGACTTAGAGATTTCCCAACAATGGTATCAGAACGAGTAAAAGCATGAAACTTGATTTAGTGTTTAAAATTTGGTAAATTGATTTTGAGTGATTTGTTTGAATTTTTTGATTAAGTATGCTTAAATCATGTTTAATTGAAGTTTGATTGGATCAATTTCTTGAAATTTTATTTGGAACAATTTTGCCCAAAATGGTTGGCTTGGCCGAATACATTATGCCCTAAATGTCTTGGAATTTTTCTTTTTTGATTCATTGGATGAGCTGGAAACGATTTGAATTATTGATTTAATGTCGATTTTGGATTTAATTGGATTGAAACCGAATCGGACATAAAATCCCCATATGGCCAAGACATGATGCATGTAGATGGGTTTGATTTTTGATAAAATATGTTGGACATGTTTTGTTGATAATGAGCATGATTAATTAGGCTAATTGATGTTTTGGAAATATTGAATTGGGTAATTAATTATGTATTACACTTTAGTTAATTAAATTGGGAAATTGGATTTTTAGTAATTTAATTAAATTGGGCTTAAATTGGATTTGGACTTTTAATGTTGTAAATGGGCTTATTGGGCTTGGTTGTACCAAGATAGGTTTAGGCAAATTGGTTGGATCCAATTGGACCAAAACCACTTCTGTAAAGTCCAAATGCGACTAATGGACCTTTACTTTTAATTGGGACTAACGGGCCTAAATTGGTTTTAAGGCATATAAGGGTGATTCCTTTAATGGGTTTTAGTCTTTGGGTTTGACCCATGTTGACCAAAAGCCCATGCCTTAAGAAATTAATTGAAAGCCCATTGGACTTTAATTGAATTAACATTGGATGTTAATCGGGCTTTGAGACCCGTAACGATTAAATTTGTAATTTAAGTCGTAAAAGTACTTTATAAAGTGTAACATTTGATTGGAATAAAATAGTGGATTAGTATTAAATACAAGTTAAATTGGATTTAATGTTGTAGTTTAATTTAATTCAAGAATTCATACTTTGAGTACTTATTCGCAAAATGAGTTGACTCACGCAAAATCAAATCGTTGTTTGAACATTCGATGGTCATTAATTATCAGATTAATTAATTTGATTAGATTGATTGATAACATGCTTGTGTGAATACATGGATGCGATGCATGAATAATGTATATCAGATGGATATTAGAAGGGTGGGGCAATTTTAGAAATTGTTGTAATAAATTTGAAATTTATTAAATTGGACCTGTGTGTCCAGCCTATTACCTCCTTTCTCATTGTATTTCTCTTCTCACCTATTCCCCTCAATGTAAATGAGGTTTCTTTAGAAGTGTAGTGTAATGGGTAGAAGTAAATACTTGTTCTAGCGGGAGAGAGGAAAGGGAGAGATTTGATCTAGGATCAATGTGTTGAGTATCCATCCGCATATCATTATTATTTTATTTATACGCGCTTTATTATGTATTTAGAATGCATGTTTAAGGGTGTTTGATGATGAGACCTTAACAAAGATAATAAATTGGTTGCCAATTTGCACGCGAAAAACCCTCACACAATATTCAGAGTTTTTCCTTCCATTGAGCGATTCTTACTCAAGATCTAAGACTGTCATTGGCTTGTTTGCCAAAGTCAAGGCCTTTGTCCGTCGAGGATGTGTTTGAATCACGAGAGCTTTGTTCCATATTGGTGTCTTGTCCAAGTCGTGATTTGTTGGCCAAATTCAAGATCACTTCTTGTCCATCGACATTGATTACGAAGCTTTCCATGGTCAATGGGTTCCGCTTAACTGGGATCACTAAGTTTGTTGTGCCAAAGCCAAGGCTTAGTTGATTCAGAGGAAAAAGGTTATGGAATATATTGGATATATTAGCATCTATGAGATATATGTTTCGGACTTAGATGTCCACCTACTCGATCTAGGAATTGGATTGGATCCAATTGATCTTAGAGATCTACCTAGTTAAGTATCATACAATTTGTTGGCCAAAGTCAAGATTGTGTGTTATTTAACGGGATCCTAGCCCACTAGAGGCTCACCGAAAAATAGTGGGAGGCAAGTATTAAATTTGCAATATTCGTTTAGTAACTTGCCAAACGCGCTCAATCAAATATAGTTCGTTAAATAAATTAAATGTTAGTTGGACAAATATTTAAATTTTGTTTTTATAAAACAGTTGGACTGTATTCAAACTATTTCAATTAATAGTTGATTTTATAATTGGATTATAGTAATCAATATAATATAATTTAATTAATTAAAAGTATAGTTGATTATATAGTTGGACTATAATAATCAATATATTAAAAAGGTACCTGATATCATTGATTAAATAGTTGGACTATTAGAATCAAGATTAAATTGAAAGATTAGTGTTTAAAACATATTCCTAGGGAAAATGTGTTTAAACGACTTTATTTTTCATATTGGGAATAAAATATCAGGATAGTCCTGAAAACAGAGAAGTTATTTTATTTGATAAAATAACATCTTAGGCCTAAGCCCGGAGTTAAGCAAATAGTAGAGCATGATCTTTGGAAGATTTATTTGATGATAACTTTAGTGCTTAATCCATTATGCTTGCCACAATGACTCCTTAATTTCTTAATCAGAACTAAGGATTAGATCCTCGAAGTATGATAATGAAATTGAAGGATCTTCATAGATCTATTCTTAGATCTTAGAAGTGTTAAAATTGCAATTAATAACTCTTGGAGAGTTAATGGCTATTCTCAAGGAGATAAAACCAAAGATTGCAATGAGGCAAGTAGCGCAAGGCGCACCTTACTTCGATATTCCAGAAACCCAAGGCTTGCCCAAAGGCTTCTAGAATGTAGAAAAGGACAAAGGCAAAATCATTATTATCTTCTAGGAAGATAAAGGACATATCCCAAGATGTCTGCTTAAACTGTGGCAAACGGGGTCACAGAAGCGTGACTGCCATATGGACAAGGCATACATGAAGGAATAAAAGAAAGGGCAAGGCTCTGACTTTAAAGATATTTGTCATAAATATGTTCACTACTAGTATTAAAATTGGATTTTAGATACTAAATAGTGGTACATGAACATATGTACTGATTTGCAGCATCTGCTTATTAGCAGGATACTGACTTCAGATGAGATTAATCTACGACTCGGAAACGGGACGAAAGTCGCTGTTTCAACCATCGATACCTAAATTTAGGAACTACCATTCGGGTGCATACTTAAATTAGGAAACTGTTATAATGTAACTAGTTCGACTAGAAACATTATCTCTATATTGAGTATAACTCGTTGCGAGTATACGTTTATATTCTAGAACACGAAAGTATTTTATTATATAAAGATGATATTGAGATAAACACATTAGACGTGAATAACAGTATTTATATTTTGAATATAAATAAAATCTCAAACATATAACATGACAAACTAATAGCTCAAACTGATTTGATCAGATGAGACTTGTTTGTGGCAGTGTTGTCTGGGACACATTAAAAAAAGAATCGTATATCCACACTTTCGAAGAGTGGATATTTGGATGGATTTGATTCCATTCAAATACATTCTATAAATCTAGTTTATTGGGCAAAGTGCCTAAAATACCTTTTACTTGGTAAAAGTGTAAGTGTCATCGATCTGTTAGCCCTCGTTCATAGTGACATAAGTGTGCCCATATATAGCTAGGCTAGAGGTGGATATGGATGCTTCGTGACCTTTACGGATGTGGCATCTCGTTATGGTTATGTGTTTCTTTTGAAACACAAATCGGAAACTTTTAGAGTTTCGACACGAAATAGACGAACAGATCGACTAAAGTATTAAAACATCACAGTTTGACCATGATGAAAATAATTAAGCAATAAGTTTCTAATATACTTGAAAGAGTATAGTATTCTTTCAATAAGGACTCCTTCCGAACGGAGAAACCAAATTTTGTTAGACATGATAAGGTTAATCATGAGTCGCTCTGAGCTACCATTTTCCTTCAAAAGGGATAAGCATTAATAGTGCAATACTTATTTTGAATCAAGTTCCATGAAAATCTGTTGATAGACTTCATATTAGATATGAACAGGAAAGAAACCAGGCTTTCTCACTCCTGATGATTTGGGAATGCTAGGAATACGTTTGGATGATACCAAACCAGAACCTAAATTGGATAAGTGCCTAATTGTAGGTTATCATAGGGAAACCAAAGTATAGTACTTATACAATTCACTAAGAGAACAATGTTATTGTTGCTCACCATGCGATTTTCCTAAGAGTAATACCGATATGTAGTGGTAAGTGGGAGGATAGTAAAACTCGATGAAAATCAGAGTAATACTGTTCAAGGCATCAAGTCCTTAATGGAACACAAACAGTTCATCAAGGATGAAACTGTACCAGTAATCTTCGAATACACAAGAATCGGGTAAATCAGAGAGAGTCAAAAAATAACCTGGGTATGGGTTTTTGATCTCACCTCATAAATATGTCAATCTTATTGAGGAAGAAGAGCTGACTACGTATGATGAAGTAATGCAAGGTATCGACTCCCTATTATGGCAAAGTGTCATACTATCCGAAATGGATTCCATGTATTGTTTGACAATTATGACCCATAGCGTCACTGTTTGTAAAAGACATTGTGTTTTTGTACAAAATTAACTATGTAATAATGAAATTGCCTTTTGCTGTTTCGTAATTTATTTACTTAGATATAGAAATGGTAGAAGTCCATATGATTAGTTCCGGATTGAGATGATATGAGACACTATCAATCAATAAAGGTTTAATCATTAAAAATCCCTAGTCGTAGTATTATCGAGACTAGACATCGATAATGCGGAATAGACTAGTATTACACTTGTGTGCATTGTGAGGGCATAACGGCATAGTTCTCATATATTTAAGTATTGGATACTTATGTAAGTGCGATATGAGGTTGTGTTTTACGATGGTACGGAAAACAATTTCGCTCGGGATAGACCCCGCGGAATCCCATTGGTAGTATATCTTTGTGTCTATAGGAGTCCGCTTCATGGTAGGTGTATTTGGTCTTAACCTGAGACTTGCTGTTGGTTTTATTCTAGGTCCCAAGATCATCAAACAAGCATGAAGATGTGTGAAATACATATCAAAGAAGTTGCGGAACACTTACATTGATCGGTTGAGACGATTTGAAGACAAACAAAACCATTTTTAGCCCTCCAAGGTGGCGCCATTAGTGTGCAGTCCACTGCTCAAAATTTTTCAGTTTTGAGTCTTCAAGAATCCAAGATTTGAGCTCCAATCTTCGTCAAACGATTCCCGCTTGTGGGTGGGTTTCCCTAACACCTTCGTATAACTCTCGGTGTGCTAGCACTTGGCTATTTTGCCACAAAACATGCCCTAAAAGGCATCATCATTCACGCCCAAGCAGTGCAGTCCACTGCCTTTGGGCGTGAGTTTGGAGAGGGAAGAGAGATGAGATTTGTGATTAGGTTAAGGGAAAATGTGTCCAACACATAGCTTATATTTTTCCAAAATATATTAAATCATTTACCAATTGTTTTATGCCTTTTAAACAAAAAAAAAACAAATGTAAATGTTTATTTTAATCTTTTACCCTTGGTAAAAGGTGAAAGGGAAAAGCATTTTACTTTTCCAAAAAGTCAAAACTTTTCCCCCCAAAATTTTCCCTCCAAATCTCAATGGTCAAAGTCAAAGAGTCAAAGTTACTTTTCCAAAAAGTGTTTTGACTTTTATATCACTTGCGATGTGATTTGCGATGCGACTTGCGGCACGTGATTCAAAATCGACGTAACTTCACAAACACATTCCGAGCTCGGTTTCGATAATTCTAATTAACGATTTTCTCGATGCCTCGTTAATAAATCCAATTTACTAATCACGTCGCTCGAGAATTAATTCTAAATTAATTCAAGTGCCCGAATTAAAATCTAATTTTAATTCCTAATCGAAATCCAATTTCTTTTAATATATCGAATATATTATTTATCGATTATTTCCAAATTAATCGTTCTCTCTCTTTAAATTGATATTTTATCCCAGATAAAATATCTCCGTAATTAATCCCAGATTAATTATCTCTCTCTTCAAATTAATCCCAGATTAATGTATAATGCGAGTCATATTTCATCGGTGCATCATTAGGAAGCGACCCATGAGATCTCCGGATATGTTGGCAGTAAACTCGGTCGTCGGACTATCCGAACACGTAAGTACCAAGTATTACGTTTTACCGATTTACAAGACAAGGTTGGCCTCTAGCAAAGCGCCATGCCTACCCAATTCTCCGGAAATATCCTTACAGGAATATGTGATCTATTTCAGGCGTAGTATACGTAGTATTGCGTATTTCGATCCAGTATCGGATGATCACGTGCTAGGCCTGGGCTGGATATGTGTCTGCCCCGTACGAAGCACATGTCGGATGTCTGGTAACTAGTCTCTATAATCGGATATACATGACCGAGTCATAATATCCCGATAGCCGCGCAGCATATAAGAGCACTAATACCGTATCCTACGTGACCATCTTCTCCATATGACTGGAGTGACACTTCCGTCTTGACATCACCACCCAATACACTATACGATTCTCAATATACCCAGCATCGGCGTACACAGAACCTGTTAAAGCCCTGGACGACCTCAACTAAAGTACATTGATTGTCGCAAGTATTAGCGGTGCAAGTCTCAGGTTAAGACCAAATACACCTACCCTGATTGCAGACTCCCATAGACACAAAGTCATGCTACCAATGGGATTCTGCGGTGGTCTAATCCAGAGTGAAGCTGTTTCCCGTACCATCGGTGAAACACACAACTCCTATTACACTTGCCTGAGTATCCTATACCCAGATATACGAGAATTATGCTGTTATGTCTCACATAACACGCACAAGTGTAATACTAGTCTTTTACGCATCTATCGATGTCCAATCTCGACAATGCTCTGACTAGGGATGTTTTGAATTTATCCTTCGTTGATTGATACTGTCTCATATCATTCTCAATCTAGGAACAAATCATAAGGACCTCTCATCATTTATATATCTAAGGTGATCTAATCACAAATGATAAGAAGTGCAATCTCCTTTGTTACATAGTTAATTTATACAACAACACTATGATCTGTTCAAATAGTGACGCTATGGGTCATAACTGTCCAACAATCTCCCACTTGGCCTTTAGCCAGTCACTCGAGTGCCTAACACCCGACTATGTACTGTTAGCTCAAATTGCTGAGAAAAACTTTCGTCAGGGGATTTGCATAATTATCGTCTGATGCGATTTATACGATCATCACATCACACGATGTATGATCCGAACGAATCAGATGAATAGTCGAAGTATGTATCTGGATCGTTGATGAGACCATTAATTCTTTAGCCTGTGCTGACGCCCAGCTCAGCCGCTAACAGAACTATATCTAATCCAATTAGATTTATATATTGACCCTGATGGTTTCTATTGCTGCCTCAGCTGCAGCAATAATCCGCATTTGTTATTTATTCGGTAACAGTATCTTGCTTGGAAGATTTCCAGCTCACTGTACCGTTATTCAAACTGTATAGTACCGTTATTCAAACTGTATAGTACCGTTTGCGACTTTTAGTCATTTTATCGGTTTGGAAACTTGCAGTAGTGATCCCAGTCACTTCAAGTTCTCATTCTCCACAGATTAAGACAGAATCCTTAGATCTCTAAGATTCTAACAGATGTTCTTAACATCAATCAAGTGACTATCACTTGCATTGGCCTGATTGTGAATCCATATGCTCAAAGCGTATGAGACACCAGGTCGCGTACATTTTAATGTACAATTTCCCAGAGAGTATTAACAACTTAAATCTATCCTAGTAGATTTTATTCCTAGAATAAAGGTTGTTTCTCCCGAGAATTCTACAGAGAATTTTCTCTTGAAAGCCAAGCTTTCACCGATTATTTTATGGGAATATCATTTCCAAGAAATGAATATATATTACATTATCATTATTATTAGGACAGCCTCTGTCTGTGCGCTCCCACTAACCCTCTCATATACACAAGAATCATTCTGTTTTGAATCAAGTCATTGACTATCATGATTACACCAAAACAATAGTTCCAAGAACTTTATGCTTGCTTCAATCCAAACATGGATCGAACAACACGCAAACCTAGTTTGCTGGTTTTAGTACGATAAAATCGTCAGGATGTTATAAACATCCTACAAAAGGTTTCCTTTTAAGGAAAGCGATTTTGACCTTTAACTGACACATTCCATAAGATGAAACGTGCAGCTACAGCAAGCATTATCCAAATGGACTTACTGTGGCAACAGGTAAAAGGTTGAACCGTAATCAACACAATGTTGATAACGATACCTTTTCGCTACAAGCCTAGCTTTGTACGTTGGTATGTTGCTATCCATGTATGTCTTTCTTGAAGACTTATACAGTACCTATAGGCACAATGCCTTATGGTACATCAACTAGTATTTTAACATAGTTGTTTTACATGGAATCCATTTCGGACTTATGGCACTTTGCCATAATAGGGAGTCGATACCTTGTATCACTTCCTCATACGTAGTTGGGTTCCTCAATAAGATTGATATCTTTATGAGGTGAGATCAGAAACCCATACCCTAGGTTATTTTCTGACTTTCTCCGATCTACGCGGTTCTTGTGTTACGAACGAAGATTAATGGTATATGTTCATCCTTGATGAACAGTTTGTGTTCCATTAAGGACTTCATGCCTTGAACAGTATTACTCCGATTTTCATCGAGTTTTACTGTCCTCCACTTACCACTGCATATCAGTATTCCTCTAAGGAAGACTGCATGGTGAGCAACAATTACAATTGTTCTCTAGTGAGTTGTATAAGTACTATACTTATGGTTTTCTCTAAGATAACCTACATTTGGCACTTATCCGATTTAGGTTTTAGTTTGGCATCATCCAAACATATGCCCAGCATACCCAAATCGTTAGGAGTGAGAAACCCTGTTTCTATCCCTGATCATATCTAATATGAATTATGTCTAACAGATTAATATGGAACCTTATACCAAATAAGTTTTGCACTGTTAATGCATATCCGTTGAAGGAAATGATTAGCTCAGAGCGACTCATGATAAACCTTATCATGTCCAACAAAATTCGGTTTCTCCGTACGGACACACCGTCAAACTGACGTGTCTCTGGAGGAGTCCTCATTTTGAAAGAATATTATACTCTTTCAAGTATTTGTGAAACTTATTGCTTAAGTATTTTCATCATGTTCATCACGTGATGTTTTAATACTTTAGCCGATCTGTTTGTCTACTACTTCGTGTTGAAACTTTAAAAGTTTCTGATTTGTGTTCTTCAAAAGTAACACATAACCATAACGTGATGCCACATCCATATAGGTCACGAAATATTCATATCCACATCTAGCCTAGCTAGATATGGGCCCACTAACTCCACTATGAATAGGGCTTACAGATCGATGGCATTTATCACTATTACCAAGTAAATAGTATTTTACGTACTTTACCTAAAGAACTAGATTCGTAGACTTTATTTGAATAATCAAATCAGTCCTAGTACCCACTTTTCAAAAGTGTGGATATACGAGTCTTGTTTATTGTGTCCTAGACAACAATGCCACATTTAAGTTTCATCTGATCAGATCAGTATGAGCTATTAGTTTGTCATATTATATGTTCGAGATTTTATTTAAATTCAAAATATAAATACTGTTGTCACATCTAATGTTTATCTCAATTTCATCTTTATATAATGAAACACTTTAGTGTTCTAGAATATAAAGGTTTATCCACAATGGATTTAACACTGATATAGAGATAATATTTTTAGTCTTAACTAGTTACATTATAACAGTTTCCTAATTTAAGTACATACCCGAAGGTAGTTCCTAAATTTAGGTATCTATGGTCGAAACAGCGACTTTCGTCCGTTTCCGATTCGCAGATTAACCTCAGCTTGAAGTCAGTATCCTGCTCACAGCAGATTCTGAACATCAATACATATATTTTATGTACCATACTAAGTATTTTAAAATCCAATTTTAATACCAGTAATGGACATAATTTTGACAAACATCCTTAAAGTCAGAGCCTTGCCCTTTCTTTAATTCCTTCGTCTGCCATATCCAAATGACAGTTACTTTGGGATATGTCCTTTATCTTCCCAGAAGATCATAATGATTTTGCCTTTACCTTTTTCAATATTTCAGAAGCCTTCGGCCAAGCCTTGGGTTTCTAGAATATCGAAGTAAGGTACGCCTTGCGCTATTAGCCTAATTGTAAAGTTTGACTTTATCTCCTTGAGAATAGTCATTAACTCTCCAAGAGTTATTAATTACAATTTAATACTTCATTAGTCTTAACATAGATTCATGACATGTATGGTGGATTAAGCACTTTAAGTTATCATCACATAAATCTTCCAAAGATTATGCTCTACTATTTGCTTAATTCTAGGCTTAGGCTTAACAAGTTATTTTATCAAAATAAGTAACTTATTATTTATTTCCAGGACTCCTGAAATTATTCCCAATTGTAAATTAAACCATTTAAACATTTTAATCCAAGATTATGTTTTAAATGTCCAATCTTTCAATATATCTTGATTTTAATAGTCCAACTATTTAATCAATAATTATGGTACTAATTATAATGATTACAATAGTCTAACTATTTAATCAACTATAATTCAATAGTTTAAAATCAATTATATTGATTACTATAATCCAATTATAAAATCAACTATAATTGAATAGTTTGAATATATAGTCCAACTATTTAATAAAACAACGATTTAAATAATACTAACTGTCTAATGATATTTAAATCAAACGACGATATTTTGATGAGCGCGTATGGCAGTAATTGAACGAGTATTGCAAATTCAATTATTGCCTCCCACTATTTTTCGCGCGAGCCTCTAACCCTCTGTCGAGTACTCGGGAAATCGCATTTCCTAGTGGGCTAGGATCCCGTTAAATAACACACAATCTTGACTTTGGCCAACAAATTGTATGATATTTAACTAGGTAGATCTCTAAGATCAATTGGATCCAATCCAATTCCTAGATCCAGTAGGCGGATATCAAAATCCTTAACATATATATTATATATGCTAATACATCCAATGTATTGCCTAACCATTTTCCTCTGAATCAACTAAGCCTTGGCTTTGGCACAACAAGCTTAATGATCCCAGTCAAGCGCGACCCATTGACCATGGAAAGCTTCATAATCAATGTCGATGGACAAGAAGTGGTCTTGACTTTGGCCAACAAACCACAACTTGGACAAGAGACCAATATAGAACAAAACTCCCATGATTCAAACACATCTTCGACGGACAAAGGGCTTGACTTTGGCCAACAACCCAATGCCAATCTAGGATCTTGAGTATGAATCACTTAATGGAAGGAAAAACGCATGATATTGATGAGGGTTTTTCGCTTGCAAATTGGCTACCAATTTATTATCTTTTTAAGGGCTCATCATCATACACCCTTAAACATGGATTCTAATACATAATAAAGCGCATATGAAAATAAACAATAATGATATGCGTATGGATACTTAACACATTGATCCTAGATCAAATTCTCTTATCTATCTCTCTCATAACTAGCACTTGAATTACTTCTACCCGTTACACTACACTTCTAAGGAAACCTCATATACATTGAGGGGAATAGATGAGAAGAGAATACAAATAGAATAGAGGTGTTAAGGCTGGGGACCGCAGGTCCAATTTAATAATCGAATTTATTACAACAATTTCAAAAATTGCCCCCACCCGACTAATATCCATCCGATATACACTATTCATTCATCACAACCAAGTATCCACACAAGCATGTTATCAATCAATCTAATCAAATTAATTAATCTGATAATTAGTGATCATCCAATGTTCAAACAACGATTTGATTTTGATCGAGTCAAACTCGTTTTGCGAATAAGTACTCAAAGTACGAATTCTCGAATTAAATTAAACTACGTCATTAAATCCAATTTAATATGCATTCAATTCTAATCGTTATTTATTCCAAATTAAATATTACACTTTAATAATAAACCTTTTACGACTTAAATTCCAAATTAATCGCAACGCGTCTCAAAGACCGATTAACGTCCAACGTCAATTCAATTAAAGTCCAATGGGCTTTAATTGATTTCTTAAGGCGTGGACTTTTGGTCAATCTCGGGTCAAATCGAATAACCAAAATCCAATCCGGGATTTACCCCATAAGCCCATAAATCAATCTTGGCCCATTAGGCCCATTTAAAATTTAAAGGTTCATTAAATCGCATTTGGGCTTTATGGAAGCGTTTTGGGCCCAATTGGATCCAATCCAATTTGCCTAAACCTAACTTTGTTCAACAAAGCCCAACAAGCCCCCTGAACAACTTTAAAAGCCAAATCCAATTTCAAGGCCCAATTAATAAATACATACAAAAATCCAATTTCACATTCAATTAACCTAAAGTGTATTACATGATTAATTACCCAAATTAACATTTCTAAAACATTAATTTTTACAATTAATCATGCACTATTTCATTATCACATGCCCACACATTTAATGAAAATTCAAACCCATTTTCATGCTTCAAAGTCTTGGCAATTTGGGGATTTTATGTCCAATTCAAATTCAATCCAATCAATTACACAATCGACATTAAATCATATACCCAAATGATTTCCAATTCATCTAATGAACAAAAAATCAAAATTCCAAGACAATTAGGGCTTATCAAATTCGGCCACCATAAGCAAATTGGGGAAAAATGATCCAATCACATTTTCATGAAATTGATCCAATCAATCTTCAATTCAACTATATTTAAGCATACTTAATCATCCAATTTCATAAAATCATGCTCAAATTGGAAAATACCCAATTTATCATTTTAGGCCAACTTTAATATTTGGGGAAAAATGTTTCTAACATTAATTCATGAAATTGATCTAATCAATACTCAATTAAACATGTATTAAGCATACTTAAACATCCGATTTATTCAAATCATGCATCCAATACAAAATACCCAAATTTTAAGCCCTAAACTTTCATGCTTGAACCTAGGCTCTTGATGCCATTGTTGGTTTTATTCTAGGTCCCAAGATCATCAAACAAGCATGAAGATGTGTGAAATACATATCAAAGAAGTTGCAGAATACTTACATTGATCGGTTGAGACGATTTGAAGACAAACAAAACCATTTTAGCCCTCCAAGGTGGTGCCATAGTGTGCAGTCCACTGCTCAAAAATTTCAGTTTTGAGTTCTCCAAGAATCCAAGATTTCGAGCTCCAATCTTCGTCAAACGATTCCCGGCTCGTGGGTGGGTTTCCCTAACACCTTCGTATAACTCTCGGTGTGCTAGCACTTGGCTATTTTTTCACAAAACATGCCCTTAAAGGCATCATCATTCACGCCCAAGCAGTGCAGTCCACTGCCTTTGGGCGTGAGTTTGGATAGGGAAGAGAGATGAGATTTGTGATTAGGTTAAGGGAAAATGTGTCCAACACATAGCTTATATATTTTCCAAAATATATTAAATCATTTACCAATTGTTTTATGCCTTTTAAAATAATAAAAAAAAAACAAATGTAAATGTTTATTTTTAATCTTTTACCCTTGGTAAAAGGTGAAAGGCAAAACATTTTACTTTTCCAAAAAGTCAAAACTTTTCCCCCAAAATTTTCCCTCCAAATCTCAATGGTCAAAGTCAAAGAGTCAAAGTTACTTTTCCAAAAAGTGTTTTGACTTTTATGACTTGCGATGCGACTTGCGGCACGTGATTCAAAATCGACGTAACTTCGCAAACACATTCCGAGCTCGGTTTCAATAATTCTAAAATAACGATTTTCTCGATGCCTCGTTAATAAATCCAATTTACTAATCACGTCGCTCGAGAATTAATTCTAAATTAATTCAAGTGCCCGAATTAAAATCTAATTTTAATTCCTAATCGAATCCAATTTCGTTTAATATATCGAATATATTATTTATCGATTAATTCCAAAGTAATCGTTCTCTCTCTTTAAATTGATATTTTATCCCAGATAAAATCTCTCCGTAATTAATCCCAGATTAATTTTCTCTCTCTTCAAATTAATCCCAGATTATGTATAATGCGAGTCATATTTCATCGGTACATCATTGGGAAGCGACCCATGAGATCTCCGGATATGTTGGCAGTAAACTCGGTCGTCGGACTATCCGAACACGTAAGTACCAAGTATTACGTTTTACCGATTTACAAGACAAGGTTGGCCTCTAGCAAAGCGCCATGCCTACCCAATTCTCCGGAAATATCCTTACAGGAATATGTGATCTATATCAGGCGTAGTATACATAGTATTGCGTATTTCGATCCAGTATCGGATGATAACGTGCTAGGCCTGGGGCTGGATATGTGTCTGCCCCGTACGAAGCACATGTCGGATGTCTGGTAACTAGTCTCTATAATCGGATATACATGACCGAGTCATAATATCCCGATAGTCGCGCAGCATATAAGAGCACTAATACCGTATCCTACGTGACCATCTTCTCCATATGACTGGAGTGACACTTCCGTCTTGACATCACACCCAATACACTACGATTCTCAATATACCCAGCATCGGCGTACACAGAACCTGTTAAAGCCCTGGACGACCTCAACTAAAGTACATTGATTGTCGCAAGTATTAGCGGTGCAAGTCTCAGGTTAAGACCAAATACACCTACCCTGATTGCAGACTCCCATAGACACAAGGTCATGCTACCAATGGGATTCTGCGGTGGTCTAATCCAGAGTGAAGCTGTTTCCCGTACCATCGGTGAAACACAACCCTCCTATACACTTGCCTGAGTATCTTATACCCAGATATACGAGACTATGCCGTTATGTCTCACATAACACGCACAAGTGTAATACTAGTCTTTTACGCATCTATCGATGTCCAATCTCGACAATGCTCTTACTAGGGATGTTTAATGATTTATCCTTCGTTGATTGATACTGTCTCATATCATTCTCAATCTAGGAACAAATCATAAGGACCTCTCATCATTTATATATCTAAGTGATCTAATCACAAATGATAGGAGTGCAATCTCCTTTGTTACATAGTTAATTTGTACAACAACACTATGATCTGTACAAATATTGACGCTATGGGTCATAACTGTCCAACACTTGCATCGCTAGTACTTGCAATTAATTGGTAAACTTTGGTTTTGGTCATCCAGGGCTTTAACAAGTTCTGTGTACGCCTCTACTGGGTTTATGAGAATCGTAGTGTATTGGATGTGTGTCAAGATGAAAGTATCACTTCAGACATATGGAGATGATGATCACGCAGGGATTCAGAACTAGTTCTCTATTGTGTTGTAACCATCGGGATATCCGATTCAAAGAGACTAGTTGCTTGATATCCGATATATGCTTCGTACGAGGCAGACACTATTCCAGCCCCAGGCCTTGCATGTGACATCTGATACTGGATCGCAATATGCAATACTACGTATTCTACGCCTGACATAGATTGTATATTCCAGTAAGAATATTTCTGGAGAATTGGGTGGGCACGGTGCTTTGGTAGAAGCCAATCATGTCTTGTAAATCAGTTAACACGTAGTACGAGGTACGCACTTAATCGGATAGTCCGATAACCGGATTTACTACCAACATATCCAGAGGTCTCTTGGGTCGCTTCCCAAAGATTCACTGATGACAGTTGATTTAAATTAGAATTAATCTGGGATTAATTAAGAGAGAGAAGATTAATCTAGGATTAATCGAGGTATTATTTAATCTGGGATTAAATGTGTTCGGAAGAGAGAGAACGCGATTAATTTGGAATTAATCGATAAAAAAATTTAATAGTTAAATTTTATTTTTCTATTTAATTTATTGATATGGGCTAAAATTAATATATCGTATATATTAATTGTAATTAGATTTCAACACGAAATTAAAGTCGGACTTTAATACTTGTGAACGGATTAATTTAGAATTAATTCATAAACGGCATTCATAATAAATTTACGAGGTTTCATCATTTAATTAAATTAGATTTAATTATTTAATGACAAGAATTTGTTTAATCGGATTAAACGGATCCAAGCCGCGACAAACATTCGTAGAATCCATTCGAGTTTTAAATTCAAATGTGGGGCCCACTTTAAATGTGATAGTTGGGGGAGTGGTTGGCATTTATGCCATACCATCCACTTTCCAACCACCTTGGAATGGTTTTGGTGAAACCATTTACCCAACCACATTGTTTAGGTGAAAAAGGGTAAATTGGTTTCTACCAAAACCATCTCTCTCTCATTTGGTAACATATCATACACTTGAAACCCTAGAAATAATGGTTTGGGCGTGAGCTTCCTTGTCCTCTTCTCTTTGATTTTGTGGCAAAGTCAAGTTAGCTAGCACTTCAAGGCATCAACAAAGGTGATAGGGAAACATCTCAAAGCTTGGATTCAACATACAACTCTTGGATCTTGGAGATCAAAGTTAAATTTTTAAAAAGTCAAATCCTTTCATTGTAATTATTTTCCGCATCTTATAATGATCTTTATCATGTTTTCATGCTTATTATATCCTTGGCATGTTCTAGGAACAACTAACAATGGTATGAGAGCCAATTTTAAGAATGAAAAATTTTAGGGTTCTTGAGACTAAAATTTGGGGCTTTTGTGTTTTGAACATCATTTTTTCAAATTGATGGTTTGAGCATGCTTAGAATATGATAAATTAGAGTTATGCATGATTAGATTTGAGACAAATCAAATGAATCAAAAATTATAAATTCCTTAGGATGGCCGAATGTACTACAGTCCACTGCAGTTTGATTTTTGTTTTTTGACAACATAAGATGTGTTTAAAGCATGATATAAATGTTGATTGTTGGTTTGATTAGATTGGAATCAAAGTCAATAATGTTTATTTTAAATTCAAAGAGCATGTTGAGCATGAAAATGATATGTTTTGCTTCAATTTGTATTGGGCATAAATTGATTAACTTAAGCATGATTAATTAGTTAATTAAGATGTTTTGGAAATATGAAGGTTAATTAATTAATCATGGCTAATACACTTTAATTATAATAATTAAAATATTTGGAATATTAAAATTATAATAATTGGCCTTTTAAAGTTTATTGGGCCAAAAGTATGTAATTGGGCTTGGTTTGACCAAGTTTGGTTTTGGACTTTTGGATTGGATCCAATTGGGCCCAAAACCAATTCCATAAAGTCCAAATACATTACTTTACCCTTTAAAGAATATAATTGGGACTAATGGGCCTAAATTGATTTGTTGGCAATAGGGTGATTCCTATTGGGCCTTGGCATTTTGGGTTTGATCCATTATGGCCAAATCTCATACCTTAAGAATCAATTAAAAGCCCATTGGACTTTAATTAAAATGACATTGGATGTTATTGGGCCTTTGAGACCCATCAAGATTGGATTTGGAATCCAAGTCTATTGAATACAAATAAATTGGATTTAAAGTTGTAGTTCGATATAATTCAAGAATACATACTTTAAGTATTTATTCTTAAACGAGTTGGACTCGCACAAATCAAATCGTTGTTTGAACATTGGATGGTCATTAATCAAAGATTAATTAATTGGATTAGATTGATTGAATAACATGCTTTGTATGAATACATGAATGTGTTGTATGAATAATGTATATCGGATGGATATTAGAAGAGTGAGGGCAATTTTGGAAATTGTAATAAATTTAGAATTTATTAAATTGGACCTGTGTGTCCAGCCATTTATCTCCTTATTCTTTGAATTTCTCTTCTCACTAATTCTCCTCAATGTAAATGAGGTTTCTTTATTGTATTATGTAATTGGATAGAAGTTAGAATAGTTCTAGCCCGGGAGAGGAAAGAGAGTGATTTGTTCTAGGAATAATTTGTGACATATCCATCTGCATATCATTATTAATTTATTTATTGCGCCTTATTATGCTTTTAGAATGCATGCTTAAGGTTGTATGATGAGACCAAATCAAAGATAATAAATTGTTTGCCAATTTACGCGAAAAACCCTCAAAACATATTAAGCGTTTTTCCTTCCGTTGAGTGATTCTTACTCAAGATCCAAAGTTGGCATTGGTTTGTTGGCCAAAGTCAAGACCTTGTCAATTACGGATGTGTTTGAATCATGAGAGTTTTGTTCCATATCGGTGTCTTGTCCAAGTCATGATTTGTTGGCCAAAGTCAAGATCACTTCTTGTCCATCGACATTGATTACGAAGTTTTCCATGTCAATGGGTCCCGCTTAACTGGAATCATTAAGCTTGTTGTGCCAAAGCCAAGATTTAGTTGATTCAGAGGAAAAATGTTAGGAAAATATATTGGATATATTGGCATACATATTGTATATATGTTTCGGACTTGGAAGCCCACCTACCGGATCTAGGAATTGGATGAGATCCAATTGATCTTCGAGATCTACCTAGTTAAATATCATACAGCTTGTTGGCCAAAGTCAAAGTTGTGTGTTATTTAACGGGATCCTAGCCCACTAGGAAACTGGGTTTCCCAAGTACTCGAAGAGGGTTAGAGGTTCGCCGAAAAATAGTGGGAGGCTAGTATTAAATTTGCAATTTCATTCAGATACTTAGCTTTACGTGCTTTCAAAATATTTCGTCAAAATTATTTTATTAGTTGGACTAATACAATGTTATTTTTCTTGTAACAGCTAGACTGTACCCAAATATCGTTGACTAGATAGTTGGACTCTCGTAGTCAAGATGATTGGAAAGGGAAATGTCCGAGACATTATCATGGGCGAAAATGTCTTTAAGGGCACGAATTTTACCTATTGGGAAATGAATCTAAGGATAGTCCTTAGAGCCGAGAGGGCCATACAAACACCTCTTGGGCCTAAGCCCAAACCTGATCAGTTACTTGAGCTGGAGCTTTGGAAGACTCACAGCGATGATTACGATACTGCTCAGTCTATTATGCTTGCTTCCATGACTCAGCATTTTTGTCGACAGAATAGGGACTTGGTTCCCTATAACATGTTGGCGAGGTTGCAAGATCTTCACCTATATAACCGAAGGTCGCAGAGATATGAATTAGTAAAGAAGCTCTTCCGTTCACATATATCAGAAGGCATGTCTGTTGACTCTCATGTGGCACAGATGATTGCTGACATAGATGAGCTGGCTGAGATGGGGATAGTCTTCGAGGCTGAGATTACCATAGATATGATCTTGCAATCTCTCCCCGACACTTGGAGACAGTTCATCATAAACTATAATTTGATGAACACTGATGATACTCTTGGAGTCTTGTTGTCAGTTCTCAAGGAAGCTGAGAAGGAGCTGCTTAAGGGCAATAAGCGCGAGGCGCACTTTGCTTCGACATCTCAGACACTGAGGGCTGGGCCCAAGGTGAGTGGAGGTGTGAAGAAGAAGAAGCATAAAAGAAAGGGCAAGACCAAATCGTCAAAGGCTTCTAGGAAGCCTAAGGATAAATCTCAGGATGTTTTCCTCCAGTGCGGCAAGCGGGGTCACTAGAACCATGACTGTCGCGAGTACAAAGAGCTCCAGAATGAGATTAAAGCGGGCAAGACACTGACTTCAGATATGTTTGTTATTGAAATAAACATGACTATTTCTAGTTTTAAAAATTGGATTTTTGATTCTGGTTGTAGTACTCACATATGTACTGATGTGTAGGATCTGTGGATTAGCAGGAGACTGACCTCAGGGGAGATTGATCTACGCGTTGGAAATGGGGAACCAATCGTCGTTTTGGCCGTTGGCACTTTTGTTTTAGAACTGTCCTCGGGGCATGTACTTGAACTTACAAACTGTTATTATGTACCTAGTTTGACTAGGAATATTATTTCTATATCTATGTTAACCCAATGTGGGTATACTTTTGTATTCAGGAACACTGGGTGTTTTGCGTATAAAAATGATGTAGAAAATTGCACTGCTGTTGCAAATAATGGTCTTAATTTTTTGAATATAAATCAATCTCAAACATATAATATAACAAACAAAAGGCTAAAAACGAGTAACAAAGATGAAACTTATATGTGGCACTGTCGTCTGGGACATATAAACAAGACTCACATATCCACACTTTCGAAGAGTGGGTACTTGGACGGATTTGATCCAAATTCATATGACGTCTGCGAATCTTGTTTATTAGGCAAAATACCTAAATCACCTTTTAGTGGTAAGGGTGAATGCGCCACCGAACTGTTAGCCCTTGTTCATAGTGATGTATGTGGGCTTATGTCTAGCCAGGCTAGAGGTGGATATGAATACTTCGTAACCTTTATGGATGATGCATCATGTTATGGTTATGTGTATCTTATGAGACACAAGTTGGAAACTTTTGAGAAATTCAAAGAGTTTCGACACGAAGTTGAAAAACAGACAGGCAAGAGCATAAAGACATTACGGTCGGACCATAGTGGTGAATAATTGAGCAATGAGTTTCTAGATTACTTGAAACAATATGGTATTCTTTCACAGTGGACTCCTCCTGGAACACCGCAATTAAACGGTGTGTCCGAACGGAGAAACCGAACTTTGTTGGACATGGTAAGGTCTGTGATGAGTCACATTGAGCTACCTATTTCCTTCTAGGGATATGAATTAAACAGTGCAATTCTTATTTTGAATAAGGTTTCGTCAAAGTATGTACAACAGACTCCGTATGAGATATGGATAGGAAAGAAACCGGGTTTCTCATTCCTGAAGATTTGGGGATGCTGGGCATACGTCAAAAGTTTGGAAGCTACCAAACTTGAGCCCAAATCGGATAAATGCCTATTCGTAGGATATCCTAGGGAAACCAAAGGATATTACTTCTATCACCCAAGAGAGAACAAAGTATTTGTTGCTCTACATGTGGTTTTCCTTGAGAAGGAATTCCTAAATGCAGTGGTTAGTGGGAGGAAAGTAGAACTCGATGAAAATCGGAGTGATACTATTCCTGGCATAGAATCCTCAACGGAACAAAAACAGTCCATCCGGGATGAGACTGTACCACAATCTTCTATTACACAAGGACTGCGTAGGTCGGAGAAAATCATGAAACAACCTGAGAGGTATGGGTTTCTGATCTCACCTCATGTAGATATTAATCTCATTGAGGATAACGAACCATCTACGTATGAGGAAGCGATATAAGATATCAATTCCGCTTTATGGCAAGAGGCCATGAATTCCGTAATGGATTCCATGTACACCAATCAAGTTTGTACACTGGTTAATGCACCAGAAGGCGTAAAGCCTATTGGATGCAAATGAGTCTTCAATAAGAAGACCGACATGGATGGCAACATATAAATGTACAAAGCTAGGCTTATAGCGATGGGGTATCGTCAACGACATGTCGATTATGACGAAACTTTCTCACCCGTTCCCATGATTAAATCCATTCGAATAATGCTTGCTATTGTTGCATATTTCTATTACAAGATATGATAGATGGACGTTAAAACCGCTTTCCTTAACGGAAACCTTTTGGAGGATGTTTATATGCAACAGTCTGACGGTTTCATCGTGTCTAGACTTACAAACAAGGTTTGTAAGTTAAATTGGTCCATTTATAGACTGAAGCAAGCATCGCGGTCATGGAACCAACATTTTGATGAGATCATAAAAGAATATGATTTCATTCAAAACGAAGATGATCCTTGTGTATATAAGAAGGTTAGTGGGAGAGCACTGAATTTTATTGTCCTTTATGTTGATGATGTATTGCTTATGGGCAATGACATTCCCATGTTAATGTCAGTGAAAGCTTGGCTTTCATTAAAATTCTCCATGAAAGATCTGGGAGAAGCAGCCTATATTCTAGGAATAAAGATCTACCGGGATAGATCTAGAAAGCTGCTTGGACTCTCCCAGAGCACGTACATTGATAAAGTGTTTAAAAGATTCAACATGGACCAGTCCAAGAGGGGACTATTACTAGTGTCACATGGCATCACTCTATCTAAGGACATGTGTCCTAAAACTCAAGATGAGAGAAACAGCATGAGTTAGATACCGTTCGCCTCGGCAGTCGGATCGATCATGTATGCCATGATATGTATGCGACTGATGTCTCGTATGCTTTGAGCATATGTAGTCACTATTAGGCCGATCCAGGTGATGGTCACTGGATGGCGGTTAAGAACATCCTTAAGTATCTTAGACGAACTAAGGATGATTTCTTAGTTTATGGAGATAGAGAACTTGAGGTAACTGGATATACCGATGTAAGTTTCCAAACCGATAAAGACGACTCTAAGTCGCAATCCGGGTACATATTTTGTTTGAACAACGGAGCAGTAAGCTGGAAAAGAGACTGTTGCCGATTCGACAACAGAAGTGGAGTATATTGCTGCAGCTGAAGCAGCAAAAGAGGCAGTTTGGATCCGTAAATTCCTAATTGGATTAGGAGGGGTCCCGTTAGCAGCTGAGCCCGTTCCATTGTATTGTGACAATAACGGGGCTATAGCGCAGGCTAAGGAACCGCAGTCTCATCAATGATCCGAGCATGTTCTTCGATGTTTCCATCAGATTCGTGAGATCATACATAGTGGTGATGTGAAGATCGAGAAGGTCTCATCAGATGACAACATTACAGATCTGCTGACGAAAGATATTTCACAGCAAAAGTTTGAGAAACATATACATAGTTCAGGAGTTAGATGCTTGAGTGACTGGCTATATGCCAAATGGGAGACTGTTAGACAATTATGACTCATAGCGTCACTGTTTGTAAAAGACATTGTGTTTTTGTACAAAATTAACTATGTAGTAATGAAATTGCCATTTATCGTTTCGTAATTTATTTACTTTGAAATAGAAATGGTAGAAGTCCCTATGATTAGTTCCAGATTGAGATGATGTGAGACACTATCAATCCATAAAGGTTTAATCATTAAAAATCCCTAGTCGTAGTATTATCGAGACTGGACATCGATAATGCGGAATAGACTAGTATTGCACTTGTGGGCGTTGTGAGGGCATAACGGCATAGTTCTCATATATTTAAGTATTGGATACTTATGCAAGTGCGATACGAGGTTGTGTTTTACCGATGGTACGGAAAACAGCTTCGCTCTGGATAGACCCCGCGGAATCCCATTGGTAGTATGTCGTTGTGTCTATGGGAGTCCGCTTCAGGGTAGGTGTATTTGGTCTTAACCTGAGACTTGCATCGCTAGTAATTGCGACAATCGATAAACTTTGGTTTTGGTCGTTCAGGGCTTTAACAGGTTCTGTGTACGCCTCTACTGGGTTTATTGAGAATCGTAGTGTATTGGATGTGATGTCAAGACGGAAGTATCACTTCAGATATATGGAGATGATGATCACACAGGGATTCAGAACTAGTTCTCTATTGTGTTGCAACCATCGGGATAATATGACATAATCATGATTATCTGATTCAAAGAGACTAGTTGCTTGATATCCGATATATGCTTCGTACGGGGCAGACACTATTCCAGCCCCAGGCCTTGCATGTGACATCTGATACTGGATCACAATACGCAATACTACGTATTCTACGCCTGACATAGATTGTATATTCCAGTAAGAATATTTCCAGAGAATTGGGTAGGCACGGTGCTTTACTAGAGAATTGGGTAGGCACGGTGCTTTGCTAGACGCCAACCATGTCTTGTAAATCGGTTAACATGTAGTACGAGGTATGCACTTAATCGGATAGTCTGATAACTAGATTTACTGCCAACATATCCAGAGGTCTCTTGGGTCTCTTCCCAAAGATTCACCGATGACAGTTGATTTAAATTAGAATTACTCTGGGATTAATTAAGAGAGAGAAAATTAATCTGGGATTAATTGAGGTATTATTTAATCTGGGATTAAATGTGTTCGGAAGAGAGAGAACGCGGTTAATTTGGAATTAATCGATAAAATAAATTTAATAGTTAAATTTGATTTTCTATTTAATTTATTGATATGGGCTAAAATTAATATATCGGATATATTAATTGGAATTAGATTTCAACACGAAATTAAAGTCAGACTTTAATACTTGCGAATGAATTAATTTAGAATTAATTCGTAAACGGTATTTGTAATAAATTTACGAGTTGTCGCCATTTAATTAAATTAGATTTAATTATTTAACGAAAAGAATTCGTTTAATCAGATTAAATGGATCCGAGCCGCTGTAAAAATTCGTAGAATCTATTCGAATTTTGAATTCAAATGTGGGGCCCACTTTAAATTTGGTAGTTGGAGAAGTGGTTGGCATTTATGCCACACCATCCACTTTCCAACCACCTTGGAATGGTTTTGGTGAAACCATTTACCCAACCACCTTGTTTAGGTGAAAAGGGTAAATTGGTTTCTACCAAAACCATCTCTCTCTCTCTCATTTGGTAACATATCACACACATGAAACTCTAGAAACAATGGTTTGGGCGTGAGTTTCCTTGTCCTTTTCTCTTTGATTTTGTGGCAAAGTCAAGTTAGTTAGCACTTCAAGGAATCAACAAAGGTGATAGGGAAACATCTCAAAGCTTGGAATCAACATACAACTCTTGGATCTTGGAGATCAAAGTTAAAATTTTAAAAAGTCAAATCCGTTCATTGTAAGTATTTTCCGCATCTTATAATGATCTTTATCATGTTTTCATGCTTATTAGATCCTTGGCCTGTTCTAGGAACAACTAACATGTATATCAACTATGTTTGGACACTATTTGATGTACCGCAAGGCATTGTGCCTATTGGTATTATATAAGTCTTCAAGGAAGACATACATGGATGGCAACATACCAACGTACTAAGCTAGGCTTGTAGCGAAAAGGTATGATTACAACGAAATATTTTACCTTTTGCCAAGTTTAAATCCATTTGGATAATGCTTGCTAATGCTGCATGTTTCATTTATGAAAAATGGCAGCTGAACGGGAAAATCGCTTTCCTGAAAAGGAAACCTCTTGGAGGATGTTTACAACATCCTGACGGTTTTGTCGTATCAAAACTAGCAAACAAGGTTTGCAGGTTATTCGATCCATGTTTGGATTGAAGCAAGCATTAGGTTCTTGGAATTATCGTTTTGATGTAATCATAATAGTTTATGATTTAATTCAAAACGTAAATGATTCTTGTGTATATAAGGAGGTTAGTGGGAGCGCACTGATAGTGACTGTCCTATAATAATGATGATATGTCATTTCTTGGAAATGATATTCCCATATTACAATCGGAGAAAGCTTGGCTTTCATGAAAATTCTCCGTAGAATTCTTGGGAGAAACAACCTTATTCTAGGAATAAAGATCTACTGAGATAGATTTAAAGTTGTTAAGACTCTCCGAGAACTGGTAAATTTAAAAATGTACGTGACCTGGTGTCTCATAAGCTTTAAGCATATGAAGTCACAAACAGGCCAATCCTAGTGATAGTCACATGATTGATATTAAGAACATCCGTTAGTATCTTAGAGAACTAAGGATGATGTCTTAAACTATGGAGAAGGAGAACTTGAAGTGACTGGGATCACTGCTGCAAGTTTCCAAACCAATAAAATGACTTTAAGTCGCTAAAGGGTACTATATAGTTTGAATAACGGAACAGTGAGCTGGAAATCTTCCAAGCAAGATACTGTTACCGAATAAACAGTAAATACAGGTTATTGCTGCAGCTGAGGCAGCAATAGAAGCCGTCTGGGTCATCACAAATCTCATTAGATTAGATATAGTTCTGTTAGCAGCTGAACTAGGTGTCAGCAAATGATAAAGAATCAATGGTCTCATCAATGATCCAGATACATACTTTGACTATTCATCTGATTCGTTCGGATCATACATCGTGGCGATGTGGTGATTGAATAAATCGCATCAGATGATAATCATGCAAATCCGCTGACGAAAGCCTTTCCTTAGCAATTTGAGCGAACCGTACATAGTCCGGATGGTAGACACTCGAGTGACTGGCTATAGCCCAAGTGGGAGATTATTGGACAGTTATGACCTATAACGTCACTATTTGTACAAATCATGGTGTTTTTGTACAAATTAACTATGTGACAAAGGAGATTGCACTCTTATCATTTGTGTTTAGATCACCTAGATGTATAAATGATTGGAGGTCCTTATGATTAGTTCCAAGATTGAGATGATATGAGACAATATCAATCCACGAAGGTATAATCATTAAATATCCCTAGTCAGAGTATTATCGAGATTAGACATCGACAAATATGTAAAAGACTAGAATTACACTTGTGCGCGTTGTGAGGGCACAATAGCATAATTCTCATATATTTGGGTATTGGATACTCATACAAGTGTAATAGGAGGTTGTGTTTTACCGATGGTACAGAAAACAGCTCCGCTCTGGATAGACCCCCTCGGAATTCCATTGGTAGTATGACTATGTGTCTATAGAAGTCCGAAATCAAGGTAGGTGTATTTGGTCTTAACTTGAGACTTGCACCGCTAATACTTGCGACAATCAATATGCTTTGGTTTTGGTCGTCCAGGGCTTTAACCGGTTCTATGTACGCCTCTGTTGGGTATATTGAGAATCGTAGTGTATTGGGTGTGATGTCAAGACGAAAGTATCACTCTAGTCATAGTGGAGATGATGTCACATAAGATACGTTACTAGTACTCTTATATTCTGTAACTATCGGGATATTATGACTAGGTCATGTATATCCGATTATAGAGACTAGTTACCAGACATCCGACATGTGCTTCGTACGGGGCAGAAACAATTCCAGCCCCAGGCCTAGCAAGTGACATTCGATACTAGATCGACATACACAATACTACGTATACTACGTCTGATATAGATCTCTTATTCCTGTAAGCATGTTTCTGAAGAATTGGGTAGGCATGGCGCTTTGCTAGAAGCCAACCTTGTCTTGTAAATCGATAAAATGTAGTACTAGGTACGTACGTATTCGGATAGTCCATTAACCGTATTTACTGCCAACATATATGGGGATCTCATGGGTCGCTTCCCGAAGATTCACCGATGACGTATGACTCACACTTTATTAATCTGGGATTAATTAGACGAGAGAGAGAATTAATCTGGGATTAATTACGAAGATATTTTATCTAGGATAAAATATCATTTAAAGAGAGAGAATGATTAATTTGGAATTAATCGATAAATTAATATATTCGATATATTAATTGAAATGGATTTTGACGCGGAATTGAAATTAGATTTTAATTCGGGCGAACGAGTTAATTTAGAATTAATTCATTTGTAACGTGAATAGTGATTTTACTAGGCATAATTAATTAATTACGTCGTAACGAAAAATTCGTTAATTTGGAATCAGCGAATCTGAGCCCGGGATTATTTGCGAGCGCATTCGTATTTCGAATTCGAGTGCGGCATGTAAGTCAAATCAAGCGTCAAATCATTAGTCACATCAAGCGTCAAATCATTAGTCACTTTGAGTGATGTGACAACTTGTCACTTGATTGATTGAGTGATGTGACTTGGTGGAAGTGGTTGGAAAGCTTTTTGAAAGCTTGATTGACATATATTATTATTATAATGTTTGGTATATGTTTAATTGATTTGGAAAATCAAAACCAACATATTTTTTCTCTTCTTTCTCTGTTCCTATCTCTCGGCCAAAGGCCTTTTCTTCTTCATTTTTCTCGTTTTGGCCGAACATGATGGAGAAGAAAAGAGTGATTTTTTGTTGTAAAAATCAAGAGTGCTAGCACACAATAGAGACATACGAAAGTGATAGGGAAACCCACCCGTGTGCATGGAATCACAACACACAAAGCTTGGAGCTTTATGGACCTTCCATGGCCAAATCGTGGGGAGCAAAAATGGTGGTCTGCCGTGAGCTTCAAAGGTGTTCAAGGGCTTAAAAAGTTTTTGTTCATCACCGCATCGCTCAACTAATCATTGTGAGTATTCCGTGACTTCCTTTGATGTATTCACTTATGTTTTATGCTTGATATTCGATCCTCGGGACTTAGAGATTTCCCAACACAAAACCCCGCACCCATCCAAAGCCCAATCGAAAATAATTAAAACATTTAAAACATATGTCACAAATTAAATTAAATGTAATTAAATTAAAACAAATCAAATCCAATCAAATCCCATAAATCACATTCATAGTTAAATTAAATGACATGCCTAAACTAAATAAAATAAAATCAAATCACATAAATCACCTTCATAATTAAATTAAATCCCATGCCTAAACTAAATAAAATCAAATCAAATCCCATAAATCACCTTCCTAATTATATTAAATCACATGCCTAAACTAAAAAAAATAAAATCAAATCTCATAAATCCTTTTTCCAAAATTAAAACAATCTCTTTCCTAATTAAATAGATTTTTCCTTATGACACACCATTTAGAGATATCCCCATAATTACATAATATTCTTTCCCTTCCTACACAAGGACAACCTCAAATCCTCTCCTATAAAAAGGACCTTAAACCAAACCCTTCAGACCCCATAGTCTAACATTCACGCCTCTCCTCTTTTTCCCTAAGATATTCACGCCCAAACTACCCATAGAAGCACCCCCATTGCCGTGAAACATAACACCAAATATAGCCATCCTTTGCAGCACAACCACTGAAAAACAACCTTTAAAATAACCTATAAATCATTGAAAAACGTCCCCTAAAATGACCTCTAAACCACTGAAAAATAGCCACTGAAAAATGGCCCTTAAAATGCCCCATAAACCACTGAAAACAGCCCCTAAAATACCCCATAAACCACAGGAAAATAGCCCGTAAAAACACCCCTAATTACCAAAAAACTGCACCTTAAAATCCCTTTGCATTACCAAAAAACTGCACCCTAAAAAGCACCCCTAATTACCAAAAAACTGCACTTTAAAATACCCCTTCATTACCAAAAAACTGCACTCTAAAACAGCCCTTAACCAAAAAAAACTGCACTTTAAAATACCCCTTCATCAACAAAAAACTGCATTTTAAAATAGTCCCAAAATTACCAAAAAACGCAGCAAAAATAGCAAAAACAGCAACAAAAATAGCATAAACAGTAGCCCGAAATGAACAACAGCCCAAAATAGCGAAGCAACGAAGGAAATCAAGGAACCAGTAAATCGGAAAAGTTACGGAGCACCAACCCTTCCGTCAACCGGGTAACGCACTTCCAAGAGACGACTAAAGAGGTTAGACCTGAGGGCACCCTTTTACCAATTCTTGTTCTTTTTCTCATTATTTATTATTATTTATTTGCATGAGTATCTTTGATTTATGTATGTTGTGGCCATTGGATGAATGATTTTGTGCCAACTCTCGCGGTATATCGGATGGAAACCCAGACGTAAATTATGTAACCGAATCTGAATGGACAGTAGTGCGGTCTGTATTTGGGATACAATTCCACGTAATGCTTGAGGAACACACACATCTCGTTTCATCCGATCTTGTGTTTATCCGTCGTTCGTTAGGAATGGTATGTTACTTTTATGCATGATTAGATTGTTCAACATATTATTTTCAAGCATGATTTAGTTATTTCTTTCGCATTAGGAATTTAATTATGTCTCTTCTACGTTTATGTTTAGATTATTATTTATTTATATTTTCGTGTTTATCGATTTAATGCGTTCATGTGATTGTATGCTTACCGTTATGTCGATTTACTTTTATGCATGCAAACTTAGATATAGGTTGTATGCAAACTTAGATATATGTTATTCTTGCGTATGTATATTGCGTAGACTTGGATATATTATTGCACAAATTCATTCATTACAAGTGGCATAAGTAAAGGACCATTCTGAACCCAACGGTTTGAGGTCTTCCCTCCCGAGGGGTGAGTGCGGCCTTAAATTATTTCCCAGTTCACGCTGGGTGGCGACTCCACTTTATTTCTCCGGTTTAGTCCCCTGCGAGCTACTCCGTACTCCCAACTGAGCCGCGAGCCTAGAATAGCGTTGCCGATTTCTGTGTCCTATAATAATTATCCTATACTTAAATATATGAGAACTATGCCTTTAAGCTTCCATAACGCGCACAAGTCTAATATTAGTCTATTCCACATTTTCGATGTCCAGTCTCGATAATACTACGATCAGGGATATTTAAAGATTAAACCATTCATGGAATAATACTGTCTCACATCTTATTAATATGGAACTGATCATAAAGACTTTTATCATTTATATATCAAATTAATCTAATTATAAAATGATAAAATTGTAATTTCCTTCATCACATAGTTAATTTGTACAAAAACCACAATGTCTTTTACAAATAGTGATGCTATGGGTCATAATTTTCCAACAATCTCCCACTTGGCTTATATCCAATCACTCAAGTATCTAACACCTGAACTATGCACATGTCCCTCAAACGTTTGCTAAGAAATAACTTTCATCAGCGGATCTGTAATGTTGTCATCTGAAGTGATCTTTTCGATCTTCACATCGCCACGATGTATGATCTCACAAATCAGATGGAAACATCGAAGTACATGCTTGGATCATTGATAAGACCATGATTCCTTAGCCTGCGCTATAGCCCTAATATTGTCACAATACAAAGGAACGGGCTCAGCTACTAACGGAACTACTCCTAATCCAATTAGGAATTTACGGATCCAAACTGCTTATTTTGGTGCCTCAACTGCAGTGATATATTCTGCTTCTGTTGTTAAATCAACAAGAGTCTCTTGCTTGGAGGATTTCCATCTCACTGCTCCATTGTTCAAACAAAATATATACCTAGATTTCGACTTAGAGTCTTCTTGATTGGTTTGGAAACTTGCATCGGTGAACCCAGTCACCTGAAGTTCTCCATCTCCATAGACTAAGAAAGCATCCTTAATTCATCTAAGATACTTAAGGATGTTCTTAACAGAAATTCAGTGACCATCACCTAGATCGGCCTGTTAGTGACTGCACATGCTCAAAGTATATGAGACATCAGGTCGCGTACATATCATGACATACATTATCGATCCGACTTCAGAAGCGAACTAGATCTTACTCATGTTATATCTTTTATCTTGAGTTTTAGGACACATGTCCTTGATAGAGAAACATCATGTGACACTGGAAGCAGTCCCCTCTTAGACTGATTCATGTTGAATCGCTTCAACACTTTATCAATGTACGAGTTCTGGGATAGTCCAATAAGCTTTCTAGATCTATCTCGGTAGGTCCTTATTCCCATAATAAAGGCTGCTTCTCCCAAATCTTTCATGGAGAAATTTAATGAAAGCCAAGCTTTCACCGATTGTAGCATGGGAAAGTCATTGCTAATAAGCAATACATCATCAACATAAAGGACAATGAATGTGAGTGCGCTCCCACTAACCTTCTTATATACATAAGAATCATCTTCATTTTGAATGAAATCATATTCTTTTATGATCTCATCAAAATATTGGTTCCAAGAATGCGATGCTTGTTTCAATCCATAAATGGATTGATTTAACTTACAAACCTTGTTTGCATGTTTTGGCACGACAAAACCGTCAGGCTGTTGCATATAAACATCCTCCAAAAGGTTTTCGTTAATGAAAGCGGTTTTGACTTACATCTACCATATTTCATAATTGAAATATGCAGCAATAACAAGCATTATCTGAATGGATTTGATCATGGAAACAAGTGAAAAAGATTCATTATAATTGACACCATATCATTGACAATACCATTTTGCTATAAGCCAAGCTTTGTACATTTGTATGTTGCCATCCATGTCCATCTTCTTCTTGAAGACCCATTTACAACCAATCGGCTTAACGCCTTCTAGTGTATCAACCAGTGCCCAAACTTGGTTGGTTTTCATGGAATCCATTTCGGACTTCATGGCATCTTGCTACAAAGTAAAGTCGATACCTTGTATTACTTCCTCATATATAGCCGTCTCATTATCCTCAATAAGATTAATATTCAAATGAGGTGAGATTAGAAACCCATACCTCTCAGGTTATTTTCTGACTTTTTCTGATCTATGTGGTTCTTGTGTATTAGAAGATTATGGTACAGTCTTATCCCTGATGAACTGTTCGTGTTCCGTTTAGGGGTCGGTACTAGGAATAGTATTACTATGATTTTCATCGAGTTCTACTTTCCTCCCACTTACCACTGTATTTAGGAATTCCTTCTCCAGGAAAACCACATGTAGAGTAACAAATACCTTATTCTCTTGTGGGTTGGAGTACTAATATCCTTTGGTTTCCTTAAGATAACCTACAAATAGGCACTAACCTGATTTGGGTTCTAGTTCGGTACTATCCAAAAGTTTAACGTATGCCAAGCATCCCCAAATCTTTAGGAATAAGAAACCCGGTTTCTTTCCTGTCCATATTTCATATGAAGTCTTTCCAACAGACTCTGACGGAAACTTATTCAAAATAAGTATTGCACTATTCAATGCGTATCCCCAGAAGAAAATTGGTAGCTCAGTGCGACTCATCATTGACCTTACCATGTCTAACAAAGTTCGGATTCTCCATTCGGACACACCGTTTAATTGAAGTGTTTTGAGAGGAGTCCACTATGAAAGAATAACATATTCTTTCAAGTATTCAAAAAACTCTTTGCTCAAGTATTCTCCACTGCGGTCTGACCGTAATATTTTAATGCTTTTACCGATATGTTTTTCTATTTCATGTCGAAACTCTTTGAATTTCTCAAACATTTTTTACTTGTGTCTCATAAGATATATATAACCATATCACAATGTATCATCCGTAAAGGTTACGAAGTATTCATATCCACTTCTAGCCTGGATAGACATGGGCCCACATACATCACTATGAAAAATGTTTAACAGTTTGGTCGCCTGCACACCTTTACCTCTAGAAGGCATTTTAGGCATTTTACCTAATAAACAAGATTCGCATACGTCATATGAATTAGGATCAAATCCGTTCAAGTATCCACTCTTCGAAAGTGTGAATATACGAGTCTTGTTAATCTGTCATAGATGCCAATGCCTCAGATAAGTTTCATATGTTTTACTCAATTTGAGCATTTTGTTTGTCATTTTATATGTATGGGATTCATTTATATTCAAAATATAAAGACCATTATTAAGATCAGTAGTACATATACCAAAATCATCTTTATAAACAAAACACCCAGTGTTCCAGAACACAAAGGTATACCTATATTAGGTTAAACAAGATACAAAGATAATGTTTCAAGTCAAACTAGGTACATAATAACAGTCTGATAAAGAAAGTACATGCCCCGATGGCAGTTCCAAAATATAGGTCCCCACAGCTAAAACAACGACTTTAGTCCCGTTTCCAACTCATAGGTCAATCACGCCTGAAGCCAGTCTCCTACTAATCTGTAGATCCTGCACAACAGTATATATATGAGTACCACATCCAGAATCAAAAATCCAATTTTTAAAACTATAAGTAGACATGTTTATTTCAATAACAAACATATATGAAACCTGAGCCTTGCCCGTCGTCACTTCCTTCACATGCACCTTGTACTCACGGCAGTCACGTTTCCAGAGACCCCACTTTCCACACTGTAGGTAGACATCTTGGGATTTGTCCTTAGTATTCCCAGAAGACTGTAATGATTTGCCTTGCCATTTGTCTTCTTCTTCTTCGTCACACCTCTAGAAGCCTTCGTCCAAGCCTTAGCCTTATGAGATGTCGAAGTAAGATGCGCCTAGCACTTCTTGCCCTTCAGAAGCTCTGGCTCTGCTTCTTTCAACATCGCCATCCACTCTCCAAGAGTCTTCTCTTGGTTCATCATATTATAGTTCATGATGAACCCGCCCCAGCAATCACACAGAGACTGTAAGATCAAATCAATGGAAGTCTCAGCCTCAAAGGTTATATCCAGCTGACTAGTTGTTCGTAGCAATCATCTGCGATACATAATGCACGACAGATGTACCCTCTAACATACGTGAGCGAAAAAGGTTCTTTTGCAATTCATAGTTCTGAGATCTAAGGTTAGATCTATGAAGATCCTTCAATTTCAACATCATGTTATAGAGATCCAATCCCTTGTTTTGACAATGAAATTGAGGGGTCATTACAGAAAGCATGATGGACTGAGTAGTTGAGTTGTCATCACTTAGAGTCTTCCAAAGCTCATGATCAACAACTCGCTCATGTCCAGGCTCAAGCCCGAGAGGTCTGTCTATAATATAAAGAAACTTCTGGCCTCCCAGGAAAATCCTCAGATTCATCTCCCAGTCTGGAAAATTGGCACCGTTAAAGACATCATCGCCCATGACGATGTCTCTAACGCTAATCTTTTCAGTCGTCTTGATTGCAATAGTCTAACTATTCAATCCACGATATCAGGTACAATCAAATGTAATGATTACTATAGTCCAACTATATAATCAACTACAAATGAAGTTATAAGAGTATAGTCCAACTATTCAATAAAAAACAATAAAGTATTAGTCCAACTAATAAATATATATGATGACGAAAATAAGTGTGCATTTAGCAAGTATTAAACAAAATTGCCAATTTAATACTGGCCTTCCACTATTTTCGGCGAGCCTCTAACCCTCTGTTGAGTACTCGGGAAACCCAGTTTCATAGTGGACTTAATCCCGTTAAATAACACGCAAACTTGATTTTGGCCAACAAGCTGTATGAAACTTAACTAGGTATATCTCTAAGATCAATTGGATCCTATCCGATTCCCAGATCCGGTAGGTTGACCTCCAAGTCCAAATATATATCAAAATATATATGTCCTAACATTTTCCTCTGAATTAATTAAGTCTTGGCTTTGGCTTAATAGGCTTAATGATTCCACTTAAGCACGACCCATTGATAGTGGGAAAGCTTCGTAATCCATGTCGATGTACAGAAGTGACCTTTACTTTGGCCAACAAGTCACAACTGCCCAGGACATGCGATATATAACAAAGCCTTCGTGGTTCAAACACATCCACGATGGACAATGATCTTGACTTTGGCCAACAAATCAAAGTCAATCTTGGATCTTGAGAGATCCACTCAATGGTAGGAAAACGCTTAATATATAATGAAGGTTTTTCGCATAAATTGGCAATCAATTTATTATATTTAATTAGGTCTCGTCATACACCCTTAAGCATGCATTCTAAAAGCATAATAAGGAATGATATACGGATCGATATATTATAAATTATTCATAGAACAAATCTCTCACTTTATTCTCTCTTGCTAGCACTATTCAAACTTCTACCCAATACATAATACATCAAAGAAACCTCATTTATATTGAGGGGAATTTATGAGAAGATAAATACAAACAGTAAAGAGATAATAGGCTAGACATGCAGGTCCAATTTAATAAATTCTAAATTTATTACAAAAAATTCCAAAATTACCCCCACCCTTCTAATATCCATCCTATATACATTATTCAAATAAATACATCCAAGTATTTAAACAAATTATGTTATTCAATCATTTTAATCCAATTAATTAATCTTTGAATTATTGATCATCTAATGTTCAAACAACGATTTGATTTACATGAGTCCAACTCGTTTAAGAATAAATACTCAAAGTAGATATTCTTGAATTATATCAAACTATAATTTTAAATCTAATTTAATTTATATTCAATACTAATATGAATTTAATTCCAAATTAAATAATTACACTTATTAATGTGCCTTAAAGACTTGGATTCCAAATCCAATATAATTGGGTATGAAAAGCCCAATTAGCATCAAATGCTAATTTAATTAAAGTCCAATGGGCTTTCAATTAATTCTTTAGGCATGGGCTTTGGTCAATATGGATCCAATCCAATAGCCAAGGCCCAATAAGGAATCACACATTTGCCAAAAATCAATTTAGGCCTATTAGGCCCAATTAAATTAATAAAGGTGCAAAAGTTATATTGGAATTTATGGATATGGTTTCAGGCCCAATTTGGATCCAATCCAATTCTCCAAAAACATGCTTGGCCTAACTAAGCCCATTATGCCCAAATACAACAAAATAGCCCAATCCAATTTAAAGACTCATATTTATTAACATAATATTCCAAATATCATATGAATTTTAATTTAAATATAATTACCATAATTAATTAATTAAACTAATATTTTCAAAACATTAATTCAAAATAATTAATCATGCTTTAATTTATCCAATTCATGTCCGACACAATTGAAGCAAAATCAATTCATTAAACATGCTTAATCTCACGGCATTGGGCATAAAATAACACCCAATTTGATGTCAATCCAATTAAATCAACATTCAATATTCATATTATGCCAAAAACGCATCCAATGCTCTAATTAATAAAAAAATTACCATGTGAAGTTTAGGGTTACAATCGGCCATGTCAAGGATTTTAGGGAAAGATTAATCTAATCAAATTTCTCAAATCCTATGATGCATAAATCCAATTCATCATCATCAATACACAACCAAACAACCAATTTTTAAAATCATACTCCAAGCACAAAATCCCCAAATAAAAGTCTACAAACTCTAAACTTAAATCATGCTTAGAAAAGGCTATGATACCATTGTTAGTTTCCTAGACATGCCCAAGGCCTCTAAGTCATGATATTGTGTGTGAATGATCAAGTGAGCTTGTGGAAAAACTTACATTGAACGGATGGGATTCAAAACTTTCTTTGTATATTGATGAAGCTCCAAGATTTGTTGAATGAATCCAACGCAAGGGTGAGTTTCCCTATCACCTTAATCAACTCTAAATGTGCTAGCATGCTTGAAATGTTTTTGAAACAAAAAACTTCAAAATGAGAAGGAAAGTTTCAGCCAACCAAAGGAAGGGAGAAGAAAGAGTTTTCTTTGAATTTTATTTTCCAAAAAAAATAATACTAAAGTCAACTTGCAAAAGGTGTATTTCTTTTTCAAAAAAGAAAAGCAAAGTGTGTTTGAGGAAAAAAAGCATTAAATGCTCTCAACAACTTCCATCACTCATGTAGACATTTGATATAAGTTGGTGGGCCCCACCACTTAAATTCAAAATTCAAGTTGGCTTATTTAACACACTTCCGACTTGGGTTCATTTAATCCAATTAAACGAATTTTCCGTTGTGATGCAATTAAATCCAATTTAATTAAATAATAATGCCTTGCAAAATTATTACGAAATTCGCTTACGATTCCAAATTAATTCGTTCGCTTGAATTAAAATCTAATTTGAATTTCGCATTGAAATCTGAATTCAACTAATATATCCAATATATTATTGAATCGATTAATTCCAAATTAATCGCATTCTCTCTTCTATACGAATTTTATCCCAGAGAAACTCTTGCCGCGATTAATTCTAGATTAATTTTCTCTCTCTCATAATTAATCCCAGATTAATTATGTTCGAGTCAAATATCATCGATGAATCTTTGGAAGCGACCCAAGAGATCCCTGGATATATTGGCAGTAAATCCGGTTGTCGGACTATCCAACACGTGTGTACCACGTACCACTTTCTCACCGATTTATAAGACATGTTTGGCTTCTAGCAAAGAACCATGCCTACCCAATTCTCCATAAATATTCAACGAAGAATATATAATCTATATCAAGTATAGTATATTATGTATTGCGTATTACAATCTATTATCGGATGTCACATACTAAGCCTAAGGATGGAATTTTGTCTGACCCATACGAAGCATATATTGGATCACTATCAACTAGTCTCTGTAATCGAATAATCATGACCTAGTCATATTATCTCGATAGCTACAACATATGAGAGTACTAATTCTGTATCTCTGCGTGATAATCTTCTCTATATAACTAAAGTGATACTTCTATCGTGACATCACACCCAATACACTACGGTTCTCAGTAAACCCAGAATAGGCATAAAAAAGAACCTGTTAAATCCCCGGACGACCAAAACTAAAGCGTATTGATTGTCGTAAGTATTAGTGATGCAAGTCTTAGGTTAAGACCGCATACACCTACCCTAATTCAGATTCCCATAGACACATAGTCATACTACCAATAGGATTCCGAGGGGTCTATCCATAGCGAAGTTGTTCTTGGTCCAACGGCTAATAGAACCTCCTATCACACTTGCATAAGTATCTTATACTTAAATATATGAGAACTATGTCGTTAAGCTTCTATAACACGCAAAAGTGTAATACTAGTCTATTCCACATTATTGATGTCCAGTCTTAATAATACTACGACTAGGGATATTTAATGATTAAACCGTTCGTGGATTAATACTGTCTCGCATCTTATTAATTTGAAACTAATCATAAGGACTTTTATCATTTATTTATCAAATTAATCTAATTTCAAAATGATAAAATAGCAATTTTCTTTGTCACATAGTTTATTTGTACAAAAACCACAATGTCTTTTAGAAATAGTGATGTTATGGGTCATAATTGTTCAACTTCTTATTCCTCACAGTGCTATGATCACGCCATACAATCGCCAAAGGGGCTCTCCAAGTGCTATATAGCTCACTTTAATGTCTTCGAAGGTGTGAATTATTTGGTACTTATGCTCTCCCAACACATGTTCTTAATTTTATGCCACTAGATTTTGGGAGCCATAAGTGTGCACGTTTCCCCTGCTATGCATTTCACCTTTTGCTGGTGTTCGGACATAAATCCATTAGGATCTCGATTCCCACACCAGGATATTTTTTGATTGTGAATGCCTCGAGGTACTAGGATTCCTTACGTCATGATTTAAATATTTGGTAATTATTGTGCTTCCAAATCACAAGTACTTCCCTAGAATGTCAAGAAAGTATTTCCCACTAAAATAAACAACAAGTGTGTACGAATACATGTTCTTATTTAAAAATAAGAAAGTTATATATGTTTTCTAGCAAACTCATTCCCATCTTACAACTCTATGTGGAGCTTTCTAGAGTGGCTCTATTGATAATATTTCCTCAACATCTCAGTGTTACATGGCTTCTTGAGTCGGGTACCATCCACTTGTTCTAAAGAATAGCCACTAGACTTGTCCACCTCGGATACTTTGTAAAGCCCTTCCTACTTCACCCCAAAATTACTTCTTCTAGCTTCTTAGGATTTTGGGTGACTCATTGTGGGCACACAGTGGAGCTGGACGACGCATGCTGTTCTAGGCTCGCGGGCCTAGTTGGGAGTACAGAGTAGCCACGGGGGACTAAACCGGAGAATGATGGAGTCACCACCCGGTGTGAACCGGGATAAAGATTTAAGGCCGCACTCACCCCTCGCAAGGGAAGACCTCAAACCATTGGGTTCGGAATGGTCCCTTACTTATGCCACTTGTAATGTAAAGATTTATGCAATAATCCAACCAAGCCTATGACATGCATTTCCAAGTGCACCACAATCCTAAATTCGCATGCTTGAAAGTAAAGTTTACAACTAACATACATGAAATCAAATCTTATTGCCAAATTCACATGCTTAAAGGTAGGCCTTTACAACAGCAAGCACATAACGTCACAAGAACTCAATCATTCATGTCATCATAACCACAAATAGTCATGGTAACATTTGCATGTAATATAAAGGAAATCAAAATGACGACAAGCAATGTAATAGGCGCATTATGCAAGGAAGCATACAAGATATGGTCAAAATAACCGCATGATAAATGAAATTAGTACAAATACATAACTTGAGAAGACGAAGAAAGACACGAATTTAAATATGCCAATCAAAGATGCAATTTTACATTAAAGATGAACATGCCATAATGTGATGCTAAAGGATGCAACTAATATGAGCACAAACATGCATGTGAATACTTTTCCAAGTGGTACGTGGAATTTCATCCCAAGTACAAACCGCACTACCGTCCATTCGGAATCGGCTACGGAATTTACGTATGGGTTTTCATCCGATATACCACGAGAAATAATGTCCACATGCCTTCACAACACGGATGCATAAATCATGATACATTAAGCCAAGACTACTGTAGAAAATGCAATTATATGGAATCTCATAATGCATGCATGAATAGGGCAATGATGCACAAAAGAATCAGTGACATGACAAGAAGCGCGGCGAAGCATCGTGGTAAAGGATCTTATCCCCGTGAAACAGAGTGCCTTTAATCCGACTTACTAAGCCCATGCGCAATGAGCATGTAACATGCATAAAATAAAGACAAAAGTAAACACAAATATACTCGGCGCGGCGAAGCATCGTGGTAAGGATCTTATCCCCGTGAAACGGAGTGCCTTTAATCCGACTTACTAAGCCATGCGCAATGAACATATAATAAAAGTAAAGGCATAATAACAAAGATGAGATATCGGACTTTGTATATCCGATTGAACACATCTCACGTCCAATCGAATATACGTCATCCGGCGCGGTGAAGCATCGTGGTAAGGATCTTATCCCCGTGAAACGGAGTGCCTTTAATCCGACTTACTAAGCCCATGCGCAATGAACATATAATAAAAGTAAAGGCATAATAACAAAGACGAGATATCGGACTTTGTATATCCGATTGAACACATCTCTCGTCCAATCGAATATACGTCATCCGGCGCGGTGAAGCATCGTGGTAAGGATCTTATCCCAATGAAACGGAGTGCCTTTAATCCGAATTACTAAGCCCATGCGCAATGAACATATAATATGCATAAAATAAAGACAGAAGTAAACGCAAAGATACTTGGCGCGGCGAAGCATAGTGGTAAAGGATTTTAACCTCTTCAATTAGAGGACCTTTCATCGCACTTACTAAGCCCATGCGCTTTTCTCATCATTACATAAATAAATAACGTGCAGAAAATTAAATGGCGGAATAATTAAACAACTCAAAATTAAACAAAAGAACATGCCGTTTACTCAAGTGGTACGTGGAGTTGTGGCCTGAGTGCAGATCATACTACCGTCCATTTGGAATCGGCTATGAAATTTACGTCCGGGTTTCCATCCGATATACCACAAGAGGCGACACATTTTTCATCCAAAATCCACAACAAACATCATATATACAACAAATGCCACAAATACAAAATATAATCAAAGTAAACGACCAGAAATTAAATAGAAATAAGTGTGAAAAATACCATCAGGTCTAACCTTTTTAATCATCCTCGGACTTGCGTTTCGCGGAATCGGAAGGGATGAAAGCTCCTTACTTTTCCGGTTCACTAGCTTCACGTTTTGGCTCGTTGTTCCACTGTTTTTCTCACTGTTTTGGCGTCGTTTTGCTGCTGTTTTTGACATGTTTTCTGCTGCTCACTGTTTCAGGTCTTATTATTGCGTTTTAGTGGACTGTTTTCGGGGTTAAGGGGCTGCGCAGTTTTATGTGATTTGGGGGCTGGACAGTAAGGGTTTCATGTCACTATTTTTAGGTGTTTAGGGGCTGATCGACGGGGTCTGTTTGCGGGTCAGAGGAAGGGTGGCTTCACACGTGGGCTGAGGCTAATGTGCGTGGCAGTGTGTGTGAGTGTTATGCGCTGAAGGGTGGACTGCGTGGCTATTTGTCAAAGGCTTTGGCGAGTGGCAGTGAACGTGAAGGCTATTGTGAGTGTTCTTGACGTGAAGGGTTCTTTGAGGCAGTGAAGAGGCGTGACTTGTAAGGGTTTGTGGCTACATGAGTGATAGTGGACCAGGTACGTGAAGGGCAAGTGTGCAGGTGGCGTGATGGGCTGATTCACGTGTAAAGGAAGGGCAGTTGGCTAGTCTGAGGGGCTGGTTGAGGTTTGCTGAGTGCTTGTGAGGCAGTGTGAGCGTGAGGCAGATGAACGTGGGCGTGGAGTGTAGGGCTGTGAACGTGGGGGCTGGTGGCTTTTAATGGCGTGAGGGACGAAGGCTATTGGTAACGGAAGGCTGCTGTGTATGGTTTTTTTTTTGGTTTGTTCAGTTCTTCTTTGTTTGTTACTACCGTGACTGAGATTAGAGAGTTTGTTGGTCGGTTGGATGGAAGGTATTAGGGTTTTGGTTGAGAGAGTTGGTTGTTGCCGTGAGAGAGGGAGAGGAGCTCGGCAGTGTTTAGGTCATTTAGGGGTTTCTTATGATTTTTTTTGTTGTTGTTGCCGTGAGAGAGAGAGAGGAGCTCGGCAGTGTTTAGGTCATTTAGGGGTTTCTTATGATTTTTTTGGTTGTTGCCGTGAGAGAGAGAGAGAGAGACCCTAGGGTTGCAATTAGTGTGTGTTTTTATAGTTGTCCATTAGGGTTTGCATGGATAGGGATTTGTAATATCTAATTAGTGTCACAAAAGGAAAATATATATTTGATTGGGGGACAAATTTAGGCTAATTAGGAATGTAGTATATTTAGTTTATGTTGATTAGGCATACAATATTTTAAGTTAGGAATAATATATTTTTAATTCGAAATAATATTTGTTGATTGATTTTAATTAGGCATGCAATTTCTTTAATTCGGGTAGTATTTTTATTATTTTGGTAGGTGATTATTTAGATTTAATTGTTTATTTAATTTGGTATATGAATTAATTTAATTAGATTTAATTTGTGAATTTAATAATTCAATTGGTTTGTGATTTTTAGATTTAACATTAATTTATTTTAGGAATTTAGTTGGTTATTTCAATTTCAATTTAGTTATTTTAATTTAATTTGTGAATTTAATTGGTTTTTAATTTAGTTAGATTTAATTTAAATTTAATTTGTGACACATATATTTTAATGTTTTAATTATTTAATTTGTGAGATGTGTTTTAAATGTTTTAATTATTATTGGATTTGATTTAATGGGCTTGGGCTAAGGTTAAGTTTTAAAACGGAGGTCCAACAGCGAACCCAAAGCTAAACACGTGAACTAAATCCGACAAAACCGTCAATTCTTGACTCTTCCCTTCCGACGTCCGTTTCCCGCGATTTCCGCGACTTAAAAGATAGTGCCTCCAAATGACGCTCATCATCGGGTTTCACATGCAAAAATACAATGCCTACAGTCGCCCCCACTTTGATGGGACTTGTGCAGTGTGTGACTGTGACAATCCTATCAAAGTCTATGCAATGCATTTTTACTTACCTGGCTCGCCAGCTGTCACCTGGTCCGCCTGTTGTGTTGAGTTGATGTGGGCCTCGACCCTTGGATTCATTCCCAGATTTCTTATTCATTCTTCTGGATTCGTTCCAATCTGAGATTATTCTTATGGATTCCTTCCGTATTCTGAGATTCATTCTCATGGATTCCTCCGTATTCTGAGATTCATTCTCTGGATTCCTTCCACATTTTGAGGTTCATTCTCTGGATTCCTTCCAAATTCTGAGATTCATTCTCTGGATTCCTTCCAAATTCTGAGATTCATTCTCTGGATTCCTTCCAAATTCTGAGATTCCTTCTCTGGATTCCTTCCACATTCTGAGATTCCTTCTCTGGATTCCTTCCACATTCTGAGATTCATTCCTGGATTCATTCAAAAACTGAGATTCATTTCCGGATTCATTCCAAAACTGAGATTCATTCCCGGATTCGTTCCAAACTCTGATGATGTGGGCCTCGACCCTAGGATTCATTCCATAACTCTGACGACGTGGGCTTCGGCCCTAGGATTCATTCCCAGATTCATTCCTGGATTCATTCCATAATTCTGACGACGTGGGCCTCGACCCTAGGATTCATTCCCAATCTTTGATGATGTAGGCCTCGGCCTTAGGATTCATCCCCAAAATTGATACTGACGTGGGTCTCAACCCTGTGACTCATCCCCAAGCTGATACTGATGTGGGCCTCGACCATACTGATACTGATGTTGGCCTCGACCCATGCTGATACTGATGTGGGCCTCGCCCCCAGACTAATATTGTACTGTCGCTGCTTTTGGTTGACTTTGCATTTGACGCTTTCTCTTTTTCGTTGTTGAAACCTGTGATTTACAAAACAAAACAAACACCAAAAAGAATGCCAAAATACGTTATGTGTATGCATGCCTGGATGAAGTTCCTATTCCATTGGGTTAGGTCTTCCGCCAATTCTTCCTCGGGCAAAGTACTGCTTCAACCTTTTCCACTTTAATCGGCTCGGTGAACTCATTCCCTTCCAAGTCTGATAGTCTCACTGCCCCATGTCCCCAATTTCTGAATGATCATCATATCTTTTCTGCTTGCTGTTTTCAGGAATTCCTCGTGTTCTAAACATCACTGAATTTCATAGTACCAAGGTTGAATGCTTTTCTCAAATGCACTCATGTTGCAAGTTGAGAAGTGGAGATTCAGGCAAGTAAGCGAAATGAACTTCTTTATTATTTTTGAGAAAAAGGTCCGAACAAGCAAACAAAATCAATGTCTTTATTAAAAATGCAAGATAAACTTGGAGAAACAGCAGTGCCTTCTTCCTCAGCCTATGGTTCTTCATCATTGTCATCCCTTATCCCAATGAATGAAGCTGAGTGGTTGAGAGCTTAGAGGACAAGGGTTTCGGGTAGGCCAGAGTTGATCATGTAGTTGGGTAGGGGATTTCTGTGTGCATTGGGTTGTTCCCTTTCTGGGTCAGGTATTTTGTGGGTGTCAATGAGGTCTTGGATCTCATGCCTAAGGCGGGGGCAATTGTCAGTTTCGTGACCCTTTTGTTGGTGGAAGTAACAGAATAAGTTTAAGTCAAGGTAGTGGGGTACAGGGCTTGGAAGTGGTTTAGGTTCCAAGGGTTTCAGGAGTCCTTGTATTTTCAACTTTTCAAACACCTTTGATAGAGGCCTGCCAAGGTTGGAAAATCGCCTATTTCTGATGGCGGTAACCTCGGCAGTAGTGGGCCTTGTCTCAGAATGCCCCCCAAAATTCCTCTTATTCTGGCCATAAAACTTCCGGTTCTCGGCCTCCTCTTCTTCAATGTCCATGACAGTTTCCCTCAACTGCCGAAAGTCTGTAATCATGGAGGTCATCCTCCTCAGTTTCCCATAGATGGAGGGCTTGGTGCCCTTGATAATCATCTTAATTTGGTCCTTCTCAGAGGGCCTAGTCTGCATTTTCAACAACTGACTTCTCCACCGGTCTACATATTCCTTGAAGCTTTCCTCTGGCTTCTACTTAGTGTTCTCCCAATCACGAAGTGACAAATCAATCTCCAAGTCCGTGACGTATTGCTTCAGAAAAGCATCAGCCAACTCCCTCCAATCTTCCCTAACCTTTTTCTCAAGGCTGTGATACCAAACTACCGGTGCCCCTTCAACTGTCATTCCAAACATTTTTAGCGCATGGCGCTTGGACAAACCCACTGAGCTCATGACTGAAACATACTGACGGAGATGGACCCTCGGATCCCCATTCCCGTTAAACTTAGCCATGTCCGGCATCTTGAACTGAGCCGGCAACTGTTCTTCAAATGTCATTGCCTCATAATCTAACAACTCTTCATACTTACCCCTCATCTTGCGGGTAACTGTTTCAACCTGATCCCGAAGTTTCTGAAATTCTGCCGGAGACCCAATCACTTTGCCTGTTGCATATTCTGCCATGTCGTCATCAAAAGCGGGGACATCATCCCCCGACCCAACTTGAGGCTCCTCACGCCTCACATTTTCAGAATTTCCCCCAGCACGGGGCACAGCCATACCAGCCACAGCAGTAGTCAAGGCTTGCTGCTGTTCAGTAATCTTTGTGAGACTGTTCTCTAACTGATCCATTCGGGACACTTCGTTATCTGGTTCACTCATGGTTCCAACTGTTCTCTAATTGAGTACGGTTCCCTCCCTAACCCAAACGGTATCTATCGTGTCTTTTTAAGACACAGAGGGTGTTAACAAGGTATATGTATGCATAAGGTGCATAAGAAGCATATAACATATACTAAATCAAATAGAATTCTCAAACAAATCGACCTATTATCATTTTAGAAGCTTTTGGGCTAACTGTCATAATAGTGAACCCGTCCCAGTTTAAATGGCCCAACGAGTTCATGTCTTACGGCAAAGAGCCCAACTAAATCCAAAAGATAATATCACGACACAATCATAAAATGGCCCATTGTTATTTAGAAGCCTTTGGCCCAATCGTCATAAGATACGTTCTTGTCCCAGTTTAAATGGCCCAACAAGCCCATATCTCATGACAAAAGATCCAGATGGATTCAAATAGCAATGTTCCCAAACATAAGCATACAAGGAAGATATCATAAACATAAAAAAAGTAAATTCTACCGTGTGGCCCACCATCATTTCAGAAGTTTTGGGCCTAATTGTCATAAGATACGAACCTGCCCCAGTTTAAATGGCCCAGCAAGTTCGCATTTTTGACAAGGAGTCCAATTCATCGAAATGATAATGGTCCTAAAGCACAAGGAAATATTTGTTATAGGCTATATAACCCGGTCCACCCATGGGTTCGTGGGAGTATGGACAAAGACTCTTGTCGGCGAAGGATTGCCCACAATTAGGTCTCCCCACTCAAGGGTCCGAGCGACCAAGTAAGCGCACCTTTTTTATACCTTACGGTACGTGCCAAAAGTAATGGTGTGTGACTAACTGTCAAATGGATTCCTTGTTGCAGATTCCCCAGAGGGAAGGTGGAGCGAGGCTCACTTAAATACCCAAGTCTCTTAGGCTCTAATCGCTTGGTGACAGGAATAAGCAACAAATCCTCCAAATTAGTACATCACAACATGCTAATGGTAATGATCATTTAGGTGCCTTCACAGCTTTTCCTCGGAAGGTAGTGAGTGAAGGAAGACACCAAACCATTAACAAGCCTCAAAATGTCTTTCATCACAACCCTCATTTCGTACATTTGCAGACACGGTTAATTAAAGCATAAATCTATACATTACAAGGTATTATTTCGGGGCCGATTCTCTATCCCCAGTGGAGTCGCCAGAACTGTGGGCACACAGTGGAGCTGGACGACGCATGCTGTTCTAGGCTCGCTGGCCTAGTTGGGAGTACAGAGTAGCCACGGGGGACTAAACCGGAGAATGATGGAGTCGCCACCCGGTGTGAACCGGGATAAAGATTTAAGGCCGCACTCACCCCCCCTCGCAGGGAAGACCTCAAACCATTGGGTTCAGAATGGTCCCTTACTTATGCCACTTGTAATGTAAAGATTTATGCAATAATCCAACCAAGCCTATGACATGCATTTCCAAGTGCACCACAATCCTAAATTTGCATCCTTGAAAGTAAAGTTTACAACTAACATACATGAAATCAAATCTTATTGCCAAATTCACATGCTTAAAGGTAGGCCTTTACAACAGTAAGCACATAACGTCACAAGAACTCAATCATTCATGTCATCATAACCACAAACAGTCATGGTAACATTTGCATGTAATATAAAGGAAATCAAAATGACGACAAGCAATGTAATAGGCGCATTATGCAAGGAAACATACAAGATATGGTCAAAATAACCGCATGATAAATGAAATTAGTACAAACACATAACTTGAGAGAAGACGAAGAAAGACACGAATTTAAATATGCCAATCAAAGATGCAATTTTACATTAAAGATGAACATGCCATAATGTGATGCTAAAGGATGCAACTAATATGAGCACAAACATGCATGTGAATACTTTTCCAAGTGGTACGTGGAATTGCATCCCAAGTACAAACCGCACTACCGCACTACCGTCCATTCGGAATCGGCTACGGAATTTACGTCTGGGTTTCCATCCATCCGATATACCACGAGAAATAATGTCCACATGCCTTCACAACACGGATGCATAAATCATGATACATTAAGCCAAGACTACGGTAAGATAATGCAATTATATGAATCTCATAATGCATGCATGAATAGGGCAATAATGCACAAAAGAATCAGTGACATGACAAGAAGCGCGGCGAAGCATCGTGGTAAAGGATCTTATCCCCGTGAAACGGAGTGCCTTTAATCTGACTTACTAAGCCCATGCGCAATGAGCATGTAACATGTATAAATAAAGACAAAAGTAAACACAAATATACTCGGCGCGGCGAAGCATCGTGGTAAGGATCTTATCCCCTTGAAACGAAGTGCCTTTAATCCGACTTACTAAGCCCATGCGCAATGAACATATAATAAAAGTAAAGGCATAATAACAAAGACGAGATATCGGACTTTGTATATCCGATTGAACACATCTCACGTCCAATCGAATATACGTCATCCGACGCGGTGAAGCATCGTGGTAAGGAACTTATCCCCGTGAAACGGAGTGCCTTTAATCCGACTTACTAAGCCCATGCGCAATGAACATATAATAAAAGTAAAGGCATAATAACAAAGACGAGATATCGGACTTTGTATATCCGATTGAACACATCTCTCGTCCAATCGAATATACGTCATCCGGCGCGGCGAAGCATCGTGGTAAGGATCTTATCCCCGTGAAATGGAGTGCCTTTAATCCGACTTACTAAGCCCATGCGCAATGAACATATAATATGCATAAAATAAAGACAGAAGTAAACGCAAAGATACTTGGCGCGGCGAAGCATCGTGGTAAAGGATTTTAACCTCTTCAATTAGAGGACCTTTCATCGCACTTACTAAGCCCATGCGCTTTTCTCATCATTACATAAATAAATAACTTGCAGAAAATTAAATGGCGGAATAATTAAACAACTCTCAATTAAACAAAAGAACATGCCGTTTACTCAAGTGGTACGTGGAGTTGTGGCCCGAGTACAGATCATACTACCGTCCATTTGGAATCGGCTATGAAATTTACGTCCGGGTTTCCATCCGATATACCACAAGAGGCGACACATTTTTCATCCAAAATCCACAACAAACATCATATATACAACAAATGCCATAAATACAGAAAATATAATCAAAGTAAACGACCAGAAATTAAATAGAAATAAGTGTGAAAAATACCCTCAGGTCTAACCTTTTTAATCGTCCTCGGACTTGCGTTTCGTGGAAATCGGAAGGGATGAAAGCTCCTTACTTTTCTGGTTCACTAGCTTCACGTTTTGGCTCGTTGTTCCACTGTTTTTCTCACTGTTTTGGCGTCGTTTTGCTGCTATTTTTGACGTGTTTCTGCTCACTGTTTCAGGTCTTATTATTGCGTTTTAGTGGACTGTTTTCGGGGTTAAGGGGCTGCAGTTTTATGCGATTTGGGGGCTGGACAATAAGGGTTTCATGTCACTGTTTTTAGGTGTTTAGGGGCTGATCGACGGGGTCTGTTTGCGGGTCAGAGGAAGGGTGGCTTCACACGTGGGCTGAGGCTAATGTGCGTGGCAGTGTGTGTGAGTGTTATGCGCTGAAGGGTGGACTGCGTGGCTATTTGTCAAAGGCTTTGGTGAGTGGGAGTGAACGTGAAGGCTATTGTGAGTGTTCTTGACGTGAAGGGTTCTTTGAGGCAGTGATAGGCGTGACTTGTAAGGGTTTGTGGCTACATGAGTGATAGTGGACCAGGTGCGTGAAGGGCAAGTGTGCAGGTGGCATGATGGGCTGATTCACGTGTAAAGGAAGGGCAGTTGGCTAGTATGAGGGGCTGGTTGAGGGGTTGCTGAGTGCTTGTGAGGCAGTGTGAGCGTGAGGCAGATGAACGTGGGCGTGGAGTGTAGGGCTGTGAACGTGGGGGCTGGTGGCTTTTAATGGCGTGAGGGACGAAGGCTATTGGTAACGGAAGGCTGCTGTGTATGGTTTTTTTGTTTGTAGTTCTTCTTTGTTTGTACTACCGTGACTGAGATTAGAGAGTTTTGGTGGTCGGTTGGATGGAAGGTATTAGGGTTTTGGTTGAGAGAGTTGGTTGTTGCCGTGAGAGAAAGAGAGGAGCTCGGCAGTGTTTAGGTCATTTAGGGGTTTCTTATGATTTTTTTGGTTGTTGCCGTGAGAGAGAGAGAGGAGCTCGGCAGTGTTTAGGTCATTTAGGGGTTTCTTATGATTTTTTTGGTTGTTGCCGTGAGAGAGAGAGGAGAGACCCTAGGGTTGCAATTAGTGTGTGTTTTTATAGTTGTCCATTAGGGTTTGCATGGATAGGGATTTGTAATATCTAATTAGTGTCACAAAAGGAAAATATATATTTGATTGGGGGACAAATTTAGGCTAATTAGGAATGTAGTATATTTAGTTTATGTTGATTAGGCATACAATATTTTAAGTTAGGAATAATATATTTTTAATTAGAATAATATTTGTTGATTGATTTTAATTAGGCATGCAATATCTTAATTCGGGTCGGGTAAGTATTTTTATTATTTTGGTAGTGATTATTTAGATTTAATTTGTTTATTTAATTTGGTATATGAATTAATTTAATTAGATTTAATTTGTGAATTTAATTAATTCAATTAGTTTGTGATTTTTAGATTTAACATTTAATTTATTTTAGGAATTTAGTTGGTTATTTTAATTTCAATTTAGTTATTTTAATTTAATTTGTGAATTTAATTGGTTTTTAATTTAGTTAGATTTAATTTAAATTTAATTTGTGACACATATATTTTAAATGTTTTAATTATTTAATTTGTGAGATGTGTTTTAAATGTTTTAATTATTATTGGATGTGTTTTAATGGGCTTGGATTGGGCTAAGGTTAAGTTTTAAAACGGAGGTCCAACAGCGAACCCGAAGCTAAACACGTGAACTAAATCCGACAAAATCGTCAATTCTTGACTCTTCCCTTCCGACGTCCGTTTTCCGTGATTTCCGCGACTTAAAAGATAGTGCCTCCAAATGAGGCTCATCATCGGGTTTCACATGCAAAAATACAATGCCTACACTCATTAATAAGTGTACCAAAGTGTACTTTGAACCTCACTAACTCAGCTTAATTATCATAAATTTAATATTAATTAGAGTTCATTTTGTGCTTTGTAATTAGGAAATAATGGATCCAGGAGAATAGAGAAATTGAACATGATTGAGAGCCTAAAAAATGTATCAGACACATGTATGAGCATCGGATGCAAGAAGCGGTAAAACCAGTATCAGCTATACACTAAATTTAAAAAGGTTGTAATTTTTGATCTATAAAGAGTTACGAGACCCATAATTTATCAATTTATATGTACTTGATGAGATCTAGTCTATTGTAGTCACTAGCGCCACAGGGTCCAAGTTCTTGGCACCGTGGCTCCATTAGCAAAACCAGTCCCATAAAATACACGTTGATCTTTAGGCGCTGCGGCACCCCGGAACATCCTAAAACCCTTATTTTAATTTGTTTGACACGTATAATGACTTCGAGGCTTTTCTATATAAACCTAACTTCTAGAGAGGAGAAATTCAGAAATAAGAGCCATAAACATAAAATCAAGAGACAGGAACGAAGAAATTGAAGTCAATGATGATGTCTCTCTAATCCATCAACACTGTTTATTTCTTCTCCATGGAGAACTAATCTCCTAAAGCAATGCTGAGGATCAACTCGTGTATTCAACTCTTTTATTCTTATTATTGATTCTGGGATGAACGTAAATTTATTATTCTATTTATCTTTTGATTATATGAATCCAGAAACTGTATTTTGTCAATTTACATAGAGATTCAATCATGCTTTTTCTATGTATGGTTGGTGAAAGCAGTTGTGACTGAAGGTTGTTTTGCAAGTTATTCTTCTGTTGCAATATTGCTTGAGAGTATATTGTCATCGTTAGATAGGTTGCAATGATAGCCTTGTGTGTTGTTAACATAGAGAAGATAATTTATCAATTACCTTAGAACTTAACATATGTAGAATTGAATATCCTCCAATTTTTGGTTTGGGACGTGAAACCCTAAATTGCGTAATAAAAAGTATCAATAACTAAATATAAGAACTTGGTACAAGAGGGATTCCTGACGCTTTGTAGTTTCACTCGAATGATAAAATCCTGTAACTTTTATAATATTTAGTTTAAATTGCCAACTTAATATTTTCTTTAAATAAAGTTATTGCTAAACGTGTTTGCTTGAGGAAATTAGTTCATATGACCATCTCTATGAGGAATCGACAACCTAGCTATACTGTGCTAGCCACAAGTATCTTTTGGGCGTAATGAAAATTTGGTGTCGTTGCCAGGGAGACAGTTTACCACTTAAGGAGCAAGTTTGCTTAGTCATCAACAAAAGTGGTAACTTCGTTCGGTATTTATTTTATTTTCTATTCTCTTATTCTTGAATTTATTTTTCTTATTTTATTTCAACTTTAATCTTAGTAAAATTTAATTCTTAGTTTCACTCTTTTAGTTTCTCTCTAGTATTACTTGTGTTTGAATTGCATGCCTAGACGTAGAGATAGGTTAGGTAGATTTGTTAGGACAGAAGAATACAACTATAATTCAGAGAGTTTGTTTGATAATCTCTTTGCCACACTGTCCACCTATAGCGCGCACAACATGAGTGAATACGAGACCATCTGTGAGGACTCTTAAAGAGTACCTCCACCCTACTCATACGACTACACCTTCGTGCACCACGTGTCCCCCTAATGCACTACACATAGATTTTAAACCTGGGATTATACAGTATCTCCCAACTTTTCACGGTTTAGAGAGCAAAAATCCTTATGTGCATATTAGAAAGTTTGATAAGGTAGTAGCGACTTTCCATGACTAGTTTGGAACCACTAACACAATTAGACTTAAGTTCTTCCCATTTGCCCTGAAGAATAGAGCTAAGAACTGGTTGTACTCTTTAAGACCTGTGTTAATAGGATCATGGGGCGATATGACACATGTATTTTTCAACAAATACTTCCCACACTATAAGACTAATGCCATGAAAAGAGAAATCTCCACCTTCTCCCAAAAGGACAGTAAGACCCTTTATCAAATGTGGGAAATGTATAAGTAGATGTTAGCTAGCTGCCCTCACCACGGGTATGAGAGTTGGCGCTTGGCAGGCTATTTTTATGACGATCTAAAGCCTAGGGATCGCCAATTCATGGAGACTAAATGTAATGGTACGTTCATCCGAAAAAACCTTGACAAGGCATTCGAGTATTTAGATGAACTAGCTGAGAAATCTTACACATGGATTGAACCTAGTGCCATTGATAGCACTGATTGGACACACTCAATTCCTCCTAGTAGAAGTATACACCACTTGAGAGAAGTGGATAGCCTTAAGGAAAAAGTTGAGCTATTAATCAGACATATGCGAGCTTTAATAGCCAAAGATAGAAAGATGAGGCATGCAGTAGCCCACTTAAAACCTCAAGAGGTATGTTTTGTGTGCAAAGGGACTGATCATTTGGCATAAGAGTAACCTATAAATAACGAGATGAGGAGAACATATAAGGACCAATGCAATGCATTAACGATGTCCAGAAGGCCTTATACACCTTACTCAAACACTTATAACCCTAGTTGGAGGATTCATCCCAACTTTAGATGGAAATAATAGCCTTATCAGTCGAGTCAAACATCACAACCTAGAGGTTATAGTGCTCCCCAATATCACACATTTACGCTAGGAATTTTTTAGATGATACTATGTAAGAATTTGTGGAGGCTCAGCAAATAATTTTGGAGGCTTAGAAAGTATTCGTGGAGACCCAAAGAAAAATCAATCAAAAGTTTGAGTCATTAATGACCTAAATGGTTGTAGAGAATTAGGAGATTAAGAGCCAAATCTCCAAATTGACTAATGCTCTAAGTGTGAAAGAACCAGGTAGATTCCCATTTCAAGCAAAACCTAACCCACAAGGGTAACACATGGCACATGTTGATCATGAGGGAGCCAATGTAAAAGGAGTTAATGTCATAATCACTAGAAGTGGAAATGAGATAGGTGCTGGGAAACGGCCACGAGTGCGCAGCGGAAAATTAAAAAATTATGATACCGTTATCCATTTGCCCAAGACCTATTTTTTTTATTATTCTACAATTTACTATATATTCTAAGCATAAAAAATCATTAAAACATGCAAAGAAGATAAACCTAAACATGCTAACTATCATAAGAACTCTAATTAAAATAAAGAAAGAAAAAGACTTACTTGAACCGAAGAATCCTCCAGTCTACCCTACAATCTACAAGCTTTTCTCAAACTCAGCAAGCTCTTCCACATTCCAAAGAGCCACCCAAGTGTGTGGCCTCCAAAGGTGCACACACCAAAGCCAAAAATCAATGGAAAGACTACGCCTTGAGTGCACTGTATTTTTCCCTTGGTGCTAGCCTAGGCAAATACCTCAAAACTTTTAACTTGAGATTCCTCTAGTCAATTAGACTGAATGATCCTCTAAATAAGTGGCTTACTCTTAAACTTTAGAGTTGGTCACTTATATAAACCCAAGATATGAAAGGTTTTGGTGTGTCAATTTGTAAAAAATTCTTTGGGTTTATATAAGTGCTCCATGGACAACAAAATTATTTAAGAATCCGATGTGGGATAAATGTTAATTTAATCTTATCCATTGGATCTTAATTTAGTATTTTAATGAGATTATAAAACCCTAAAAAGAGTTTGAGCCGAATTGGAATTCAAAACAAATAACAAATAAAACAATTTACTATTCATATTACTATTCATGTTTATTTATTTATTTATTCCAATTCTTAAAGTGCCTCTATCGTCATTCATCAACCCCTAAGCAACTATGGAACCTCATAAACGATCTGTTCAATAATTAAACATATTGAACTATTTATGAACAATTCCTACAACAATCATATATACTGTTAAATTTGTATTATGCACTGTTAACCATTGATTTCGACTTTGTTCTGTGTGACCTTTTGGGTCCCCCTCAAGTTGGACATGAAATGAATAGTGATAATTTAATCGAATTTGAATTATCCTTTGATCAGATGGTCGTTTGATTTCAATGATCAAGGTTGACATCTAGTAACATGTCAAGGCCCCCAAACGAGAAGGAAATATATATACCTATTATGTATGTGATTTACATATGATACGGTCTCTTGCATCACTGTATCCCCACCGTTTGACCTAGGGTACGTAAAGTGTCTACCCATATAGTGAAAGGTATGATGTTGATAGTGTCATGAATCGTGCTAACCCCAGAATCTCACATAATTCTTCCAATGTGGCCACAGTCTCAAGCACTAATCACATATATCATCCTGCAAACCGGAATACTACTATTATAAGAAAATATTATCCGAGAGAGTGGCGATTCTCTGTTGTATCTTTACAAACTTCATGTGTTCCAACAAATGACCCAATTATACCCCTATGACCATATCTTTTGCACCGGGGAAGGAGAATGTCAAATTTATTTAATCCACACATAAGATTGTAAAGACATCAAGTCTAAGGACTAGTCATACAATCGATACATGAAAATTCTCACAGACACATAGGATAAACACTTCATGTGAAAACTTTCGATGGTCAGTTCGATGGACATGAGCAACCTATACATCCATGTGATACACCAAGCGGACGGATCTCCGCTAGTAGCCTATGAGATCGGCTACCCTACTTAAGGGTGGATCAGATCATCATGCTAGTCTCTCCGTTTTGTGAACGCCCATATTATTCATAAAACTATTACTAGGAAAGTTTAAGACTAATGATTTTCATAAGGCGTAGAAGCCATCATCTTATTACTCCAAGGGCTTTATTACAGTGTTTGATGATTCATATAAGTTATGTAAGACACGTATAATAAAGATTTTCATTTTATTAATTAATGAAAATATTGTAAATACATGTACATATAGCCCATCCACAAGTTGGGTATAGGGCATATCCTTAACAATCTCCCACTTCCACTATAGCCAACTAGTATGAATCTGAACATTATACTCTTAGATGTGTCTATCATGCTTTTATTGAGTCAGCCCTTTAGTCAGAAAATCTGCAAGATTATCTTCTGTGGGTATTTTCTCTATATTAACTTCTTTTCTCTCAATAATCTCCCTGGTGAGATGAAATCGCATGAGTACATGCTTGGATTTCTGGTTGGACATTGGTTCCTTTGATTGAGCAATGGCGCTCGTGTTGTCACAGTACATCGTGACGCCATTCTTTATCATGGGAAGCACTTCCAGCTTCGTGATAAACTTCTTTATCCAGACTGCTTCTTTAGCTCCCTCAGATGCTGCAATATACTCGGCTTCAGTGGTGGAGTCCGCTGTAGTTGAGTGCTTTGAGCTTTTTCAAACTGACAGTTCCGCCATTCAAAGTGAACAGATATCTTGTTTGTGATTTGCTGTCATCCTTATCGGTCTGAAAGCTCGCATCATAGTAACCAATGACTTTTATCTCAGAAAAATCACCGTATGTCAAGAACACATCCTTAATTCTTCTCAAATACTTAAGGATTATTTTGACTACTGCCCAGTTTTACTCAACAGGATTTTCCTGATACCACCTCGTTATACTAAGAGCATAAGAGACATCAGGTCTTATAATAGCATGGCATACATGATCGATTTTATTACTGAAGTATAAGAGATCCTACTCATACGCTATCTCTCTAAAGGAGTGTGTAGACATTTCTCCTTAGATAATTTGATTCCATGACAAATAGGTAAATTACCTCTTTTGGATTCTTCCATTTTGATTCTTTTCAAAACTTTATCTATGTATGTAGATTGAGAAAGTCTTAACAACCTTTTAGATCTATTACGGTAGATCTTAATACTGAAGATGTAGGCTGCTTCTCCTAAATCTTTCATGGAGAAATTATGAGATAACCATTGCTTGGTGGCTTGCATCATGGGAATATATATCCCGATGATTAATATGTCATCGACATATAATACAAGAAATACAACAGAACTCCCACTACTTTTCCTGTAAACACAAGGCTCGTCTAAATTTTTGATGCAGTCAAATTCTTTGATTGTCTAATCAAATCGTATATTCCAACTTCTAGAGGCTTGCTTGAGTCCATAAATGAATCGTTTAAGACTTCCTCTATGAGGTTCCCATTAAGGAAAGCTGTTTGACGTCCATCTTCCAAATCTCATAATCAAAGTGTGCAGCCAGTTCCAGTAAAATTCGAATGGACTTTATCATTGCAACAGGCGGGAAGGTTTCATCATAGTCAAGTCATTCGATTATTCCATAACTTTTCACCACCAACCTAGCCTTATAGGTTTGGATGTTGCCTTCTGCATCAGTTTTACGCTTGTAAATCTACTTGCAGCCTATGGGTTTTATCCCTTTAGGTGCATCCACCAAGTCCTAGATTTGATTCTGATACATATAGTCTATTTCGGATTTCATGGCCTCAAGTCACTTGACTAATGTCACGCTTTATTTCATCATTACTGGGAGGATTGTCATTATTAATGACCTTTTCATGTTCCTCATCAATATGGAAACCATATCTTTCAGGCTCATGTCTTTTCGTACCAGACCTTCTAAGTTCATAACCTTGTGGTTGTTTCGTCGCTGCCATTTTGGGGGGCCTGAGGTTTAGTTATATGTTAGTTTTTCTTCTCGTACCTCATCGAGTTCAAGTATACTCCCACTATATTTCTTGAGAAGGAATTCATTCTCTAGAAATCATTTAGTGAGACAAATGTTCTTTGTTCATTTGGGATGTAGAACACGTATGCTCTTTAGTTCAAGACATATCCTACAAACTTATATTTAACTGCTCTATCATCCAATTTGTTAGTTTGTGTGAGCTTAACATATGCGTCACATCCCCAAACTCTTACATAACTAAGACTATGACATTTCCCATACCATAACTCATATGGTGTTTGACTAACAGTTTTGGAAGGAACTTGGTTTAGTAGTAGTATTGCAATTTCTAAAGCAAAACTACAAAATGAAAGAGGTAGATCCGCGCCTATCATCATTGATCGGACAATATCTAATAATGTCTGATTTCTCCTTTTGGAGACCTCATTATGCTGTGGAGTTCTCGGAGAAGTCCACTGGGAAATAATGTCATTTTCTCTCAAGTAATCTTGAAAGTCGTCGCTTAAGTATTCACCACCTCGATCAGACCTTAGTGACTTAATACTTTTATTAAGCTGGTTGTCTAATTCTGCTTTAAAGTCTTTGAATTTCTCAATTGCTTCAGATTTGTACTGTTGGACAATTATGACCCATAGCGTCACTATTGTACAGATCACGGTGTTGTTGTGCAAATTAACTATGTGACAGAGGAGATTGCACTCTTATCATTTGTGATTAGATCACCTAGATGAATAAATGATGAGAGGTCCCTATGATTTGTTCCTGGACGGAGAATGATATGAGACAATATCAGTCCATGAAGGATAAATCGTTGAATATCCCTAGTCAGAGTATTATCGAGATTGGACATCGATAAATATGTAAAAGACTAGTATTGCACTTGTGCGCGTTTGTGAGGACACAACGGCATAGTTCTCATATATTTGGGTATAGGATACTCATGCAAGTGTAATAGGAGGTTGTGTTTCACCGATGGTACGAGAAACAGCTTCGCTCTGGATAGACCCCCTCGGAATTCCATTGGTAGTATGACTATGTGTCTATGGAAGTCCGAAATCAGGGTAGGTGTATTTGTTCTTAACCTGAGACTTGCACCGCTAATACTTACGACAATCGATATACTTTAGTTGAGGTCGTCCAGGGCTTTAACCGGTTCTGTGTACGCCAATTCTGGGTATATTGAGAATCGTAGTGTGTTGGGTGTGATGTCAAGACGGAAGTATCACTCCAGTCATAGTGGAGATGATGGTCACGTAGGATACGGAACTCGTTCTCTTAAATGCTCGAGCTATCGAGATATTATGACTAGGTCATGTATATCCGATTATAGAGACTAGTTACTAGACATCCGATATGTGCTTCGTACGGGGTAGACATAATTCCAGCCCCATGCCTAGCACGTGATCATCTGATACTGGACAGAAATACGCAATACTTCGGTATACTATGCTTGATATAGATCATAAATTCCTGTAAGGATATTTCTGGAGAATTGGGTAGGCATGGCGCTTTGCTAGAAGCCAACCTTGTGTTGTAAATCGGTATAAACATAGTACGAGGTACTTACGTGTTCGGATAGTTCGACAACCGTATTTACTGCCAACATATTCGGGGATCTCATTGGTCGCTTCCCGAAGATTCACCGATGGTGTATGACTCGCACTTAATTAATCTGGAATTAATTAGAAGAGAGAGAAAATTAATCTGGGATTAATTACGGAGATATTTTATCTAGGATAAAATTTTATTAAAAGAGAGAGAATGATTAATTTGGAATTAATCGATAAAATAATATATTCGATATATTATGTGAAATTGGATTTCGACGCGGAATTGAAATTAGATTTTAATTCGGGCGAACGAATTAATTTAGAATTAATTCATTAGTTACGTGAATAGTGATTTCACTAGGCGTAATCATTTAATTCTGACGCGACGGACAATTCGTTAATTTGGAATTAGCGAACCCGAGCCCGAGAGTGATTACGAGCGCATTCGCATTTCGAATTCGAACGCGGCACGCAAGTCACATCAAGCGTCAAATCGCTAGTCGCATCAATCGTCAAATCACTAGTCACTTTGAGTGATGTGACATGACATGTAGTCACTTTATTAAAGTGACTTGATGTGAATAGTGATGTGAGTTGAAAAACATCTTTTGCTTTATGCTTTTTGACTTTTGCTTTTGCTTTTTGACTTTACTTTTTGAAAGTAAATAAAAGTGGTATATGTTTGATTTTATTTTTACATGGTAAATATATATAAAACATATACAAAAGTTTTTCTCTCTCTCCACCCAACATAAGCTCACGTTTTTTGAGCTTTTCCCTCCACTCTCTTCACGGCTTTGAGCCAAAAATTTCTTCTTCTTCCCTTTTACTAATGGCCGAATGATAAGAGAAGAAAGTGAGTTGTTTTGTTGCAAAACAAAGGTGCTAGCACACACCATGGGTCAATACAAGGTGATAGGGAAGTGTTTCCATGAGCATGGAAAAGCTTGAAGCTTGGAGCTTCAATGGTGATGACTACGGCCGAATTTTGGAGACACAAAGAGGGCCAAAACCGTGCACCCCACTGCTTTTGGAAGCCATGTCCGAACCATCTTGGAGGAAGAAAAGGCTTTTGTTCTTCCTAGCATCAAACCCTTCAATGTGAGTATGTATTCCGCCTTACTCCTTTGAAGTATTCATGTGAATTTCTTGCTTGATTTTCATGATCTTGGGACCTAATTAGAAACCAACATGTATCGCATAAGGTACGCATACTCATATCGCGAGTGATCATCGACAAAGGTAATGAAATTTGAGAATCCACCTCTTGTGGTGACTGACTTTGGTCCGCATACATCAGAGTGTATGAGTTATAATGTCTCTATTGCTCGCTTTCTTTTACCTTTGAAGGGTAATTTAGTCATTTTACCAAGTAAACAAGACTCACAAGTTCTATAAGGTTCATATTTGAAGGGTCTGAAATACCCATCCTTATGTAGCTTAGTTAATCTTGTTTCATTGATATGACCTAAGCGACTATGCCATAGAAGTGATTTATTGAGATTATTCGAGTTAATGTTGTCTATATTAGAGGTTGAACATCCTTTGTTAGTTTGTAAGACATAGATACCATTATTCAATATACCATCTCCATATTTTATTTCATTGAAATAAATAGAACATTCATTACAACTTATTAGGCATGAAATGCCTTTATTACATAAAGAAGAAATTGATATGATGTTCTTTACTAGAGAATGTACATAAACACAATCTTCTAACTCTAAAAATAAACCATTCGGCAAAACAAATGAATAAGTCCCCACGCACAATGCAACCAGTTTTGTTCCATTACCCATGCGTAAGTCAACCTCCCCATGACGGAGTCTCCTATTGTTTCTCATGCCATGTACATTGTTACACAAGTGAGTCCCACAACCGGTGTCAAGAACCCAAGTATAAGGTTCAGTGTTTTGAGAATATAGTTCAATCATATACAACATACCTGAAGCATTGTGCTTTTTGGCCTATTGGGCTTCCCTAGCTTTATTATAGTCATCACATTAAACCATTTATGAAAAATTCCTACAGCAATTATATATGCTATTAAATTTGTACTGTGTACCGTTAACCATTGATTTCGACTTTGTTGTGTGTGACCTTTTGGGTTCCCCTCAAGTTGGACATGAAATGAATCGTGATAATTTAATCGAACATAAATTATCCTCCAATTTGATGGTCGTTCGATCTCAATGACCAAGGTTGACATCGAGCAACATGACAAGGCCCAAAAATGATAAGTAAAGATATATACTCATTATGTATGCGATTTATATATGATACAATCCCTCGCCTCACTATATCCCAATCGTTTGATCCAGGGTACGGAAAGTGTTTACCCATATAGTCAAAGGTATGATGTTGATAGTGTCATGAATCGTGCTAAACCAAGAATCTGAAATGATTCTTCCGCTGCGGCCACAATCTCATCACACATATCAACTCGCGAATAGGAATACAACTCTTATAAGAAAATATTATCCGCGAGAGTGGCAATTCTCTTTTGTATCTTTACAAACTTCATATGTTTCAACAAATGACACAATCATACCCTTATGATTGGATCTTTTGAACCGAGGAAGGAGAATATCAAAGTTATTTGATCCACACATAAGATTATAAAGACCTCAAGTCTAAGGACTAGTCATACAATCGATACATGAAAGTTCTCACAGACAGATGAGATAAACACTCCATGTGAAAACTTTCAGTGATCAATTCGATGGACACGAGCAACTAATGCATCCATATGATACACCAAGCGGACAGATCTCCGCTAGTAGCCTAAGAGATCGGTTATCCCACTTATGGGCAGATCATATCGTCATGCTAGTCTCTCAGCTTGTGAATGCCCAGATTATTCACAAAACTATGACTATGAACGTTTAAGAGTAATAATTCTCATAAGGCATGGAAGTCATCATCTTATTACTCCAAGGGCTTTATTATAGTGTTTGTTGATTCATATAAGTTATGTAAGACACGTATAATAAATATTGTCATTTTATTAATTAATGAAAATATTACAAATATATGTACATATACCCATCCACAAGTTGGGTATAGGGCATATCCCTAACAATAATGATATTGGACAATGTAGGAGCCACTAAGGAGAATAGTGCAGAAACCCCTCAGGAAAATCAAATGACACATATCCTAGTTAGAGTACTATTTCCTTAAGCCCTTAGGCCTACTACTAGAGCTGCAAACCCAAACGGGGACATCCTAGATCATCGTAAGCAAGTAAAGATTAACCTTCCATTGTTATATGTGATAAAACAAGTTCCCATTTATGCCAAGGTTTTAAAAGATCTATGCACCATGAAGAGGAAGCATCACATTAAAAAAACTGCATTCCTGATAAAATAAGCAAGTGCAGTGATTGAACCAAAAGCCCCACCAAAATATAAAGATCCAGGCTGCCTCACCATTGCATTCCATATTGGTACATATGAGTTTGGTTAGGCATTACTAGACTAAGGCACGAGTGTCAATCTCATGCCATATTCCATCCATATCACTTGGGTCTTGGAGAGATTAAGCCTACATCAGTAGTTTTGTAGCTAGCTGATCTCTCTGTCAGAACTCCACGGGGGGTAGTCGAGGACGTCTTACTCTATATCGATAAATTCTAGTACCCAGATGATTTTCTGATTCTAGACACCTAGTTTGTGGTTAAAACTGAATCCAAAATTCCTCTCATCTTGGGTAGATCTTTCATTTCCATAACCAATGCCCTCATTAACTGTAAAAATGGTCTCATGAAATTGTCATTTGGGAACATGACATTAGAAGTGAATATTTATCATATGGGGAAACAACTATAGGATGACGATGAATGTCATCACACATACTTGATAGACACAATTGTGCAAGAAATATCCCTCGTTCAACATGATAATCCTCATGATCATCATCTTCTTAATTCCATCATCTTAGATACCCTTGGATCAATTGAACTTCCTGATATCTCGACTGGCTGTTCTTTTTTGTAAAAATATAGAATAAAAGTATGCCTGCCATAATATAAAGCTCTGTCAGATGATAGGGAGAAACCGAAGCCTTCAACAATTGAAACACCAAAAGTTGAATTAAAGCCATTACTAGAAGGGCTTCGATATGTGTTTCTTGGGCCATGAGATACATTTCCTGTAATTATTTCATCAAAGTTAATTACATCACAAGGCAAACGATTACTTGAAACGTGAGTGAGCATAAATCGGCACTTAGCTGGACCATAGGAGACATTAAAGGTATCATCCCCTTGATTAGTTCCCAGAGAATTCATCTAGAAGAGGGAGCTACTCCCCGTAGAGACCCTCAACGTAGACTTAACCCCACTATGAAAGAAGTGGTGAGAAATGATGTGTTAAAGTTACTAGATGCGGGTATTCCATACCCAATTGCTGATAGTAAATAGGTTAGACTTACGTAGGTCATCCCTAAGAAGTCGGGAGTTACCGTAGTGCAAAATGAGGCAAGGGAACTAGTTCTCTGTTGGGTTTCTAAGGCATTCCCAAGATCAATCCAAGCATAAAACATGTGAATACAAGAAGAAGTATAGCGGAAATATACTTACAACGATCAGATGTAGGATGTGTTGATAACAAAATTTTGCCTTTGTGAAGTCCTCCAAGATCTCCTCTCTTTGAATTTGAATCCAAGCTCCTAGCTTTGATCTTGATTCCAAGCTCTTGGGATTGGTTTCCCTATCACGTTGAATGATTCTTAGATGTGCTAGCAATGAAGATTTTGCAACAAAATCACCTTGAATTTCCTAGTGACTTCCGGCCATGGAGGAAAATATTATGGGAGAGAAAAATTGGCTCAATGTCGTGAGAGAGAGAGAGTAATTAAAGAAGAGATGAAGTGAAAACTTTTATTTTAATTTCCAAAACTAAAATAAAAGATATACCAACTGTTTGGTAGTAATCCCATCACCTTTCAACTTGTGTGTTTTACAAGTAAACTCAAAAGTCTTCACTAACTTCCATCACCCAAAAGTGAATAAAGTAACAAGTGATGTGACTTGTGATTTGAGTTTTGATGTGACATGTGGGCCCCAATTGATTCAAAATCCGAGTGGCTCACAACACATCCAGTTCTCGGGTTCGCTAATTCCGAATTAACGAATTTTCTATTGCGACGTAATTAAATCAAATTTAATTAAATAATTATTCCTAGTAAAATTACTATTCACATCGCTTCGAATTAATTCTAAATTAACTTGTTCGCCCGAATTAAAATCTAATTTTAATTTCGTTATGAAATCTAATTTCATTTAATATATCAAATATAGTATTTTATCGATTAATTCCAAATTAATCATTTTCTCTCTTCTAATAGTATTTTATCCCAGATAAAATCTCTCCGTAATTAATCCTAGATTAATTATGTTCGAATCTTACGTCATCGGTGAATCTTCAGGAAGCAACCCATGAGATCCCTGGATATATTGGCAGTAATTTCGGTCATCGAACTATCCAAACACGTACGTACCCGATACGACGTTCTTATCGATTTATGAGACATGGTTGGCTTCTAGCAAAACACCGTGCCTACCCAATTCTCCAGAAATATTCTTAAGGGAATATATAATCTATGTCAGGCGTAGTATACAAAGTATAGCGTATTTCGATCCAATATCGGATGTCACATGCTAGGTCTGGGGCTGGAATAGTGTTAGAGCACCAGTTCTGTATCCATGTGTGATCATCATCTTCATATGACTGAAGTGATACTTCCGTCTTGACATCACATCCAATACACTACGATTCTCAATAAACTCAAAAGTGGCATACACAAAACCTATTAAAGTCCCGGACGACCAAAACCAAACCGTATTGATTGTCGCAAGTATTAGCGATGTAAGTCTCAGGTTAAGACCAAATACACCTACCCTGATCCGGATTCCCATAGACACATAGTCATACTACCAATGGGATTCCAAGGGGTTTATCCAGAGCGAAGCTGTTTCCGTACCATCGGTAAACATAACCTCCTACCACACTTGTATAAGTATCCAATACTTAAATATATGAGAACTATGATGTTACGACTCAATAACACGCACAAGTGCAATACTAGACTATTCTGCATTATCGAGGTCTAGTCTCGATAATACTATGACTAGGGATATTTAATGATTTAACCGTTATGGATTGATACTGACTGATATCTTATAATTCGAAACTAATCATAAGGACTTTTATCATTTATATATTAAAGTAATCTAATTACAAAATGATAAAATGTAATTTCCATTGTCACATAGTTAATTTGCACAAAAAACCACAATGTCTTTTACAAACAATGACGATATGGGTCATAATTTTCCAACAATCTCCCACTTGGCTTATAGTCAGTCACTCAAGAATCTAACACATGAACTATATACATGTCGCTCAAACTTTTACTGAGGAATAGCTTTCGTCAGCGGATCTGCAATGTTATCCTCTGATTTGACCTTCTCAATCTTCACATCGCCACGAAGTATAATCTCACGAATTAGATTGAAACATCGCAGAACATGCTTGAATCATTGATGAGACTGTGGTTCATTAGCCTTTGTTATAGCTCTGTTATTGTCACAGTACAATGGAACGAGCTCACCTACTAACGGAACTACACCTAATCCAATTAGGAATTTACGGATCCAAACTGCCTCTTTTGCTACTTCAGCTGCAGTAATATACTCCGCTTCTGTTGTTGAATTGGCAACGGTCCTTTGCTTGGAAGATTTCCAGCTTACTGCTCCGTTGTTCAAACAAAATATATACCCGATTCGTGACTTGTAGTCGTCTTTATCGGTTTGGAAACTTGCATCGGTATACCCAGTTACCTCAAGTTCTCCATCTCCATAGATTAAGAAAGCATCCTTAGTTCGTCTAAGATACTTAAGGATATTCTTAACCGCCATCTAGTGACCTTTACCTGGATCGGCCTGATAGCGACTTCACATGCTCAAAGCATACGAGACATCAGGTCACGTACATATCATGGCATACATGATCGATTCGACTGTCGAAGCAAATGGGATCCGACTCATGTTGTCTCTCTCATCTTGAGTTTTAGGACACATGTCCTTAGATAGAGTGACGCCATATGACACCTACAACGGTCCCCTCTTGGACTGATCTATGTTAAATCTCTTCAATATTTTGTCAATGTACGTGTTATAGGAGAGTCCAAGCAGCTTTCTAGATCTATCTTGATAGATTTTTATTCCTAGAATAAAGGCTGCTTCTCCAAGATCCTTCATTGAGAATTTTAATGAAAGCCAAGCTTTCACTGATTGTAGCATGTGAATGTCATTGCCAATAAGCAATACATCATCAATGTAAAAGATAATGAATGTAAGTGCGCTCCCACTAACCTTCTTATATACATAAGGATCATCCTCATTTTGAATGAAATCATATTCTCTTATGATCTCATCAAAATATTGGTTCCAAGAACGCGATGCTTACTTCAATCCATAAATGGATCGATTTAACTTACAAACCTTGTTTGCAAGTCTTGGTATGACCAAACCATCAGGCTATTGCATATAAACATCCTCCAAAAGGTTTTTGTTAAAGAAAGCGATTTTGACGTCCATCTACTATATTTCATAGTCGAAATATACAGCAATTGTAAGCATTATTCTAATGGATTTAATCATGGCAACGAGTGAACAAGTTTCATCGTAATCGACACCAAGTCATTGATGATACCCTTTTGCTACAGGCCTAGCTTTGTACTTTTGTACATTGCCATCCATGTCGATCTTCTTCTTGAAGATTCATTTACAACCAATAGGCTTTACGCCTTTTGGTGTATCAACTAGTGTCTAAACTTGGTTGGTGTACATGGAATCCATTTCGGACTTCATGGCCTCTTGCCATAAAGAGAAATCGATATCCTGTATTGCTTCCTCATACGTAGCCAACTCGTTATCCTGAATAAGATTGATATGCACAGAGGTGAGATCAGAAACCCATACCTCTCAAGTTTTTTCTGACTCTCTCCGACCTACGCGATTCTTATGTATTCGAAGATTGTGGTACAGTTTCATCCTTGATGGACTGTTTATATTCCATTAAGGATTCTATGCTAGGAATAGTATCACTCTGATTTTCATCGAGTTTACTTTCCTCCCACTTATCACTGCATTTAGGAATTCCTTCTCAAGGAAAACCGCATGTAGAGCAACAAAAACTTTTTTTCTCTTGTGGGTGATTGAAGTAATATCCTTTGGTTTTCCTATATATCCTACAAATAGGCATTTATCCGATTTGGGTTCAAGTTTGGTACCTTCCAAACATTTGATGTATGCCCAGCAACCCCAAATCTTCAGGAATGAGAAACTTGGTTTCTTTCCTGTCCATATCTCATACGGAGTCTGTTGAACAGAATTTGACAGAAAATTATTCAAAATAAGTATTGCACTGTTCAATGCATATCCCCAAAATGAAATAGGTAGCTCTGTGCGACTCATCATAGACCTTACCATGTCTAACAAAGTTTGGTTTCTCCGTTCGGACACACCATTTAATTGTGGTGTTCGTGGAGGAGTCCACTGTGAAAGAATACCATATTCTTTCAAGTAATCAAGAAACTCATTACTTAAGTAATCGCCACCACGGTCTGACCGTAATGTCTTAATACTTTTGCCGGTCTATTTTTCTACTTCATTTCGAAACTCTTTGAATTTCTCAAATGTTTCCGACTTGTGTCTCATAAGATACACATAATTATAACGCGATGCATCATCCGTAAAGGTTATAAAGTATTCATATCCACCTCTAGTCTGGCTAGACATGGGCCCACAAACGTCACTATGAACAAGGGCTAACAGTTCGGTGGCACGTACACCCTTTCTGCTAAAATGTGTTTTAGTCATTTTTCCTAATAAACAAAATTCGCAGACGTCATATGAATTTGGATCAAATTCGTCTAAGTACCCACTTTTCGAAAGTGTGGATATACGTGTATTGTTAATGTGTCCCAGACGACATTGCCACATATAAGTTTCATCTTTGTTACTTACTTTAAGCCTTTTTTTTGTTACATTATATGTTTGAGATTGATTCATATTCAAAATATAAAGACCATTATTTAGATCGGCAGTGCAAATTTCCATATCATTTTTATACATAAAACACTAAGTGTTTCTAAATACAAAAGTATAGCCACATTGGGCTAACATAATTACAGAAATAATATTCCTAGTCAAACTAGGTACATAATAACAGTCTGTAAGTTTAAGTACATGCCCCAATGGTAGTTCCAAAAAAAAAATACCAACGGCCAAAACGGCGACTCGTGTCCCATTTCCAACGCGTAGATCAATCTCCCCTAAGGCCAGTCTCCTACTAATCTACAGATCCTACACATCAGTATATATATGAGTACCACAACCAGAATCAAAAATTCAATTTTTAAAACTAGTAGTAGACATATTTATTTCTATAACAAACATACATGAAGCCAGTGCCTTGCCCGCTTTGATTGCCTTCATGGGTGCCTTGTACTCGCGGCAGTCACGCTTCTAATGACCCCGCTTGCCGCACTACAGACATATATCTTGGGGATTTTTCCTTACCCTTTCCAGAAGGTTTTGATGATTTCGCCTTGCCCTTGTTTTTCTTCTTTTTCTTTACACCTCAAGTCACCTTGGGCGAAGCCCTCGGAGTCTGAGATGTTGAAGTAAAGTACGCCTCGAGTTTCTTGCCCTTTTGGAGCTCGTTTTCTGCTTCACGCAGTGTGGACATCCATTCTCCAAGAGTTTAGTCTTGGTTCGTCATATTGTAGTTCATGATGAACCCACTCCAAGTGTCGGGGAGAGACTGTAAGATCAAATCTATAGAAGTCTCAGCCTCGAAGACAATGCCCATCTATCCCAGCTGCTCAATGTCAGCAATCATCTGTGACATATGGTGCTCAAAAGATGTACCCTCTGACATGCAAGCGGGAAAGAGCTTCTTCTGCAATTCATATCTTTGCGATCTAAGATTAGATCGATGAAGATCATGCAACTTTTCCATCTTCTCATACGGATCCAATCCCTTGTTCTTACGATGGAATTATGGAGTCATAGCAGCAAGCATTACCGATTGATCAGTCGAGTTATCATCGCTATGAGTCTTCCAAAGCTCTAGCTCAAGCAACTGCTTAGGTCGGGCTTAGGCCCCAGACTTCTCTCTATAGTGTAGACCAACTTCTCGGATCCTATGACAATATTGAGATTCATATCCCAGTCTTGAAAGTTTGTGCCATTAAAGACATTGTCGCCCATGATAATATCTCTAATGCTTAACTTTCATGTCATCTAAATTGCAATGTCAAACTATTCAATTAACGATGTATGGGTACAGTCTAACTGTTACAAAAAAATAATAAAATATTAGTCCAACTAATAAATATAATTGACAAAATAATTTGAAAGCGCGTAAAGCCAAGTATTTGAATTAAATTGGAAATTCAATACTGGCCTCCCACTATTTTTCGGTGAGCCTCTAACCCTCTATTGAGTACTCGGGAAACCTAGTTTCCTAGTGGGCTAGGATCCCGTTAAATAACACACAACATTGACTTTGGCCAACAAGATGTATGATATTTAACTAGGTAGATCTCTAAGATCAATTGGATCTCATCCAATTCCTAGATCCGGTAGGTGGACCTCCAAGTCCGAAACAAATATACAATATATATGCCAATATATCCAATAAATTTTCCTAACCTTTTCCTCTGAATCAACTAAGCCTTGGCTTTGGAACAACAAGCTTAATGATTCCAGTTAGGCGGAACCCATTGACTTTGGAAAGATTCGTAATCGATGTCGATGGACAAGAAGTGATCTTGAATTTGGTCAACAAATCACAACATGGACAAGACATACGATATGGAACAAAGCCTTCATGATTCAAACACATCCACGATGGACAAAGGTATTGACTTTGGCTAATAAACCAGTGCCAATCTTGGATCTTGAGTAAGAATCACTCAATGGAAGGAAAACGCTTAATATTTGTTGAGGGTTTTTCACATAAATTGGCAACCAATTTATTATTTTTGATTAGGACTCATCATACACCCTTAAACATGCATTCTAAAAGCATAAAAAGGCGCGGTAAATAAATTAATAATGATATGCGGATGGATATCTCACAAATTGTTCCTAGAACAAATCACTCCATTTCTTCTCCCCGGCTAGCACTATTCTAACTTCTACTCAATTACATAATACAATGAAAGAAACCTCATTAACATTGAGGAGAATTATGTGAGAAGAGAATTACAAAGAATCGAGAGATAAGGCTGGACACGCAGTTCCAATTTAAGAAATTCTAAATTTACAATAATTTCCAAAATTTCCCTTTCCCTTCTAATATCCATCTGATATACATTATTCATTCAACACATCCATGTATTCACAAAAAGCATGTTATTCAATCAATCTAATCCAATTAATTAATCTTTGAATTAAGTGATCATCCAATGTTCAAACAACGATTTGATTTATGCGAGTCCAACTCGTTGAAGAATAAGTACTCAAAGTACGAATTCTTGAATTATATCGAACTACAATTTAAATCTAATTTAATACTAATTCTATAGTTAATTCCAAATTAAATAATTACACTTTTTAATGCGCATTTACGACTTAGATTCTAAATCTAATCTTAATGAGTCTCAAAGCCCAATTAACATCCAATGTCAATTTAATTAAAGTCCAATGGGCTTTCAATTAATTTCTTAAGGAATGGGCTTTGGTCAATATGGTTCAAACCCAAATACCCTATATGCCATAAAATTAATTTTAGCCCATTAGGCCCAATTAAATGTTTAAAGGCCCATTTGTTATATTTGGACTTAATGGAATGGTTTAGGCCCAATTTGGATCCAATCCAATTATCATAAACCAACTTGGCCCAACCAAGTCCATTAGGCCCAATTCCAAATTAAGCCCAATTAATTAAATTCAAAATTTTCAAAATTCATAATTTAATTAATTAAAGTGTTTAGCCATGATTAATTATTTACATTAACATTTCCAAAATACTAATCTAATCAATTAATCATGCTTTAATATATTCAATACATGTCCGACATTATTGAACAAAATCAACTCATTTTCATGCTTTGGTGGTCACGGCAATGGTAGAATTTTATATCCGATTTCGATTTCAATCCGATTAAATCTTAAATCAATATATCTCATGTCTTTAAACACATCCAATGGCCTTAAAACAAAAATCACCATGACCTACGGTACCATAATACATTCAGCCAGGCCAAGTTTTTTTGGGTAAAATTAATCCAATTAATATTTTATAAAATTGATCATGCATAACTCTAAGTTATCAATATACAAGCATCCTCAAACAAACAATTTGATTAAAACATGCTCAAATCAAAAATACCCAAATTTTAGTATATAAACCCTAACCATATTTCATGCTCAAATAGGCTCCATGATACCATTGTTGGGTTTCTAATGCATTCCCAAGATCAATCCAAGCATAAAACATGTGAATACAAGAAGAAGTATAGCGGAAATATACTTACAACGATTGGATGTCGGATGTGTTGATAACAAAATTTAGCCTTTGGGAAGTCCTCCAAGATCTAATTCTTTGAATTTGAATCCAAGCTCCAAGCTTTGATCTTGATTCCAAGCTCTTGGGATTGGTTTCCCTATCACATTGAATGATTATTTGATGTGCTAGCAATGGAGATTTTGCTACAAAATCACCTTGAATTTCCTAGTGATTTTCGGCCTTAGAGGAAAATATTTTGGGAGTGAAAAATTGGTTCAATGCCATGAGAGAGAGAGAGAGTAAGTAAAGAAGAGAGATGAAGTGAAAACTTATATTTTAATTTCCAAAACTAAAATAAAAGATATACCAATTTTTTGGCAATAATCCCATCACCTTTCAACTTGTGTGTTTTACAAGTAAACTTAAAAGTCTTCACTAACTTCCATCACCCACAAGTGAATAAAGTGAAAAGTGAAGTGACTTGTGATTTGATTTGTGATGTGACATGTGGGCCCCACTTGATTCAAAATCTAAGTGGGCCCACAACACATCCCAGGCTCGGGTTCGCGAATTCCGAATTAACAAATTTTTCGTTGCGACAAAATTAAATCAAATTTAATTAAATAATTATACCTAGTAAAATTACTAGTCACGTCGCTCGTGAATTAATTCTAAATTAGCTCGTTTGCTCGAATTAAAATCAAATTTTAATTCCGTTATGTAATCTAATTTCATTTATTATATCAAATATATTATTTTATCGATTAATTCCAAATTAATCGTTTTCTCTCTTCTAATAGTATTTTATCCCAGATAAAATCTCTCCAAAATTAATCCTAGATTAATTGTGTTCATCAAACTATTCGAACACATACGTACCTGGTACGACATTCTTACCGATTTACGAGACATGGTTGGCTTCTAGCAAAGCACAATGCCTACCGAATTCTCAAGAAATATTCTTAAAGGAATAGATAATCTATGGCAGGCGTAGTATACAAAGTATAGCGTATTTCGATCCAGTATCGGATGTCACATGTTAGGCCTGGGGCTGGAATATTGTCTGCCACGTACGAAGCATATATCGGATCGTAAGCAACTAGTCTCTTTAATCGGGTAATCATGACCATGTCATATTATCCTGATGGTTACAACACATTAGAACACCAGTTCTGTATCCATGTGTGATCATCATCTTCATATGACTGAAGTGATACTTCCATCTTGACATCACGTCCAATACACTACGATTCTCAATAAACCCAGAAGAGGCATAGACAGAACATGTTAAAGTCCCAGACCACCAAAACCAAAGCGTATTGATTGTCACAAGTACTAGCGATGTACGTCTCAGGTTAAGACCCTGATCCAAATTCCCATAGGCATATAGTCATACTACCAATGGGATTCTGAGGGGTCTATCCAGAGCGAAGCTGTTTCCGTACCATCGGTAAACACAACCTCCTATCACACTTGCATAAGTATCCAATACTTAAATATATGAGAACTATGCTGTTACGCTACCATAGCATGCACAAGTGAAATACTAGTCTATTCTGCATTATCGATGTCTAGTCTCGATAATACTACGACTAGAGATATTTAATGATTAAACCATTATGGATTGATACTGTCTCATATCTTATAATCTGGAACTAATCATAGGGACTTTTATCATTTATATATTAAAGTAATCTAATTACAAAATGATAAAATGTAATTTCCATTGTCACATAGTTAATTTATATAAAAAACCACAATGTCTTTTACAAATAATGACGCTATAGGTCATAATTGTCCAACATTCCCACCAAGGTAGTCACAGGTTGGCACATGTGCATAGATTATAAGAAGTTGAGTGCTTTAACTCGAAAAGACCATTTCCCACTTCCTTTTATTGATAAGAATCTTGAGTGGGTAGTAGGTCATCTATTTTACTATTTTCTATATGGTTATTCAAGTTACTAACATATTGACATCTCCTAAGAAGATCAAGAAAAAACCATATTCACCCGCCCCATTGGTACTTATGCTTTTCACCGCATGCCATTTGGTTTATGTAATGCCCCTACCACTTTATAAGAGATGCATGCTGAGCATTTTTAGTGATATGATTGAGAAGTGTATGTAGGTGTTTATGGAAGGCTTTGTTGGACAGTTATAACCTGTAGCGTCACATTTGTACAGATCATGATGTTGTTGTACAAATTAACTATATGACAAAAGAGATTGTGCTCTTATCATTTGTGATTAGATCACTAAGATGTATAAATGATAAGAGGTCCTTATGATTTGTTCTGGATTGAGAATGATATGAGACAGTTTCAGTCCACGAAGGATAAATCATTAAATATCCCTATTCAGAGTATTATCGAGATTGGACTTCGATAAATGCGTAAAAGACTAGTATTACACTTGTGTACGTTATGAGGGCATAACGACATAGTTCTCATATATTTGGGTATAGGATACTCATGCAAGTGTAATATGAGGTTTTGTTTTACCGATGGTATGGAAAATAGCTTCGCTCTGGATAGACCCCCTCGGAATTCCATTGGTAGTATGACTATGTGTGTGGAAGTCCAAAATTAGGGTAGCTGTATTTGGTCTTAACCTGAGACTTGCACCGCTAATACTTGGGACAATCAATATACTTTGGTTTTGGTCGTCCAGGGCTTTAACCGGTTTCTGTGTACGCCTCTTCTAGGTATATCGAGAATCATAGTGTGTTGGGTGTGATGTTAAGTCGGAAGTGTCACTCCAATCATATGGAGATGATGATCACGCAGAGATACAGAACTTGTTCTCTAAAGGGTTGCAACCATTAGGATAATATGACTTGGTCATGATTATCCGATAATAAAGAGACTAGTTGTTCGTTATCCGATATATGCTTTTTACGGGGCAGACACTGAACCAGCCCCAGGCCTTGCATGTGATCATCTAATATTGGATCGAAATACGCAATACTACATATACTACGCCTGATACAGATCATTATATTCCTGTAAGGATATTTCTGGAGAATTGGGTAGGCATGGCGCTTTGCTAGAAGCCAACCGTGTCTTGTAAATCGGTAAAATGTCGTATTTGGTACGTACGTGATCGGAGAGTCCGACAACCGTATTTACTGCCAACATATCTGGGGATCTCATGGGTCGCTTCCCGAAGATTCACCGATGACGTATGACTCGCACTTTATTAATCTGTGATTAATTAGATGAGAGAGAAAATTAATCTGGGATTAATTACGGAGATATTTTATCTGGGATAAAATGTCATTTAAAGAGAGAGAACGATTAATTTGGAATTAATCGATAAATTAATATATTAGATATATTAAATGAAATTGGATTTCGACGCGGAATTAAAATTAGATTTTAATTCGGGCGAATAAGTTAATTTAGAATTAATTCGTTAGCGACGTGAATAGTAATTTTGCTATGCATGATTATTTAATTAAATTAGATTTAATTACGTCGCAACAGAAAATTCGTTAATTTGGAATTAGCGAACCCGACCCCGTGATTATTTGCGAGCGCTTTCGTATTTCGAATCCGAGTGTGGCTCGTAAGTCATATCAAGCGTCAAATCATTAGTCGTATCAAGCGTCAAATCACTTGTCACTTTGAGTGATGTGATGTGATGTCTAGTCACTTTGAGTGATTGACAACATGTCACTTGATTTGATTGATTGATGGATTGATGGTGGTAGATGGCAAGCATTTAAGGCTTGACTTTTTGTAAAATAAAAAATGGTATTTGTTTAATTAATTTTGGAAATCAATTAACGTTTAAACAACTCTCTCTCTCTCACAAATCCTCTCCTCTTTCACGCCCATTTAGGCATTTCTTCACTGATTTTCTGCTGGGCAAAACCGAGAAGATGGGAAGCAAGTGTGATGGTTTTTATGGCAAAAACATCAAGAGCTAGCACTCCGAGAGACATGCGAAGGTGATAGGGAAGTCCACCCATGAGCTTGGAATCACCATGACAAAGTTTGGAGCTTGGAGGAGGACCAAGATGGCCGAAAATGGAGGACATCCAGTAGTGGACTGCCGTGAGCTGCAGTGGGCAGAAAATTGATTTTTGTTCGTTGTCGCATCGCTCAACCGATCGATGTAAGTATTTTGTAACTTCATCGTATGTATTCACATGTATTTTATGCTTGTTATTCGATCCTTGGGATCGTAGAAACTCCAACAATGGTATCAGAACGGAGTAAAAGCATGAAAATGAAATAGGGCTTAAAATTTGGGTAAAATGTATTTGAGCATGATTTGATTAAATTGGATGTTTGAGTATGCTTACTACATGTTTATTTGAAGTTTGATTTGATCAATTTTGAGAAATTGTGTTTATAACAAATTTCCCCAATATTCATGGCTTGGCCGATAGTTCAAGAGCCCTCAATGTCTTGGAATTTTGTTTCGTTGATCATTGGATGAGTTGGAAACGTTTGGGAAATATTGATTTAGAATTTGATTGGATTGAATTCGGAATTAATTTTAAAAATCCCTCCATTACCGAGACTATAGCATGTGTAATTGGGTTTGATTTTTGATGAAATATGTTGGACATGTTTTGTTGTTGATAAGCATGATTAATTAGGCTAATTGCCGTTTTGGAAATGTTAATTGGGTATTTAATTATGGTATGCCCTTTGTTTAATTAAATTAAGAAATTGGATTTTTGGAATTTAATTAAATTGGGCTTTAAATTGGAATTTGGGCTTTAAATGTTGTAATTGGGCTTTAATGGGCTTGGTTGTACCAAGTTGGGTTTAGGCTAAATTGGTTGGATCCAATTGGGCCCAAAACCACTTCCGTTAAGCCCAAATGCGACTAATGGACCTTTAAAGTTTAATTGGGCCTAATGGGCCGAAATTGATTTCTATGTTTATGGGGTAATTCCTTGATTGGGCTTTGGTTGCCGAAGCCCACGCCTTAAGAAATTAATTGAAAGCCCATTGGACGTTAATTGAACGACATTGGATGTTAATCGGGCTTTGAGACCCATAACGATTAGATTTGGAATCTGAATCGCAAAGGTTCAATGATAAAATGTAGTATTTAATTTGTAATTAAATAGCGAATTAGTATTAAATACAAATTGAATTAGATTTGATTATGTAGTTTAATTTAATTCGAGAATTCGTACTTTGAGTACTTATTCGCAAAATGAGTTTGACTCGCGCAAAATCAAATCGTTGTTTGAACATTGGATGGCCATTAATTATCAGATTAATTAATTTGATTAGATTGATTGATAATATACTTGTGTGAATACATGGTTACGATGCATGAATAATGTATATCGGATGGATATTAGATGGGTGGGCCAATTTTAGAAATTGTTGTAATAAATTCGGAATTTATTAATTGGACCTGCATGTCCAGCCTTATTACCTCATTATTCTTTGTATTCTCTTCTCACCTATTCCCCTCAATGTAAATGAGGTTTCTTTAGAAGTGTAGTGTAACAGGTAGAAGTAATACATGTGCTAGCGGGAGAGAGAAAGTGAGAGATTTGATCTATGATCAATGTGTAAAGTATCCATCCGCATATCATTATTATTTATTCATATGCTTTTTATTATGTGTTTAGAATGCATGTTTAAGGGTGTATGATGATGAGACCTTAACAAAGATAATAAATTGGTTGCCAATTTGCACCTGAAAAACCCTCATAAATATTAAGCGTTTTTCCTTCCATTGAGTGATTCTCACTCAAGATCCAAGACTGGCATTGGCTTGTTGGCCAAAGTCAAGGCCTTTGTCCGTCGAGGATGTGTTTGAATCACGAGAGCTTTGTTCCACATTGGTGTCTTGTCCAAGTTTTGGTTTGTTGGCCAAAGTCAAGACCACTTCTTGTCCATTGACATTGATTACGAAGCTTTCCATGGTCAATGGGTCGCGCTTAACTGGGATCACTAAGTTTGTTGTGCCAAAGTCAATGCTTAGTGGATTCAGAGGAAAAAGGTTTGGTAATATATTGGAGGTATTGGCATATATAAGATATATATTTTCGGACTTGGATGCCCCCTACCGGATCTAGGAATTAGATGAGATCCAATCGATCTTATAGATCTACCTAGTTAAAAATCATATAATTTTTTGGCCAAAGTCAAGATTGTGTGATATTTAACTGGATCCTAGCTCACTAGGAAACACTGTTTCCCGAGTACTCGACAGAGGGTTAGAGGCTCGCCGAAAAATAGTGGGAGCCAAGTATTAGATTTGTAATTATCGTTTAATTACTTTCCATACACGCTCAATCAAATATCATTCGTCAAATAAATTAAATGTTAGTTGGACTAATATTTGACATTGAGATGTATCATGACGTTGTCATTCTTAGGCAGTTCCTGATCAAGGTTTACATTACTTGGTCAGTAAAGTAAACCCTTTGAGACCGGTACATGTCGTATTTTGGAATATTGGATTCTAATGATTTCTCAATGAACCATAAGTCTTGGAGACTCGTGTATATATGTAAGTGTTTATAACAGATAAACACTAAACGACTAACCGAATATTCTTAATAGATGTTACACCAACATCAATAAGAATCTTCTGGGGTTGAGTAACAAAGTCATTCTATGACTTGAGATACCACTATGGATATATGAGATATCCTCCATACTTTGATGGCAGTCACGTCACCGACCTATTTAGGTCAGACCTCGCCTGTCCGTTGGGTATGAACTGATCCTCATGATATCATATGTGTGTCAAGATAGAATCCATCAGCTTTGTGAACAGAGCATAGGTATTCAATATGAAATTAGCAATCTGTTAAATCCATGGGCCCGTGGTAAACTGTAGAAGCGAGTTCTAAGTGTTATTAAGAGATTACTAATAGAAACGTCGAAGTGATTATATAGAGATTTGAGTTTATATCTATATCTCTAGAATAATCCGGATACCTGTGACGGAAGGATTATACGTATACAATGACCCCGATCTGTATGGTTTAATGAGTTTATCTGTGTTCGTCATAATTTACGGGTGGGTAGATTTAGGACACGAAATTAGATTTCGTGACAGATATGCCTGAACCGAGAGAGTCTCACTAATAAAATATAACCCATAGAGCACTAGGGAAACTTTCGTGAATAATATTTATTATTTATAAATCATTTAACAATTAAATGAAAGATACACGCAAAGGGACCTTTTGTTCATTTCCTAATTAATGTGTATCTGTATTTAATACATGATTTTATTAAATACACATTAATTAAATGTCAAACTATGATATTTGATATATATTATTAATATATGTATTTGAGTTATTTAAAGTAAATATAATCCATATATTTGAGATATTTATATTTATTTAATTAAATGTTAAATAATTAAAATATAAATACATATCATTATAATAAAATTAGGAAATGATTAATTTATGTATACTATTGACTTTTCTTTAAAGATAAAAGGAAGTCAAATAGTATTTGGCTTGTTTAGATATTTGTTTGAAACATTAACAAAATATCTAGTATTATTACAAGGCCAAATTCGGCCAAACCCTAGGATATTTAAAATGCTATTTTTATCATTTGCCACACACAAGTCTAAGCCTCCAAAACATAAACAAAATAAGGTTAAGAGTAAAAGAGAAGAACCAAGAAGAAAATCAAAGGTTGCTTGGATTTTAGTAAGTATTTCCAACTACCTATTAGAGGAAAATTTGTTCCTTTTGTTCTTGGCTATAACATGTGTAGTTCTTAAGTTTTTCTATTCTTTCGTGTTTGTGTTTTTGATGATTGGAAGCATGGATGATGGGTGTTTGCATGTATGATATTAAAATAAAGCTTGTAAGGAGTTATTAAGCATTTCTTTGGTCATTTGATGATCATGTTGCCATTATAGAGTTGTTAGGCCACTCATTGATGACCTAGAATTGTTCCAGAGTTATTTCAAAGTGATGAGACTTGTTTGGTGTGGTAGAGAATTGATTAAAGTATTGGATTTCTTTAATTTGGTGTAATTTGATTAATTTATAAAATTTGGGTTTATACCCTTTCCAAATTTGGGGATTTTCATATATGTGTTGTGTAATGATGTATATATGACGTATATTAAATTTGATGTTGATTGGATATCATCTAATGTCGTTTTGAACAAGATTTGACCAAAATACACAAGTTGGAAAATATATGGCCTTCTCTATAATTTGGGGATTCTATGGCTTTTGAGTTGCAATTTGTTTTTTGATGCATTGGACATATATAAATCATTTAGGATTTGATTTGGAATCACATAAATTTATATTTGATAATTTAATGATTAAAATTATCAAAATGTAAAGTATTAAGGCTCTCTCGGTAATTAATAAAAAATAAGATTTTTGGGTAAAAATTTTCAGTTCTTAAGTATTGCGTAATTAGAATAAATAAGTTTATTTTAATTGCACAAGAAAAATTATTGAAATCAAAAATTTTGACTTTCTGCGTTCCGCTGCGTTTACCCGGATTTGCCCCTAAAAAACCTAAGAAAATGGTATCATATCGAGTCTGATTTTGAACACATGATATGATTATACCTTTAAATTTAATCTTTAATCTAATCTTTACTTTATGCATGCTTGTGTTTATTTAATTTGATTAAATAAAGTAAATAACATATTTTTCGGAAAATCCCTATTTGATATAAAGTTTATATTTAATATTTATTTAATAGATGTTACTTGGTCCATCTTATCGATACCGCTTATGGATAAATAATCTACGACTATATCTGAAAACGTGCCAAAGCTTTGAGGATATAGCCAGTAGGAATTTATCTGTACTAGATATATTTTTTATATTAGGTAAATTCAAGTGAAAACTGAATCTTGAACGTGTCAAAGCTGTCAGGGTTAAACAAGTATCTTGAATTTATTTATATTAGGTAAATTCAAGTGAAAACTGAATCTTGAACGTGTCAAAGCTGTCAGGGTTAAACAAGTATCTTGAATTTATCATTGATAAATTTAACCTTGATACGCCTTATTGTGAACGTGCCAAACCTGTCACAATGAGAAAGGATCAAGACCGGAACCCAAGAGTCATTGGTGAGTGATTGACAATGAGTTTTCTATGTAATGAATATACGTAAGCGAGAATGTGCCAATGCTATGAGCTGAAATATATTCATGGTTCCACTTTTCACTATTGTATTTAATTTGATTATTGGTCTTTATGTATTCTTTTTTGGGATTACAGTTTTGCATGAAATAGTGGGAGAAACATTTTTAGTTTAAAAATCTATGATCTATTTAATGCTTTTGCTATTATATGATATTGTTTTATTTGCTAACCATTTATTCACTATTTATTTGATAGATCTGTGATGGAATTAGATTGACGTCGTCATTCTTAGACAGTTCCTGGTCAATATTTACATTAATTGGCCAGTAAAGTAAACCCATTGAGACTGGCACATGTCGTATGTTGAAATCTTAGATTCCAATGGTTTCTCAATGAACCACGAGTCTTGGAGACTCGTATATATTTGTAGGTGTTTATAGCGGATAAACAATGAACGATTAATCGAAGATTCTTAATATATGCTACACCAACGTCAATAAGAATCTTCTCGAGTTGATTAGCATAATTATTGTTTGACTAGAGATACCACCGTGGATATATAAGTTATCCTCCACACTTTGATGGCAGCCACGTCACCGACCTATTTAGGTCAGACCTCCGCCTGTTCGTTGGGTGTGGACTTATCCCAATGATATCCTCTCTGTGTCAAGATAAAATATGCCACATATGTGTGTAGAGCATAGGTATTCAATATGGAATTAGAAATCTGTTAAGTCCATGGGCCTCTGGTACACTGCAGAAGAAAGTTCTAAGTGTTATTTAGAGATTGCTAATAGAAACGTCGATATGATTATATCTGTAGAAATTTGACGTTTATATCTATCTCTGGACTAATCTGGATACCAGTGAAGAAGGGATTATACGTATGCAATGACCTTGACCTATATGGTTCAGTGAGTTTATCTGTGTTCATCATAATTTATAGGTAGATTATGGATACAAAATTAGATTTTGTGACAGATATGCCTGAACCTAGAGAGTCCCACTAATGAAATATACTCGTCGAGCACTAGGACAACGTTTTTTAATAATATTAATTATTTATAAATCGTTTAATTGTTAAACAAAAAATACATGCATATGGACCTTTTAGTCATTTCTTGATTAATGTGTATTTGTATTTAATGCATTGTTTTATTAAATACATAATAATTAAATATCAAATTGTGATATTTGACATATATTATTAATATATATTGGAGATATTTAAAGTAAATATAATACATAGATTTAAAATATTTTTATTTATTTATTTAATTATTTATTTATTGTTAAATATTAAAATATATTAAAATATAAATATCTTTCATTATGATAAAGTGAGGAAATGATTAATTTGTGTATATTGTTGTATTTCCTTTGAAGATAAAAGGAAGTCAAATGACATTTGGCTTGTTTAGATATTTGTTGGAAAAATTAACAAAATATCTAGTATTATTACAAGGCCAACCCCTAGGATATTTAAAGCGTTATTTTTTTTCCATTTGCTACACACAAGTCTAAGCCTCCAAAACGTAAACAAAATAAGGTTGAGAGAAAAAGAGAAGAAACAAGAAGAAAATCAAAGGTTGCTTGGATTTTACTAAGTATAACCAACTACTTATTAAAGGGAAATTTGGTCTTTTTGTTCTTGACTACAGTATTTGTAGTGCTTAAGTTTTATACTCTTTCTTGTTTGTGTTTTTTATGATTTGAAGCATGGATGATGGGTGTTTGCATGTATGATATTAAAAGAAAGCTTGTGAAGCCAGTCTTTTGGTCATTTGATGATCATGTTATCATTCTATAGTTTTTAGGCCACTCATTGATGACATAGAATTGTTTTAGATTTATTTAAAAATGGTGATATTTGTTAGGTGTGGTAGAGACTTGATTACAATATTGGATTTGTTTAATTTGATGTAATTTGATTAATTTGTAAAATTAGGATTTATACCATTTCCAAATTGGGACTTTTTGTTGGTTATTATCTAGGTCCCAAGATCAAACAAGACATGAAATGAATGTGTGAACACACCAACGGAGATAGCGGAATACTCACATCGATCGGTTGAGTCGATTTGGAGACGAATCAAGGCCAAATAGCCACTGCCATAGGCGCACAAATGATGCAGTTCACTGCCTCCAAAAATAGAATTTTGAGATGACAAACGGAGCTCCAAGCCTCGTCCGACGGATCCCGGCTCATGGGCGAACCTCCATACCACCTTCGCAAGTCTCGTAAGTGTGCTAGCACTTGATTTCTCACCATGAAAAACCACCCTTGCTCCCCTATTTGTCACGCCATTTGGCTCCAAACCAGTGAGCAAATTCACTGTTTTGGCGTGAGGAGAAGAGAGAAATTGAGAGATACATTTTTGTGTATTAGTTGTTAATGAAATGCATTTCAAATATATCTTATATACTTGTGTAAAATTCATTTTAATTTCACTTGCATTTACCTTTAATTTGAATTTCAAAAGTCAAAAAAGGTAAACACTATGCACATCAATTACACATCTAGTCCATCACTATTCATTGTCACTTTATCAAAGTGATTTGATGTGTGTCTTTCACTCAATCCATCAATCAAATCAATCAATCAATCAATCACTCAAAGTGACTTTTGATTTGACGCTTGATGTGACTTGCGTCGCCGTACTCGAATTCGAAATACGAATGCGCTCGCAATCACACTCGGGCTCGGGTTCGCTAATTCTAAATTAACGATTTTTCCGTCGCGTCGTAATTAAATGATACGCCTAGCGAATTCACTATTCACATTGCTAACGAATTAATTCTAAATTAATTCGTTCGCCCGAATTAAAATCTAATTTTAATTCCGTGTCAAAATCTAATTTATATATCGAATATATTAATTTACCGATTAATTCCAAATTAATCGTTATCTCTCTCTAGACGATTTTTTATCCTAGACAAAATATCTCCGTAATTAATCCTAGATTAATTTTCTCTCTCTTCTATATAATCCCAGATTATTCAAGAGTGCGAGTTATGCGTCATCGGTGGATTATCGGGAAGCGACCCATGAGATCCCCGGATTAGTTGGCAGTAAATACGGCCGTCGGAGTATCCGAATCACGTACGTACCAAGTACTATGTTCTATCGATTTACGAGACAAGGTCGACTCCTAGCAAAGCACCAAGTCTACCCAATTCTCCGGACATATCCATTTAAGAATATTAAGATCTGTATCAAGCGTAGTATACCATTGTATTGTGTATATCGGTCCAGTATCGGATAGTCACGTGCTAGGGCTGGGGCTGGATAAGTGTCTACCCGTCCGAAGCACATATCGGATGTCCGGTAACATAGTCTCTATAATCGAATATTCATGACCTGGTCACAATATCCCGATTGGTTGCGCAACACTCAAGAGCACTAGTACCGTATCCTGCGTGACATCATCTCCACTATGACTGAAGTGATACTTCCGTCTTGACATCACACCCAATACACTACGACTCTCTGATAAACCCAGAAGTGGTGTACGCAGAACTGGTTAAAGCCCTGTACCACCAAGACCAAAGTCTATCGATTATCGTAAGTATTAGCGATGTAAGTCTCAGGTTAAGACTATACACACCTACCTTGATTTCGGCCTCCCATAGACACATAGTCATAATACCAATGGGATTCCGAGGGGTCTATCCAGAGCGAAGCTGTTTCCCATACCATCGGTGAAACACGACCTCCTATCGCACTTGCATAAGTATCCGATACTTATATATATGAGAACTATGCCGTTGTGCCCTCACAACGGACACAAGTGCAATACTAGCCTATTCCGCATTATCGATGTCCAGTCTCGATAATACTCCGGCTAGGGATATTGAATGATTAATCCTTCGGGGACTGATACTGTCTCATATCATTCTCAGTCCAGGAACTAATCACAGGGACCTCTCTTCATTTATATATCTATGGTGATCTAATCACAAATGATGAGAGTGAAATTTCCTTGTCACATAGTTAATTTGCTACAGCAACACAATGATCTGTGCAAATAGTGACGCTATGGGTCATTTTGTCCAACACTTTTCATATATATGTTGTGTAATGATATGATAAATATTAAATTTGGTGTTTATTAGATATCATCTAATATTATTTTGAACAAGATTGAATGAAAATGCACAAGTTGGAAATTATTTAGCCTTCTCGGCAACTTGGGGATTTTATGGCGTTTGAGTTGCAATTTATATTTTGATGTATTGGACATGTACAAATCATTTTGGTACTGATTTGGAATCACTTAAATTATATTTGACAATATAAGGACTAAAATGATCAAAATATAAAGTATTAAGGGTCTCTCGGTAATTAATGGAAAATAATATTTTTGGTTAAAAAAATTTTATTTTTAAGTATTAAGTTATTAGATTAAATAATTTTATTTTAATTGCCCAAGAAAAATTATTGAAATCGTAAATTCTGATTTTCCGCGTTCCGCTGCTTTTACCCGGATTTGCCCCTAAAAACCCCAACACCTCAATGGTGAGTTTTTTTATTAGTTGGAACCACACAAACTTGACAACATACATAAAATTAGAAGGAAAAGATTTATGTGGTTCGGTGGAGAACAGCTCCAACCTACGTCCACGGGAGAAATAGATTATTTTATTGTGCTCTGGGGAAATCCCGATCTTGGCACTTAATAAAGGAATCACACAGATAACAACAAATAGCCCCTCGAGTTTTTAATGTGGTCAGGTCACAACTTATTTTCTCTCTCTATCACTTAGTTCATTTTAAAAAGTTTTTGCTCTCAAATTATAAATGTTTGAAGATGTAAAAATTGCTAACCCTTTTATTGTGGCTTCTACCGCCTTATATAAGTTCTCAAAACACTATTACAACCGGCCTTGACCTCAGCTCATGTCATCGAATCATCACTGAAAGCCTTAATCATTGCCTCCACCACCTTCACAACCAATTAGATCAGCTCATTCCCTTGTTACTGCACCGACCTATGGTTGTATCTGAAGGCTTATGGCGACTACTACTCTGCCACTACGCCGACCTATCTTGACCTGTGGTGGCAGGCATGGTCAAGAACCACTATGAACCATTGGTTTATCACCTCCATCATTAGCTTCTAGATGCACTTCTTTCTAGGTAGGACATATGTCATGCCGCTCTTATACTGGTCAGTCATAATCTTATCTTTATTTCTTGGGTCAGGTGATCGAGATAACTTTTTCTCCCAAATCCACTATTCGATGTGGTTAGGTCACACAAATGATAGTCATTAGGTCGGTTATAAACAACTCTTAAAGCATATAAAAATAGTCTTCATTGTGATCAGGTCGAGTACCATCCATAATTGTAGCACCTCAAACTCTTTGAATCTTTACTACATACCATGGTTGAGTCATGTCTTTCTCTTTTAACATTTGAGACCTTGTCATTTCTATCTATTAGACTATGTCACTCATATACTCTTTAACCTCCCCTGAACCAAGGACTTATCAAAAAACCACCATCAATATATGTCCCCTAGTTCTGAAAACTATCAGGATATATTCCCCGGAGCTTCATGTAATGTGTAAACGGAATTATTTGTTTAAAATAAAAGATGTATTGTTCATTTATCAATTATTTTGATTTAAATCGGATATTGTAAATTATTCAGTTTACCTTTGATTACTTATTTGCCTTCAAACTTAGTATATAAGTGTCATACGCAAGAGGATTTAAGTCTGAAGTTAGTAATCTAAAATAGTCTGTAGATAAATCATAAACAAAAACAGGTACTTTATTTGTGATTTATCTATATCCACGGTCCATTCGATGATTTATGGCGACCTTGATCCGGGATCGTCTATGTGGTGACATGAGAATGAAGACACCTTATATGATATAATCATATAGGTAGGGGTGAGCAAAATCGGTTTTGATTCCGGTTTTGACTGGAACATGAACCTACCCAAAAAATTCAGTTATTAATATTTTATAAATGGAACCTACCCAATTAAATAGGGTATATATTTATCGGTTCCTAATCGATTTTGAGTTATTCTATTTCCATTTGTTTAATTAATTTTTTTTTTCCAAATCGAGGAGGTTTCATGTCATAGAATATTAACCTGCTTGTGTTCCTTTTGTTTATGCTAAGGCTAACAAGAAGAAAGAAGATGAAAACGTGGATGCAGAAGCTGGAGAATTTAAGCTCATTATGCAAAAGTTCTTTCATGAAATTTAGAAAGATAAAAAATTCAAAACTGCTAAAGTAATCAATAATAAATTTATTTAATTGATGGGTCATTGTGAAATCTTTTTGGAATTATTTGATTCATAGAGTAAAACTACATGGATAAATCAAACATGGTGAGAGCTTGCAAAGGAAGTGAAAAGGAAATTAAATATTAGGCAAAATTCAGCATAAGTGTAACATAAAGAACACAATAAAAATTTAGAAATTGGTTCCAAAATTTGGTTCCGGTCCCCACCTCACTAGAACCGAAACCAGACCAGAAAAAAATTGATTCCTTAATTTTAGAACCGAAACCAACCCTAAAGGACTCAGTTTCGGTTTCGGAACTGAAAAATTGATCTGGTTTCTTACGGTCCCAGGTAGAACGGAACTGATGCTCACCCTTACATATAGTACTGGACCCAGATAGAAATGAATTTCTTATAATAGGTGTTAAATAAAGAAATTCATTTTAATCTACTAGATGATTATATATTAATTGATCTGATTCCTGTGTGTACTGTGAACTCCTGCATGGCAGGCCATGTCCTTTGATTTACAAAGATAAGGTTGGTGCCCGACCAATGGTTACGTCTTTTGGTGACGTTGTTTTTTTTTGTAGCTGGGGACGTTTTACATATATATGAAGTTCATTCATTCTTGCAAGAATTAAAAGAGTATCTTCCTTACGGGTTGATTCGATACTTGAATGATTAGAGCGCTTAAGTCTTTCTATTAAGAATAGTAAAATTTATATTCATAATAGTTATGAATAAATCATTTTTTAGAGAATCAATGGTACTTAAGGTAAAAAAATAATTAGTGGGGTATAACAGATATTTTGACACCGCTCTTATTATAAGATACTCGTGAAGGGTCAATCCGTATATAATGACTATATCGATGGACATCGACATAGTTCAACTCATATAATTTATCTACGACAACGAGAGTGTAGCTTTGGATTTTTAGTTGAATAACCTAAAGTTAATATTTCAGAATATTTAATTAAAGAGTTTAATTAATATTTTGGGATTATTAGAGCTCGGAACTATAGGTCCATTTGGTCTCCCATATATTATAGCAAATTAAATATAATTGGATAATCCAATTATATACTCACATATATTATTATTATTATTAATGTGATTAATAATATATTTATCACACATGTAATTGTATTTTATTTTATTATAATATTTTTCCATTATAAATAATTATAAGATAATTTATTTATCAAAATGTTTTTATTATTAAATTATTCAATAATTTAATATAAATTTTGGAAATTTAAAAGACTTGCAAGCTGTAAAGGCCCATATACAGAAATATAGTAAAATAATGTTACGACTACAACACAACTCTTTGTGAGTCATAGGAATAGACTTAGATGGAACTATATTAAGGATATACATTACTGTTTACAATGTATATCCCCAAGGTAGTAAACTATAACTATGTATAGATCTTATCATGTGTCGTGGGGTCCGATTTCTCCTCTCTGAAACATCAATCTACTGTAGGGTTCCTGGTACTGTGAGTTGGGACACTATCCTATGCACAATTAAAAATTCCATGAAATTTCTATAAATGTATTATCCTCCATGATCCGATCATAGGTTTTGATCTTCTTACCTAATTGGTTCTCAACCTCAGCATGATACTCTTTGAACTTTTCAAGGTATATGATTTATGCTACATTAGGTAAACATATCCATATCTCGAATTATTATTATTGAATGTGACGAAGTATTCACATCCTCATTGAGATCTTATATTCATCAATCCATAAACATCTGAATATATTAGCTCAAGTGATTAACTCGCTCTTATACCATTTCCAGTAAAATGTCTTTTGGTCATATTCCTTCTAGATAAGATTCGCAGGCTGGTAAAGTTCCAAGCTTTAACTAGTTTAAGATTCTGTTCTTTATCAACCTATCTACCCGGTCAAGGTTAATATGACCAAGTCTAAGATGCCACAGATATGTGTCATAGTGAGAAATCTTTTACCATTTTGTTTTAGGTTTGTCAACCTTAAATATCTCAGTGTTGAGCAGTGAACTATGTGTTAATAGTCTTAACACGTATTAATTGTTCTCTTAGTTTCCTATCCATATAATTAATTAATTCTAGTAATAATAACTGAATTATTATTAAATGAAATTGAATAACTATTATCCAAAAGTTTTGAAACAGAAATAAAATTATGAGAAAACCAGACATAAATAACACATTATTCAAATTTATATAACTGTTATTTAAAAATTTAAATTGGAAACTCCCACTGCATTAGCTGAAATGACATCCCATGTCCCCTTAAGGTATAATCACATCTTGTATAGGTCCCTTTATCAGTCAAGTAGCTGAAAAGATGAACAAACATGGTTAGTGGCTCCAAAATCAATAATCCATGCGGATTTACCATCCTCCTCTAATAAAGACTGAATTACAAGTAAATCATATTTACCCTTGGTTTTTTTCTCCTTCAACACTGTAAGATATTTCAGATAATTCCTTTTTGAATGCCCATACTTATTACAATGAAAACACTTTCCTTTGGGCTTGGCATCCTTTAAGCTTCTTTTAATCTTCTTTATGGGCTTTTCCTTAGCCTTCCTAATGCATTTCTTATTCTTCTTTGCAAATTTGGAAGATTTGGGAACATTTGCGTCTCCGCTAGGCTTACAAGAATCCACCTTCATGGACTCATAATGGGTGAGATTATTAAGTAGTTGAGTCAAAGTAAAAGTCAACTTGTTTATAACATAGTTGTTATTAAACTACAAGAAAATCTTCGAAGAGTTTCCATGATCATGGTCACCTAGCTACATTCGTCTATACGAGCTCCATGAGTTTTGGCTATGTTCAGATAAATCATCATCCTTAAGACATGCTCTCGGATTGATGTCTATTCCTTTATCATTACCATCATCGCTTAGACCATAGCCTCATGACGTTGCTATTGGGATATATGTCCTAAAGCATAATGAAATATGTAAACATGATTTTGTTTTAAGTAATAAATGATGCATTTATTCATTTATTAAAATATTGATTTTAAAGTCGCATATTATAAATTATCATGATGCCTTTGGATACTAAATGTATTTTCAAACTCAGTATATAAGTGTTAAACACAAGAGGATTTAAGTATGAAATCAGTAATCCTAAATAATCCGTAGAGAGAAAATAAAGATATGCATTTTATTTGTGGATCTACCGAGCTGTTCATTCCATATTGTATTACGATATTGATCCGAGTTCATTCATATGGTGATATAGGAATATAGGCACCTTATATTACGATCATTTAAGATTGGATCAAGACAAATAAATTTCTTTTAATATCTGTTAAAGAAATAAATCCATATAAGTCTAATAGATGATCATATATGGGTTGATCTGAATCTTGGGTGTATTACGAACTCTTGCATGGCACACTATGTTCTTTGTTTTACAAAAGTGAGGTTAGTGAAGAAATACTAACCAATAACTATGTACTTCGAGGAAATGGTTTGGTGTGTAGTTGGGGATGTTTTACAGAAATATGGAATCCACTACTTCTTACGAGAAATAGATGAGTATCTTTTTTAAGTGTTGATTCGGTACTTGAACAGTTAGAGTGCTCATGTCTAATTATTATGAATATAAATATTAATATTCATAATATTTATGAATAAATCATTCATTAGAGAATCAATGATACTTATGGCACAAAATAATTAGAGGAGTATAACAAACATTATGATCCGGCTCAAATTCTGAGATACTTATGGAGGGTCGATCTGTATGCAGTGATTAAATCGATTGATGTTGATGAGTTTCGATATAAAATATATATGTTGTAACAAGAGTGCAATTTTAGGTTTTTAGTGGAATAACCTTAAGTTAATAATTCATAATATTAGATTAAAGAGTTTTAATTAATATTATGGGATGATTGGAACTCGGAGCTGTAAGTCTATTTGGTCCCCGTGCTAACTCGATATACTATAGAAATTCATATCATAATTGGATAGTGTAGGACACAAAAATCGGCGATGTTGTTCTAGGCTCGCGGCCTAGTCGGGAGTACGGAGTAGCCCACAAGGGGACTAAACTGGAGAATAAAGGAGTCGCCACCCAGCGTGAACTGGGAAATGATTTAAGGCCGTACTCACCCCTCGCAAGGGAAGACCTCAAACTGTTGGATTCGGAATGGTCCCTTACTTAAGCCACTTGTAATGAACGGATTTATGAGATAATATAACCAAGTCTACTCAACATACATGCGCAAAAATAATCTACATCTAAGTTTGCATACAACCTATATCTAAGTTCGCATACAACCTATATCTAAGTTCGCATACAACCTATATCTAAGTTTGCATAAGACCTATATCTAAGTTTGCATAAGACCTATATATAAGATTGCATGCATAAACGTAAGTCGGAATAACGGCAAGCACACAATCTTATGAACACATTAAATTGAAAACGCAGAAATATAAGTGAATAATTGTTTAAACATAAATATTAAAGAGAGATAATCAAACTCCTAACATGAAAGAAATAACCAAATCATGTATGAAAATAACATAGTATTTCTAATAAACAATGGATAAACACAAGATTAGATGAAACAAAATATGTGCATTTCTCAAGTGGTACGTGGAATTGTATCCCAAGTACAGACCGCACTACCGTCCATTTGGATTCAGCTACGGAATTTACGTCTGGGTTTCCATCCGATATACCGCGAGAGATAACACAAAATCATTCATCCAATGGCCATAACATACATAAACTCAACAATACGCATGCGGAAAAATACTAATAAATAATAAAAAAATGAACGAGAGTAAATAAAAGGGTGCCCTCAAGTCTTACCTTTTAAGTCACCTCTTGGAAGTGCGTTACGCGATTATCAGAAGGGTTAACGTTCCGCAACTCCTCCGGTTCACTAGTTCAATGTCTTTCTTCGTCGCTTCGCTGTTTTGGGCTGCTGTTTTCTCTATTTTTACTGCTGTTTTTTGTCACTTTTTTTGTGGTAATTAGGGACAGTTTTAGCTTACTATTTTGTGGTTATTTGGGTGTATTCGGGGAATGTTTTGGCTGCTGTTTTTGTGATTATTTTGGCGGTTTTCTTGGCAGTTTTTTGGTGATTTGGGGGCCGTTTTCTGGGCAGTTTCGGTGGAAATATAGGGTAGTTTGTGAGTGCAATTTACGGTGGTTTTAGGGAAGTTTGTGAGTGCAGTTTGTGGTGGTTTCAGGGTAGTTTTTTTAGTGCAGTTTACGGTGGTTTCAAGGCAGTTTGTGAGGCTTGCTGTTTTGGTATTTTGAAGGCATTGTGGGCTGCTGTTTTGCTCTAGTTTAAGGGGAATGTTTTACGATGATGAAGGAGCTGGTTTGTGGTGATGTTTTTGGTGATGATGGAGGCTGTATGGGGGCTTTAATTCTGGGCAATGTAGAGGGATGTATTTATAGGGTTTTTATTGCGGTATCCGGTAACGTAGCGAAAACAGTGGAAAATTAAAATTTTTGATTTCAAAACTTTTTCTCGGATTAATAAAATAAACTTATTTGTTTATTATCCAATAATCAAATTATGAAATAAAACACTATAAATCAAATTATGTGAATTTACCGAATTGCCCTAAAGTATTGTATTTTATTCATTTTAGTCCGAAATTGTTCAAAACAATTTTGAATGACTCTAATTCATTTCTAATATGAATTTAACATGTCCCAAATTTCAAAATACAATTGGCAACAAAAAATTCCAAAATTTGACACCAAGGTCGTGAGCCTCAATGAAACACCAAAGTGTGCATTTTGCAATTTCAATGTTTAAAGCACATCCAAATGAAATCCAATCAACATAAGATTTAATATGTATCATATAAACATCCAAATACACAACATAAGTGAAAAGCCCCAAATTTGGAAGTGGTCTTAAACCCTAATTTTTAAATTTCATCAAATTCGATAAATTAAACCAAATTAGCAAAATCCAATACTTCAATCATGTTTCTTCAACACCAATCAAGCCTCACCGTAATGAAGCAACTATAGAACAAATCTAGGTCATTTAAGAGTGGGTCAATAACTCTAGAATGGCAACAAGTTTCTCAAACTTTTAAAAGAATGCTAGTTAACATCTTATAAGCATTCTATGAACTTATACATGCTTTAACCCTATCCACAAACTTCCATCAAACAAAAAAATAAAGAATAAAGAACAGAAAACATAAGAACATCACAAGAGGTAGCCTAGAACTTAAGGAACATTTTCCTTTCTAATAGTAAGTTGAAGAAACTTATTAAAAACCAAGCTTTCTTTGAATTTTTCGTCAAGATTCTTTTGTTTTCCTTTCAATGGAGTTTTAGAAGATATTTTGGCTAATGAAAAATATCATTGGCCGAAATTTGCACTTAATTAAAACAAAATTGATATTTTTCACTTTAATTCATTTAATGCAAACTTGGCCACTTGTTTTTGAAATCATTAACTCTTTAATGAATTTCATAAAGTGGAGTTAAGAATCTTTAATTTAAAGTGGAGTTAAGAATCTTTAATTTATCTCACCATTTATCATAACTTTAATATATATATTTTTTTAATTAATTTAATCATTTAACAATTAAATAATTATTTAATCATTTAAATACAAAATATTAAATATATGTATTATATTTACAATAAATATCAAATACATATATATATATATATATTTATAATATTAATCGAATATCTCAATATGAAAATTAATTAATGTGCATTTGAATTAATCCATCATTAAATGCATATACACAAAAATTAGGAAATGATTATCGGGTCCCTACTGTAGAACATAGAACTTGGGCGACGCATGCTGTTCTAGACTCAGGGCCTAGTTGAGAGTATGGAATAGTCCGCGGGGGACTAAACCGGAGAATAATGGAGTCGCTACCCTGTGTGAACCGGGACAAAGGTTTAAGGCCGCACTCCCCCCTCGCAAGGGAAGACCTCAAACCGTTGGGTTCGGAATGGTCCCTTACTTATGTCATTGTGATGGTATAATTCATGCAATAAATCGACTGCATCTACTCAATAATAATGTTCAAAGGTCACTTAGATCTAATATGCTTCCGCTAACTAAATCCTAATCTAAGTTTGCATGCTTGAAAATAAGTCTTTAAATAATAAACACGCAATATCACACATCGAACATATTAAGCCATCAAACCAACGCAAACAAATAATGACTTAAACATAAATATAAACTAAATTAAATATCATGCATAAAAAAAGAAACATAATCATGCTTTAAAATTAAATAACGAGACTGAATTAAAATATGCTTAAAATAATAAACGAATAACCTGAGGACTATAACATGCTCAAACACAAGTTTGGATGAGATGAGACACGTGTATCTTAAGTGGTACGTGGTATTGTATCCCGAGTGCAGACCATACTACCGTCCATTCGGAATCGGCTATGGAATTTACGTCCGGGTTTCCATCTGATATACCACAAAAGGGAACACATATCCCGCTCATCCAACAATCAAATCATGCCTCAAACGACTCTCATGCAATTATATATCAAAAATAAATAAATAAAACGAAAGAAGATAAGTAAAAGGGTGCCCTCAGGTCTAACCTCTTTTGCGTCTCAAGAAAGGGCGTTACACGTCCGTTGGAAGGGCGAATGATCCGATACTTTTCCGATTTGTTTGCTCACTGTTTTTCCTCGTTGTTTTGATGCTCGGGCTGCTGTTTTAAGTCCGTTTTGCTGCTGTTTTACTGCTGCGTTTCAGGTCACTGTTTTGGTTGATTAGCGGACTGTTTCGGGTGATTTGGAAGGCTAAAAGGGCTGCGGTTTTGAGGGGTTCTTTGGGGGTATTTATCCAGTTTTTTACTGCAGTTTCAGGGTGTTTCGGGGACTGTTTTGATGGGTTAAAACCGCAGAAAAACTGGGCAGAACAGCGGGGTGAAGTGCGGCAGTTTTGCGAGACAGTGCAGTGGGTTTTTGGACTGTTTTAGGCGTGTGATTGGGGGCTGTGTTTGGGGTGTTTTGCGACAGTAAGAGGGTATGTTAGGGACTGTTTTAGGCATGGATTTAAGGTCTGTGAAAGGTGGTTAAGGTGCGGCAAGAAGGGGGATGTATGGTGAGTTGTGCGGCAATGGGAGTGCTTGGGGTGTTTTGAGGCAATGCAGGGTTTCTCAGGGTTCTATGTATGTGGCAATGGAGGCTTGGAGAAGGTGCTGGGGCGTGAACAAGAGGGCTTGGGCGTGTGAGAGAGATATGTGAGCTAGCCTTGTGAATGGGGGGTGAAGGCCTCTTTTTATAGGCAAAGGAGAGGAGGTTTCCCTTATACGACTAGGAGTAGGATTTCTATTGATGGTGACATCTTCTTAATAAGGAATAGATCTCCTAATTTGGATTTGTGATTGGAATTGATTTGGTAGGGATTTGATTTGATTTCTTTTATTTAGGTAAGGATTTTATTTGATTTAAACATGTGATTAAATATCTATTTACCTAAATAAGGAGCATATGGGCGTGAATCACCCTCATTGGGCATGGGCTTGGTTTGACTTGGGTTGACTTGGATATTTTGGGTTTGGTTTGGGTTTGGTTTGGGTTTTGGGCCTTAGGTAAGCTTTAAAACGGAAGTCCAACAAGCAGCCGAAGCTAAACAACTCAGATAAAATCCAACAAAAATTCTAATTTCCAACTTTACCCTTCCAACGTCCATTTCCCGCGACTTCCATGACTAAAGAAGTAGTTGCCTCCATACGAGACTCATCATTGGGCTGATATGCAAAAATGCAATGCCTACCGTCGCCCCCACTTTGATGGGACTTGTACAGTGTGTGACAATGACAATCCTATCAAAGTATGTGCAATGCATTTTTACTTACCTGTCTCGCCAGCTGCCACATGGTTCGCCTGTTGTGTTGAGTTGATAGTGCTAACGCCGTACCTAGGGTGTCACGTTTGCGTCTCCGTACCTAGAGTGCCGCAGTGATGTTGTTGTTGTCTGAGTGCTAACCCCGTACCTAGGGTGTCGCGGTGACGACTCCGTACCTAGAGTGCCACAAGTGTCTGAGTGGTAACCCCGTACCTAGGGTGTCGTGGTGACGCCTCCGTACCTAGAGTGCCACAAGTGTCTGAATGTTAACCCCGTACCTAGGGTGTCGCAGTGACGACTCCGTACCTAGAGTGCCACAAAGTCTGGATGCTAACCCCGTACCTAGGGTGTCGCGGTGATGCCTCCGTACCTAGAGTGCCACAAAGTCTGGATGCTAACCTCGTACCTAGGGTGTCGCAGTGACGTCTCCGTACCTAGAGAGCCACAAGTGTGAATGCTAACCCCGTACCTAGGGTGTCGCGCGGTGACGCCTCCGTACCTAGAGTGCCACAAATGTCTGAATGCTAACCTCGTACCTAGGGTGTCGCGAGTGACGCCTCCATACCTAGAGTGCCACAAATGTCTGAGTGCTAACCCCATACCTAGGGTGTCAAGGTGACATCTCCGTATCTAGAGAGCCATAAATGTCTGAATGCTAACCCCGTACCTAGGGTGTCGCGGTGACGTCTCCGTACCTAGAGAGCCACAAGTGTCTGAATGCTAACCCCATACCTGGGTGTCGCGGTGAGGTCGGTGTGACGCCTCCGTACTAGAGTGCCACAAATGTCTAAATGCTAACCCCGTACCTAGGGTGTCGCGCGGTGACGTCTCCGTACCTAGAGAGCCACAAGTGTCTGAATGCTAACCCCGTACCTAGGGTGTCGCAGTTGATATCTCCATACCTGGAGTGCCGTACCTGGCTGAACTGATCTGATATCTCCATACCCGGAGTGCCGTACCTGGCTGATCTAATGTCTCCATACCCGGCAGAACTGATACTGAACTGATATGTGCCTCGCCCCCAGAATGCCATACCCGGCATAACTGATACTGAACTGATGTTGGCCTCGACCCCAGAATGCCATACCCGGCAGAACTGATACTGAACTAATGTGGGCCTCGCCCCCAGAATACCATACCCGGTAGAACTGATACTGAACTGATGTGGACCTCGCCCCCAAATTACCATACCCGGTAGAAACTGATGCTGACACTCTTTTCCAACACACCGTAGTGCCTCTTTTCGAGATAATCTTGATAGCTAAACATATTTTTGTCCTCAACGGGTGCTTTACGTCAAAGCCAAAGAATCTTCAAAGTACTCGACATACTCAAACCCAATCCTCTGAACGGGTGTTCTGAACTAGACTCCTAGTGTGTGTGCGCTAAGGCTCTTTCGCAGCTTATTCCTTAAGTCAGCCAACTCGACGATTTCGCTTCGGAGAATCGGACCTGTGGGTCTAACCAACCTGGATGTCTGGGTCACACTCTGTGATTACTGTAGCATACTCAACATGATATGGTCTTCTTTTATTGCATCGTCTCTTTCTTCGGACTTTTCTTTTCCTCTTTTTTTTTCTTTTCTTTCTCTTTCTTTTTTGACACACCTACCCTTTAAGGTAGCATTTCTCCTCATAGTGGTCCTAATACTCGCCCATGGGTAGCTTCACGCTTATTGGTTATAGGCGGTCCATTTTTCTTTTCATTGCAGAGAATTTTCTTTCTTTATTTTCCAACCATATCATGTATCGTAGCAGAAGCAAACCAGTGTGGACATCCAGGCAAACGGTCATTCACCGATCCACCATCTTTTCAACTAGTCATCTCATCAACCGCTCAGGCTTCTACTGTTGAGATACCTTTATCAAGTGCTTTATGAGTCTAGCCGAGATCAATCCATTCTGAATATCAGATAAGAGCGCGTCTCGCACTTCTCATTTCTAAGGCTTCTCCTTACAGCACACAATGTCATCACCGGACATATGTTTACCCATCAAAGATTTCTCTCTCACTCATTTTTTTTTCATTTCATTTTTTTTAACCCACTCTAAGGAACTCTTCCTTTCTATAGCTGACCATGTGGGCTTCGCCCCCGAGATCCATACCCGAAACTCAAACTCAAAATGGGCCTTAACCCTCAGATTACCATATGAATCTTAACAACGATGTGGACCTCAGCCCTAGGATTTCTACCCAAATTCAACACAGTGCTTTCGTTGTTTCTGATTGGCATGTCTTTCCTGTTGTCATTTTTCTGTCTTCGAAACCTGTGAATACGGAACACAAAACACACAAAAAAAGAATGCAATAATGGGTTACATGTATGGATGCATGCATGAGTTTTCTTTATCCCGTCGGGTTAGGTCTTCTGCGGGTGACTATTCAGTCCTCTATCCCTCAGGCAAAATACAGTTTCAATATGTCAATGTTGATCGGCTCTGTGAACTCATTCCCGTCCAAGTCCGACAGTCTCACTGCTCCATTTCCCATTACCTTATGAACGATGTATGGTCCTTACCAATTCGGTCTGAACTTCCCTCTTGGGTATGTCGTCGATGGCTTTGATTGCTTGAGTACCAAATCACCTTTCTTGATCTTGGTAGGACGCACCTTCTTATTGAAAGCTCGAGCCAGCCTCTTCTGATAGATCTGTATGTGATGCAAGGACTTCATCCTCTTCTCATCCATCAGAGCCAACTGTTCAAACCTTTGCGAGGTCCACTCCTGTTCAGGCAACTCTACTTCTGCTAACACCCGCATGGATTGTATTTCAACTTCCACCGCAGTACCGCTTCCATTCCATAAACCAAAGAATATGGCGTGGCTCCTGTTGCCGTTCTCACAGATGTTCTATATCCCCACAAGGCGTATGGTAGCTTGTCGGCCCAGTCCTTATAATTCTCAATCATCTTTGCCAAGATCGTCTTTATCGTCTTGTTGGCTGCCTCGACTGCCCCATTAGCCTGCGGCCTGTAAGGTGAGGACTTGTGATGGCCGATTCCGTACTTCTGTAGCATCGCCTTGATTTCTCCCTGAAATTGGACTCCATTGTCCGTGACCACATGGTGCGGCATACCATACCGGCAAATGAGATTCCGAGCTATAAACTTTCATCTGCTTTGCTGTAACATTGTAGAATGATTCGACTTCTACCCACTTTGAGAAGTAGTCACGACCACTACTATAAAGTGATGACCATTCGATGCATTCGGTCAATCTCTCCGATCATATCTATTCCCCAAGCTGAGAAAGGCCATGGCTTTGACAGCCCGTGCAACTCTGTATGCGGCAGATGATTCAAATTACCGTGTCTGACAGTCATGACAGTGCTTTACCAGCTTCGCACAGTCAGCTTCCATGGTTGACCAATAAAAGCCTTGTCTCACAATCTTGCGGGACAAGTTCAATCCGTTCATATGTGGTCCACATACACCAGCGTGCACTTCTTCCATTATCTTCTGAGCTTCTTCCTTTCTTAAACATTTCAGCTGAATATCGTTGCCCTGCCTCTTGTAGAGCTCTCCCTTCAGACTCATATACTGAGAGGCTAACTTCTGAATGGCCACTCGGTCTTTTCTGCTTGCTTCTTCTGGAAATTCCCCACGTTTCAAATACCGCTGTACATCATAATACCAAGGTTTCCCATCATCGACCTCCACTTCCAGGATTCTACCTATCTCATAGACTGGCTTGCTTGCCGTTGTCAACACAAGCGGTCTCATCACCAGTTTCTCTGGATTTTCCCAAGTTGCGGCCAGTGTTGCCAATGCATCTGCCATCTGATTCTCCTCTCTCGGCAAATACTGAAATTTACAATCGGGGATAGTCTGTGCCAGACTTCTGAGATGGAACAGATACGGCTTCAATCGTTCTTCCTTCAGTTCCCATTCTCCTTGCATCTGTCGGATCACCAACATCGAGTCTCCGAATACTTCAACATTCCTAGCTCTCAAGGCTATCAATGCCGTCAATCCGAATGCACATGCTTCTTAATCAGCCATGTTATTGGTCACCCCGAATGTCAATCTCTTGGCCATAGGCAAAGTTTCTCCTTTAGGGGTGACTATTACGATTCCGATTCCGGCTCCTTTGCAGTTCACTGCTCCGTCAAAATACATCTTCCATCCTTGAACTGCTATAGCTTGGATTTCTTCGTCGGGGAACTCAAACTTGTACTGATCCCCTTCAACAGGTTGCAAGGCCAGGAATTCTACCACGGCTCGCCCTTTGATTACCTTGGAGGTGAGGTATTCGATGTCAAATTCAGTCAGCAGCACTAACCATCTGCCCAACTTCCCAACCAGCGAGGGTACTGAGTGCAAGTACTTCAAAGGATTCTCCTTTGCGACCACTTGGATCTTGTAAGACTGGAAGTAGTGGCGTAACTTCTTGGATGCCCATACTACTGCTAGACAAATCTTCTCCACTTCCTGATAGCGAGCTTCGTACTGAAGCAGCTTCTTACTGAGGTAGTAGACACCATGCTCTACTCCTGTCTCATCTGCTTGTACCATCATCGCCCCCAGCACTTCAGGTTCAATAGCCAAATAAAGTACCAAAGGCCTACCCTGTCTCGGAGGTTTCAACACATGAGGTTTCACCAAATATTCCCTTATTCTGTCAAATGCTTCCTGACACTACTCGTTCCATTCTACCGGTTGGTCTTTCCTTAACAACTTGAAGATGGGTTCACACACCGATGTCAACTTAGCGATGAAAGGGCTGATATACTGGATTTTCCCTAGGAAGGCTCTGACTTCTTTCTCTGTCTTTGGTGCCAGCATCTCAGTAATAGCCTTAATCTTCTTAGGATCCACTTCTATTCAGCCCATTCCAACTGTATGGCCGAGCAGCTTTCCTGATGTTACTCCGAAAACACACTTCTTGGGATTCAGCGGCAAGTTGTACTTATCCACTCGTTCAAGGAACTTTTCCAATGCTTCAATGTGCCCCTCCCTCGTTTCAGACTTGACCATCATGTCATCCACATACACCTCAATCTCCTTATGCATGAGGTCGTGAAACAAAGTAGTGGCCATCCGCTGATATGTGGCTCTGGTATTCTTATACTCCTTAAAGCTCTCCTATGCACTTCACTTAGTATTCTCCAAGTCACGGAGCGACAGGTTGATCTTAGTCCGTCCAGCACATACTACTTCAAGAAGGCAACAGCCAACTCCTCCAATTTTCTTAAACCTTCTTCTCAAGGCTATGATCCAAACCATAGGTGCCCCCTCGAGTGTGACATCCCGACATCTTCTGGACTTGGCGCTGAGATAGGCCAACTGAACTCATCACCGAGACATACTGCCTCAAGTGGACTCTCGGGTCCCCGTTCCCGTTGAACTTAGCAATATCAGGCATTTTGAACTGCGCGGGCAATTGTTTCTCAAAAGTCATTGAGTCATAATCCAGTAGATCCTCATGCTTCCCCTTCAACTTACGGGTGACAGACTCCATCTGATCACGGAGCTTTTGCATTTTAGCCTGAGTGCCAGCTATCCTACCAGCGGCATAGTCGGCCAAATCATCATCAAATACCGGAGCATCACAATTCAATCCATTTTGAGGGCTCTCCCGCCTCTCATTCTCAGATCCTCCCGCAGCGCGGGGCACAGCCATCCCAGACATGGCAGCAGTCAGAGCTTGCAGTTGTTCGGTCATCTTGGCGAAGTTATCTTCCATCTGATCCATTCTAGACCCCTCGTTGACGGATTCACTCATATTCGCTGAAGGTCTTTTGACTAATCTCCCCTCTTCTCTAACCCAACGGGAATCTATGTTGCCTCTTTTAAGGCCACGTGTCAGTGCATATGTGTGCGATGCATGTAATATATTAAAATTATAAAAAGAAAATTTAAACTACGTGGGCCATTATCATTTTAAAGTATTCAATCATACTATCGCGCGGGTGTAAACTTTTCCCAGTTGAAAAGGCCCAACAGGTTTATACTTTGCGGTGATATGGCTAAATGGCTTCAAATGATAAGAGGCCCTACTCACAAAATGGCCCACCGGCATTCTAGAAGCTTTTGGCCCAACTGTTAAAAGACACAAACTTGACCCAGTTTAAATGGCCAAACAGGTTCATTACCCTTTGACAGAAGGTCCAACTGGATCCAAATGACGGCGGCCCAACCCACATAATTTTAGGATGACTAACTACGGGTTCTTATGGCTAAGGTTCACGAGTGGATGCACGGGGCGCGGACAAAGGCTCTCGCTGACGAAAGTTTACTCACCGACTAGGACTCCCCACTCAAGGGTTCAAACGACCAAGTGAGCGTACCTTTTTTGTATCTTACGGTACGTGCCAACGAGTTATGGTGTGTGTCTGCCCCGTACGAAACACATGTCGGATATCTGGTAACTAGTCCCTTTAATCGGATAAACATGACCTTGTCATAATATCCCGATAGCTGCAACATATAAGAGTACCAGTTCCGTATCCTACGTGATCATCATCTCCATATGTCTGAAGTGATACTTCTATCTTGACACCACACCCAATACACTACGATTCTCAATATACCCAGAAGAGGCCTACACAGAACCAGTTAAAGCCCTGGACGACCAAAACCAAAATATATTGATTGTCACAAGTATTAGCGGTGTAAGTCTCAGGTTAAGACCAAATACACCTACCTGAAGCGGACTCTCATAGACACACAGACATACTACCAATGGGATTCTACGGGGTCTATCCAGAGCGAAGCTGTTTTCCGTATCATCGGTAAAACACAACCTCCTATCGCACTTGCATAAGTATCCAATACTTAAATATATGAGAACTATGCTGTTATGCCCTCACAACACGCACAAGTGCAATACTAGTCTATTCCGCATTATCGATGTCCAATCTCGATAATATACGACTAGAGATTTTTAATGATTAACTTCGTGGATTGATACTGTCTCATCATCTCAATCCGGAACTAATGATAAGGACTGTTATGATTTAATATCTTGGTAATCCAATTACAAATGATAAAAAAGTAATTTCTTTTCACATAGTTAATTTGTACAACAACAATGATCTGTACAAATAGTGATGCTATGGGTCATAATTGTCCAACACTTTGAGCATGTACAGTCGCTATTAGGCCGATCCAGGTGTTGGTCACTCGATGGCAGTTAAGAACATCTTAAGTATCTTAGACGAACTAAGGATGCTTTCTTAATCTATGGAGATGGAGAACTTGAGGTAACTGGGCATACCGAT
>SKCR01030531.1:0-96547 GCA_019454045.1 Zanthoxylum bungeanum
TCTTCCATCCTGAAATGTAACTTTACCTATAAAAATTAAACACACAAAAATAAAACACACCAAATCACAATATATACACAAATTGTGCGGGTTGCCTCCCAGCTAGCGCTAAGTTTAACGTCGTCTGCTAGACATGATTGCTCGAACGTTAGACTGGATCCGAAATTGTGACACTTTCTTTTTGCCGCTCAATTGATTCTCCCGAGTATTGCTTGACACGCTGACTGTTAACCTTGAATATTTCATTGGTGTTGGGATCAAGTAACTCCACAGCTCCATACAGTAAAACCTGAGTAATCACAAATGGACCTGACCACATTGATTTCAACTTTCTAAGGAAAAGTTTCAACCTTGAATTGTACAATAACACATGATGTCTTGGTTCCAATTGCCTACGTATTATTTTTTGATCATGCCATTTCTTGGTCTTTTCTTTGTATAATCTTGCATTCTCATAAGTATGCAGATGAAATTCCTCCAGTTCATTGAGTTGATGGAGTCTTTTCTCTCCTGCTGCTTGTGGATCAAGATTCAAATTCTTCAGTGCCCAGTACGCCTTGTGTTCAAGCTCAACTGGCAGATGTCATGATTTCCCAAACACCATTCGATATGGGGACATACTAATGGGTGTCTTGTAAGATGTCCGGTAGGCCCATAATGCGTTATCTAGTTTTGTAGACCAGTCACTCCTTATTGATCCAACAGTTCTCTCCAAGATTCTTTTGATCTTCCTGTTTGAAACTTCAACCTGTCCATTTGACTGTGGATGATAGGCAGTGGCAACCTTATGAGTAACTTCGTATTTGGATAGGAGTGCATCGAAGTATTTGTTGCAGAAATGTGTGCTACGATCACTGATAATTGCTCGAGGTGTTCCGAAGCGAGTGAAAATATTCTTTTTAAGGAATTTTATCACCACTTTTGAATCATTTGATGGCAGTGCAATTACTTCAACCCATTTGGAGACGTAGTCTACCGTAACCAGTATGTACAGGTTTCCGAATGATGGAACAAAGGGTCCCATAAAATCAATCCCCTATACATCAAATATCTCCACTTCCATAATGTTTTGCAAAGGTCCTTCATTTCTCCTTGAAATATTTCATGTTCTCTGACACATGTTATATTAAAGAGCAAATAGATAAACATCTTTAAAAATAGTGGGCCAGAACAAACCTGATTGAAGGACTTTGGCTGAAGTTTTATTCCCGCCGAAGTGTCTACCGTATGGTGATGAATGACAGTGTTGCATAATACTATTGACCTCCTCCTGTGGAACACACCATCTCAGTAATTGATCAGCATATCATTTGAACAGGTATGGCTCATTCCAGACATAGTGCTTTATATCTTTGAAGAATTTCTTCCGTTACTGAGTTGTTGATTCCAACGGCCATTTTCCTGATACTATGAAGTTGACATAGTCAGCATACCAAGGGACATCATTCTGTTTCATGGAAAACAGTTGTTCATCTGGGAAAGTTTCTTTGATTGTTAGTTCTTTGCCAGCTATTTCTCTATTCTTGAGTCTCAATAAATGATCTGCCACTTGGTTTTCTGTCCATTTCCTATCTCTGATCTCCACGTCAAATTCTTGCAGTAGAAGTATCCAATGGATCAATCTGGGTTTGGCATCTTTCTTCGCAATCAGGTATTTGATTGTTGAATTCTCTATGTAGACCACCACTTTGGGACCCAGCAGATAAGAGCGGAATTTATCAAAAGCTAACACAACTGCAAGCAACATTTTCAGTGGTTGTGTAGTTGAGCTGAGCTTTATTCAAAGTTCTGCCGGAGTAGTAAATGGTATTGAAAACTTTTGCTTTGCTTTATCCCAAAACTGCACCTACAGCAAAATCACTGGCATCGCATATTACTTCAAAAGGAATGGTCCAATCTGGTGCGACAATGATGGGGGGGAGAAACCAGCTTTTGTTTTAGGATCTCAAAAGCTTCATGGCATTCTTTGGTGAAGTTGAAAGACACATCCTTCTCCAAAAAATTGCATATAGGTTTAGCAATCTTTGAGAAGTCTTTGATAAATCTCCTGTAAAAACCTGCATGTCCGAGAAAGCTCCGAATCCCTTTGATTTATGTCGGTAGAAATAGTTTTTCAATTGTTTCAATCTTTTCTTTATCTACCTCGATTCCTCTTTTGTGAGATCCGATGTCCAATGACGATGCTTTCCTGCACCATGAAGTGGCATTTTTCCCAATTGAGCATCAGATTGGTATCTTCACATCTTTGTAACACATGTTCTAGATTTTACAAGCAGTGGTCGAAAGAATCTCCAATCACAAAAAAAATCATCCATGAAAACCTCCATACTCTGTTCTAGCATACCTAAGAAGATAGCCACCATGTAACGTTGAAATGTGAAATGAGCATTACACAATCCGAATGGCATCCTACGGAAAGAAAAAGTATCATATGGACATGTAAAAGTGGTCTTATCTTGATCTTCTGGGGCGATTGAAATCTGATTGTACCCCGAATATTCGTCCAGAAAATAATAGAACTCATGTCCCGCCATTCTGTCCAGTATCTGATCAATGAATGGCAACAGAAAATGGTCCTTCCTCGTTTCTTTGTTCAGCTTTCGGTAGTCCATGTATACTCTCGATCCAGTTGCCGTTCTTATTGGAATTAACTCATTCTTTTCATTTGTACGGTAATTCCTCATTTCTTCGGTACACACTGCACATAACTCACCCAAGTGCTGTCTGAGATGGGGTAAATGATGCCAGCATCCAACCATTTGATAATCTCTTTCTTCACGACCTCCTTCATGATTGGATTTAGTCTTCGCTGATGCTCCACTATGGGTTTGTACTCATCGTTCATCGGAATTTTATGTATGTAAAATGATGGATTAATGCCTCGAATGTCTGCTATAGTCCAGCTAATGGCTTTCTTGTGTTCCCATAACACTCTCAGCAAATCCAATGTTAGCGAAGAAGAAATAATCACAGGTAATTTAGAAGAATTTTCAAGGAATGCATACCTGAGATGGCTCGGAAGTAACTTCAGCTCCAACTGTGATGATTCTTCAATTGAGGGCTTGATCTGATCTTTCTTTGGTAGTTCCAGACTTATGGTTCTTCAATTGAGGGCTTGATCTGACCTTTCTTTGGTAGTTCCAGACTTTCAATTGGTGGTGTCGATTTGAAACGAAACGGCTTGTCAAGGTAGTTGATACATTCTAGAATTTCAGCATCTAGCTCGCTGTCAGTCATGTTGGTAATGCAAGCTTCTAGTTTATATGTGGGAATTGCATCAATATCCTGGATGATAATATCTACAACATCAACTCTGAAACATTCTTATTCCTTTTCGTCGCTCGGGAATTTCATGGCTTTGAAAATATTGAAAGTAACTTCTTGGTCCTGAACATTCATGGTTAATTCTCCTTTTTGAACATCAATAACAGTTCGACCTGTAGCCAAGAATGGTCTTCCAAGGATGATAGGTACATCTTTATCTTCTTCCATGTCAAGGATAATTAAATCTGTTGGGAGAATGAGTTTGTCGACTTTGACCAGCACATCTTCAACACCACCTCTTGGAAATGCGAGCGTTCGATCAGCAAGTTGCAAAGAGACTGAGGTAGGCATTGCTTTTCTAATTTGCAGTTTCTTGTAAGTAGAAAAATGCATTAAATTAACACTTACACCTAAGTCACATAAAGCCTTATCGATATAATGTTCTCCAATGATGCATGGGACAGTGAAACTGCTAGGATCTTTCAACTTTGGGGGAAGTTTCCTCTGAATGGTGGCGTTGCATTCTTCTGTTAATGCTACTGTCTCGTAATCTCCCAATCTCCATTTTCGTGAAAGAATATCTTTCATGAATTTGACATAGCTGGGCATTTCTTCCAATGCTTTTGCAAATGGGATGTTGATATGCAGCTTTTTGAACACTTCCAAGAAACGAGCAAACCGCTTGTCCAGTTTGTTTTTTTGAAGGCGCTGTGGAAAAGGTGGAGGTGGAGCGATTTGATCTTTTACCTTTGCTTCTTTTTCCTCCATCTATTGCTCTGTTTCTTTTTGAACTTCTTCAATGGATTACTTGATTCCAACATCTTTATTGATTTCAGTACTGTTTTTCAAAGTAATGGCTTGACATTGCTACTTCCCTGCAATCCATTATTTCATTTCTGGTTCTTTTTCAAACTACTGGCCTTTGTTTTGTTGTTAGAATCCAGCTGGTGGATTGTTCTTTTGCCCTGAATTTTTACTCCATGAAAAATTGGGATGATTCATCCACCCTGGGTTGTAGGTGTTGGAATATGGATTATTCACATGTCTATTGAAATTGTTGACATAATTCACCATCCCTTCTTGTTGATTTGGCTCTAATCCTCCTCCATAAGGTGAACTTGTGGATCCGACAATGTTTACAACTTCCACGCTGAGTGTTTCCAGTCATTTACACATCTGATCCAACTTAGTATTCACTGCTGAGTTGGCTCCAACATCATAAATTCCTGCAATTCATTGAATCATACTCATTTCTGTTGGCCACAAGGAAGCGTGGGCCTGACGGAAAGGTTGAAACCTTTAAGGCCAGACTGGTAGATAAAGGTTACACGCAACAACCTGGTGTCGACTACGATGAAAATTTTTCACCAGTTGCAATGCTAAAGTCTATAAGGATTTTATTGTCTATTGATGCTTACCATGACTATGAGATTTGCAAATGGATGTCAAAACGGTTTTTCTTAATGGGTTTCTTGATGAAGAAATCTATATGGAACAGCTAGAGGGTTTTGTGTCCAGCGAAACCTCAGGCATGGTTTGTAAGCTTAAGAAGTCCATTTATGGACTTAAACAAGCTTCGCGAAGTTGGAATCTTCGATTCGATGAGATTATTAGATTGTCTGGTTTTCTCAAGAATTGAGAAGAATCTTGTGTGTACCAGAAGGTCAGTGGGAGCATGATTGTATTTTTTTGGTTCTCTATGTTAATGACATCCTAATCATTGGGAATGATATAGGAATGATGCAAGGCGTCAAAGCTTACCTCTGTAATAATTTCTTCATGAAGGACCTGAGTGAAACTTCTTATATATTGGGTATAAAGCTCTATAGAGATAGAGACAGGAAGCTTATTGGGTTATCCCAATCGTCGTACATAGATAATATCTTAGAACGGTATAATTTTACTAACTATAAGACGGTACATATACCGTTCAGACATGGCATTCATCTTACGAAGAAGATGTATCCGCAAACAGAAGATGAGAAGATTAGAATGTCTAATCAGCCTTATGCTTCATGTTTGGGTAGCATTATGTATGCCATGTTATGTACGAGGCCTGATATTAGCTACGCGGTTAGTGTAACCATTAGATATCAGTCCAATCTAGAAAATGACCATTGGATGGTCGTTAAACATATCCTGAAGTATCTTAAATGTACTAAGTATAATATCATTTATGGAGGAAATGAACTGTAGGTTAACGAGTATACGGATTCTGATTTCCAATCGGATCCCGATGATAGAAAGTCCACATTAGGATTCGTATTTACCTTTAACGGAGGTGTAGCTTGTTGGAAAAGTTTCAAACAAAGGTCTACAGCTGATTCCACTACAGAGGCGGAATATATTGCTACTTCTGAAGCTGCAAAAGAAGCTGTCTAGCTTAAGAAATTTATCACAGAACTGGGAGTTGTCTCGAGTATCGAGAATCCGATTCTATTATACTGTGATAATACCAGTGCCATTGCGCAAGCAAAAGAACCGATGGCGCATCAGAAGTCGAAGTATGTGGAACGAAAGTACCACATTATTCGAGAGATTGTGTTGCGAGGTGAAATTGTCGTGTGCAAACTTCCCAGTGAAGATAATGTAGCAGACTCGCTCACAAAGGTCAATCCTCCGAAGTTATTTGATAAACATGTGGAGTCGAGGGGTATTAGATGTTGGGTTTTCTAGGTCAAACCAAGATCTTATTAAGCATATAAATGTGTGAATACATCAAAGTAAAGTTGCGGAAATACTCACTTTGATCGGCTTTGCGATGCGATGAAACACAAAAATTTATTCCACCATGGATGACTCTCGGCAATGCCCTTAGTTTGTGCTCCTTTGTGTTGTCTTCAAGCTCCAAGCCTTAATTGTGGATTCCATGCTCATGAATGAGTTTCCCTATCACCTTTGTATGACTCATTTGGTGTGTGCTAGCACCTTAGAAAACTGCCACAATTTTCTTCTTTGTTCTTGGTAACTCTCGGCCAAGAGAGAAATTTGAGAGAAAATGGCACCAAGTGCCGAGTGAGGGAGAGAGGGAGAGAAGATGTGTGTTGTTGGTTTTTGATTCAAAATCAAATACATCTTACACTTTTCCAAAAAAATGGTACAAGGCTTTAAAGTCTTCCAACAACTCACATCACTCACAAGTGACAACCATCACATCACTCAAAGTTTATGTGACTTCCATCACAAGAATGACTAATGACGTGATGCATGATGTGACTTGTGGGCCCCACTTGATTCGAAATGCGAGTGGGCCCGCAAACACTCCCGGGCTCGGGTTCGCTAATTTCGAATTAACGAATTTTCCGTTGCAACGTAATTAAATCAAATTTAATTAAATAATTATGCCTAGCAAAATTACTATTCAGGTCACTAACGAATTAATTCTAAATTAACTCGTTTGCCCAATTAAAATCTAATTTTAATTCCGCGTCGAAATCCAATTTCGTATAATATATCGAATATATTATTTTATCGATTAATTCCAAATTAATCGTTCTCTCTCTTCAAATAGTATTTATCCCAGATAAAATATCTCCGTAATTAATCCCAGATTAATTTTCTCTCTTATAATTAATCCCAGATTAATTATGTACGAGTCATACGTCATCGGTGAATCTTCGGGAAGCGACCCATGAGATCCCCGGATATGTTGGTAGTAAATCCGGTCGTCGGACTATCAGAACACGTACGTACCTAGTACTACGTTTTTACCGATTTACAAGACATGGTTGGCTTCTAGCAAAGCACCGTGCCTACCCAATTCTCCAAAAATATTCTTAAATGAATATATAATCTGTATCAGGCGTAGTATACGTAGTATTGCATATTACAATCCAGTATAGGATGTCACGTGCTAGGCCTGGGGCTGGAATTGTGTCTGTCCCGTATGAAGCACATATCATATCTCTGGTAACTAGTCTCTATAATCGGATAAACATGACCTAATCATATTATCCTGATAGCTGCAGCATATAAGAGCACCAGTTTCGTATCCTACGTGGCCATCATCTCCATATGACTGGAATGATACTTCCATCTTGACATCACACCCAATACACTACCATTCTCAATATACCCATAAGAGGCGTACACAGAACCTGTTAAATCCCTGGACGACCAAAACCAAAGTATATTGATTGTCACAGGTATTAGCGATGTAAGTCTCAGGTTAAGACCAAATACACCTACCCTGATTCGGACTTCCATAGACACATAGTCATACTACCAATTGAATTCCGAGGGGTCTATCCAGAGCGAAGCTGTTTCCGTACCATCGGTAAACACAACCTCCTATTACACTTGCATAAATATCCTATACTTAAATATATGAGAACTATGTCGTTATGCTCCCACAACGCACACAAGTGCAATACTAGTCTATTCCGCATTATCGATGTCTAATCTCGATAATACTACGTCTAAAGATATTTTAATGATTAAACCTTAGTGGATTAATAATGTCTCATATCTTATTAATCCAGAACTAATCATATGAACTTTTATCATTTATATATCCCGGTAATCCAATTACAAATGATAAAAGAGCAATTTCCTTTGTCACATAGTTAATTTGTACAACAACACCATGTTCTGTACAAATAGTGATGCTATGGGTCATAATTGTCCAACATTAGATACAATCGATATTAGCACTAGATCAAGTGGGAGTTTTTGTTAAGGTTGGTGCTCTGAGCGCCAATTTCTTATGTATTTCCCCGTAAATACTTTTGTAAATATCTTATTAATGAATAAAATAGACAATTTCTTTAATATAAATTCTTTTATTATATGGTAAAGACGTAAATGACCATAGAGTGATTGGCCATGATACAGTTGGAAAAACGTGGCAACTGACATTGAGCGGTATCATGACAGTATCATTCTTTAACTGTTCCTGGTCAAGGTTTACAATTACTTGGTCAGTAAGTAAACCCGCTGAGACTGGTACGTGTCGTATATTGGAATGTTGGATTCTAATGGTTTCTCAATGAAACATGAGTCTCGGGAGACTCGTATAGACATATAGGTGTTTATATCGGATAAACACAGAACGACTCGCCAAATATTCTTAATAGATGGTACACCTACGTCAATAAAAATCTTCTCGAGTTGAGTGATAATAGTGATCCTCCGACTTGAGGTACCATTGTGGATATATGAGGTATCCTCCACACTTTGATGGCAGTCACGTCACTGATCTATTTAGATCAGACCTCCTCATATTCGTTGGGTGTAGACTGATCCTCATGATATCTTGTGCGTATCAAGATAGGATCCGTCAATTCTGTATACAGAGAATAGGTATCCACTTTGGAATTAGCAATCTGTTAAATCTATGGGCTCGTGGTACACTGTAGAAATCAGTTCTAAGTGTTATTTAAGAGATTGCTAATAGAATCGTCAACGGGATTATACCTAAAGAGATTTGACGTTTATATCTATATCTCTGGGATAATCCGGATACCTGTGACGGAACGATTATACGTATGTAGTGACCTCGACCTGCATGGTTCAGGATTTTATCTGTGTTCGTCATAATTTATGGGTGGGTAAATTATAGACACGAAATTAGATTTCGTGACGGATATGCCTGAACCTAGAGAGTCTCACTAATGAGATATATTTGTTGGGTGCTATGGCAACTTTTATAAATAATACTGATTATTTATAAATCGTTTAACGGTTAAACGAAGATACATGCTTTAGAGATCTTTTGGCCATTTATTAAATGTCGAATTATGATATTTGACATTTATAATTAATATATGTATTTTGATTATTTAATATAAATATATATATATATTTGAGATATTTTTATTTATTTATTTTTATTTATTCAAATGTTGAATAATTAAATTAATTAAATATTTAATATCATAATTACTTAATAAAGTAAGATAAATGGCATGTTTTAATTGGATAAAATGGCCATTTTTAATTGGTTTAAGTGGCTTGTTTTTATTGGTTTATTTGTGATAAACATTAAAATGTTTAATGTATTATCACCACAAATATTCTAACTTTATCCAATTACTTAATGAAAATAAAATGAAAAACTTGGCCAATATTTTTTCTAATTTTCGTGGCTTTTGAGAATAAATATATAAGCCATGTTTTCATTTTTTGTTTCATTATTCTACAAACCCTAAAAATCAAATACAAAGGAAAGAAAGAGAGCAAAAGGGAAAAAGGAAGAAAAACCTTGGAAATCAAGCATTTTAGTAAGTTTTTTCTTACTTTTCCTTTAATGAAAAATGTTTCTAGCATACTAAGCTTCAATATGTGTAGCCTAGTTTGTTCTCTACTCTTTCATGGTTGTGTTTTGATGATTTGGGGCTTGAATGAAAGATGGAAGCATGTATAGTTAATTAGATTGCTTAAATTAGCTTATTAAGCATTCTTTTTGCCATTTTGATGGCAAGTTGTCATTCTAGAGTTTAGTAGCCACTCATGTTAAACCTAGAATTGTTCTTGGGGTATTTCATGTTGGTGAGACTCAATTGGTGTAATAAGAATTGAATTAAAGCTTTGAATTAAATTAATTTGGTGTAAATTTGATTAATTTGAGAAATTATAAAATTAGGGTTTCCAACCTTCACCAAAATTGGGACTTTTCATATATGTGATGAGTTTTAATGTATATTAGATGTATATTAAATTTGGGAATTTTTGGAATTGATTTTGGCATGTTTTGAACATAAATGACCAAATTGTAAATTCTTGAAAATTGAGGGACCATTCAGCATTTTAGGAAAAAATATTTTCTGAAATTGCAAAACTGAAATTTCATGTATTAGACATGAATAAATCATTTTGGAATTGATTTTGGAATTGATTTTGAATCAATTAAAATTATTTTTGACAATTTTAGACTAAAATGATTAAAATTCAAAGTTTTAGGGCAAATTGATAATTTCTGAAAAATTTGTTTTTTTGGGTAAAATTCCAGTTATTAAATATTGAGTAATTGAAATAAATTAGTTTATTTTAATTATTCAAGAAAAATAACTGAAATCGGAAAATTTTGATTTTCCACGATCCGCTGGGTTTACCCGAATTACCGCTCAAAACCTCAACACAAAATACAAAAATTATGCAGGGTTGGAATTTCCGAAATTGTACACTAATAAAACACTCTTTCAAATTTCTGGTCTCCAAAATCAAAATGTAACGTCCAGTTTTCTAGTTATGTATCCAAAGCATTATTTCACTTCATTATCACTTCATAAGAATAAAAATCACAATAAAATATATCAAACATAAATTTAATTATTATTTTACAAATATATTATATTAAGAGGATTAATGAAATTATAAGTGTAAAATGATTAGTTTCTCTTTTATTAAGTGTACACTTTTTATTGTTCACCAACATGGAAATCAAACATCATAGAGTTTCAGTACAAATGTTAATACTGGAATTGTGATTAATAAAAGATTATTGAACTTTCTGATTTAATGATTTTTCATATATGATGAAACTCTAGGTCGGTATAGGTTAGTGCATCTGATGAATTTTGTATTTATATAGAGTGAAGCGTAATAAAAAGTCTGAAGGATTAATTTGAGAAAAATAAAACAGTTTGCTTAAAGGTTTTGAAAATGATGGTTCACATATGTTTAATTAACGATTGTTATAATATGTTTGACATGTATGCTTTTGTTATGCATAGTTACTTACTGAGCTCCTAGCTCACACCAAATTAGTTTGTTAGTTTTGCATGTTGACAACCTGATCAGTCAGCCACTTCAATTTTTTGGATAGCATGCTCGAGATGCTGGATCGTCCGAGTTGAAGTCAGTCACCCTAGGTCCGGGTTATCTCATGAGTATATGAATAAGTTTTGTATTGTATAAGTATGTATTTGATGTGCTAAGCACATAACTCTATATATGGTTTTGTAATATCTTATTATGATCAGTTTCGGGCTCGGTGCCCTATATTGATTTTAGTAAGTTTGTCCCTAATTTTGCTTGCATTTCAGGGCATGCATGTGCATGGTGGATTGCAAAAGATTTAAGGTACTCTATATCCACACTTTTGTCAGTTTGGAGATGGGGGTTTCCCTTATCTCCTACCGATAACATCCTAGCTCAAGCGGGGTATTACAGAATTTGAGAAGTTTCTTGATGAAAATTATAAGTATGAATATTAAATGTATATGGTATTTTACATATTATAATTTGGAGTTCGAATTAAGAAAATATCTGTATTTAAAAATTATTCGTCTGATAGTAACTTGTTTTTGGAAAAAGTCATATTTTTACAATGTGTCACGATGACTTTGGGGCTAGAAGTCCGAATTTAAGAGGTTCCATAATGAAATTTATAAATATCATTGTTAAATGTATATAAAATTTTACATAATAAAATTTGAAGTTTGAATGAAAGAGTTATGAGTATTTGTAAATTACTTGTCAGAAATTATTATTTCTTAAAATACAAGTAATTTTTTTACTTTTTTTATTCGTTGAAACAAATCGGTAATGACATTAATTTTAAAACTTATGATTTATAAATAAATAATATATAATTTTTTCATAAAATTTTATTTTTATATCTAAACCTTTTTTTTTTTTTTTTTGCAAAGATTGTAAAATCTAATCAATTCTACATGCATTATTCATGTTACGAGCATCGGTTTCGCTTCGATTCAAAACTGCAAGGAACTGAACTGATTTTCTAGTTCCAGAACCGACGCCGATCCCATTAGAGTCGTTTTCATTCATTCCAAAGGGTTAGGAACCGATTTTTCAATCCAATTCCGGTTCTATTATGGTGTGAACTGGAATCGATTTCCATATTATAAAATATAATTTTATTTTTATTAAAAAATTTAAAATTACTTGAATAATGTACGAATACTCACTTAAATATCAAATTAAACATATGTTGAACAAATGAAACAAAATGAATTATCAATTATTATATATTTTTAAAATGAACCAAAATATAATAAAAAAGAAAAATATGATAACCTGAACCATACCAAAACTAATTGTGGGTTCCTCTTGGTAATATCAATTAACCCTGAATAAGATACTAGAACAACTAATCCGATATTAATCACTAAAATGTCACGTTATGTATAAAAGAGTTCCTTCCACCATATTGTGGGTTCCTCTTTTACTGGACGACTTGTAGCTACATGTTAGACGACTCAAACACATCATACCAGAAGTTTACAGGCAATCTTATTTCTAGTGGGATGTTTGTGGTTAGAATATAATAATGCATCTGAATTTCTCTCAGCACACACATATAAGCACCAGTTGATCATCATTCAAACCAGAAGTTTATTTGCCTTACGGGGTGATACCAACAACAGCCACACAAAGACAAGCATCATTCAAACGATCATTGAAACCATAAGTTCATTTGCCTAACATGTGCTTTCGACTGCAACCACTCACTCACACACACACAAAGCACAATTTTATTATTACTAAAGCAAAAGTTAACTTGCCTTATGAGGTGATATTGACTGCGACCTTGAGCTTGCTCTGCAAATTTTTAAATTTTAATAATCAAACGAAAAAGATCTCCAGAAAAAGCACAAGTACATAAATTACTAACCGTATCCTGTTACCTGGATGGCTTGACAGGAGATGCAGACCTAGATCTTGACAATGATCTGGAAACAGAACGCTCTTTTGATTTACTGCAGAAGGCAATGAAGAGACTATTACAATGCAAAAGAACATTTTAAAGCACAATATTCAAGAAAAAGAACAGGAAAACAAGCAATACCTTCTGTTTTTTCGCACACTTCTGCATCTGCTTCTGCTTCTGCTTCTGCTTCTGCTTCTGCTTCTTCTGCTTCTGCTGCGGCATCTCGATGGACTGCGATCACATCTCTCTCTCACCTATTCCAGTTGACAAACAAAAACAAACAGTCTATCAGAAAGGACCACTATTGCCACAAGTAAATATTTTACTGATCCTTGGGCTCCAAATAAAGCATTGTGCAGAGCATTTTAACCACAATAGCCATTACAATAAGTGAGGAGGGGATTCCAAGTCATGTTGCTATCAAGAAATTGCACCCCACTTACATTACATAAATTGTAACACAGAAGCTTCAGTTCCCCAAAAGAAATAAGTGGAGCTCCAGTCTCCAGGAGTATATAGACTATAATAAAGTGTTATAATGTGAATATAAAAATGATGGATATAAAGGTTACCGTTATGCGCCCTCTTGCCCAAGGATTTCTAAATTCAGTGTCATCAAGTTTCCGAATCTGAACAGCAGCAGAACATTTCAATTGTTGAATTGCAGTAGGAATGCAGATACAGAAATGAAGAAATATTGGAAAAAAAGTGCTCATTTTAAAAAGCTTACTGCATATTTCATGTCTTCAAGATTAGTATAATCAACGACACCATAAGTTCCTGAAAACACAGAAAATTCAGAGTCAATAATAACATCATGAAAGGAGACTGCCAACCTACAAGAAAAAGACAGCTAATAATGCATGAATTTGATTAGATGCTAAAATGGAGTGTCGCAAGAAATTCACTAAAAACTAAGAAATAAAAAAGTTATTGTCAATTGATTTCAAGTATTTGGTTGTTTTTCGATTCAGACATTTCATCTGTGCTTGTCAAAAAATCAGTTGTTATCAACTGATTCCCCGGACACATTGGTAATATTCTTCAAAGCTCAAATACAATAAACAAAGAAACTGATAAAATGGATATAAAAGCACACCCTCACTGTCACGGGAAACTTCAGCAAAACAAACATCGCCTGCTTTTCGCATATGATCCTGAAATCAATTTACAAACAAGGTTAGCAGTATATCAGCACTAAGAAAACTCACATATTATTAAAAGTATTAAGATATCAAACCTTTAAATCCTGCCAGGAAGCTGAAGAAGGGAGCCCACGGACAATAACTGCAAGCCAAAAACAAATGTCCAACAAAACACTAGGAGAATCTAAAACTGAACAAGAACAAATATACAGCGACAACAGATTAACAGACTAACATTTCAGCACAACACTATCATTATATGCTTCTAATTATCGACAAACCTCGATATTCAGAATGGCGTGAAATGCCAAAACGACCACCACCACCACCACCACCACCACTATAGCCACCACGACGATCACTTGATGAAGGACCTCTACCACCATGGGCAAGCTCAACCTGCAGTTATGACAATGTGAAATCATAAGAAATATAACACCAAATCCGCAAGGAAATAATTAAAATCTCTCATTACCCTTAAACGACAACCATCAAAGTTATAGCCATCACGACCTCTGATTGCATCTTCAGCATCATGAGCATTCTCAAACTACCAAACAAACAAACACATTTAGTCAAAAAACATTCTAATCTTGCTTGGTCATATCGAACAACAAAAATAAATAAAACAAACAAACAAACAAACAAATTGAGAAATGTACCTCCACAAAACTATAACATGGTGGGCGAGGTGGAACCTTTAATTCAATATCCAAAATACGGCCATACTACAAACACAAAAACCATAAATGTTAGCAAACAAACCGGAAAAAATATTTAACATCTACAATGCAGTTATACATCTATTTACAACCATATCAAATATACCCAGCAAAATTATAGACCGAATTTTTCACCAGGGATCAATTGAATATGAGCATTGGAAAATGATGCAAAAAGTTAAAACCCCATGAAGGACATTTTTCCAGTATTTGCCCTTCAGTGACTTAGACTGCACAGACAGTGAGACTGAGACTGAGACCGACGATTGCAGCGGTGTTAAATTAATCTGATTACTTCTAAAGTTCACTATAGATATAAAGGAGTGGATTGACTAGTCACCCAAAACCACCAAAACTTACATTAAACAAGAACCAATATAGATATCAACAAAAATTTTGAACAAAAACCTTGTAAAAAAGATCTTCAACTTCAGATTCCCTTATATCAGCGGGCAGGTTCCCAACATAGATTGTACGAGAAAAGCGGCCACTCATTTTTTATGGCAAGGACTAGAACAAAGTTTCACTGCATTGAAAAAACAGAAACACATAAATAGAGAATCAGAACCGCTTAAATAGTGAAACAAAATCCCTCAATTTCCAAAACAAAGTAAGCCTATACACTCTAATATCCAATTATCATCAGCATGTACTCCGATGATAATAAAAATATGACAAAACCAAAACTATGAAGCAAACCAAGTGAGCAATCCTCCAAGTGAGCGGTGCTCCACAAGCTCCATTGCTCATTTGCTCCAAGATGCTCCAAAGCTATAATAAAATTGAAATTTTATTTGGTCTCTTCATCCTCCCATGAAATTTTGCAGATGTATTGATCTTCAGAGTGAGCAAGAATTTCCAATAATAAAAAATAAACCCACAAGTCCACCCTGATTCTCTCACTCCCTCTATATCCCTATGTATGATTGCAAAGCTCATATTTGTCCAAGCGCTTGAAATCTATCATAAAGAAAGCATTTGTTATGAAATCAGGTATCATAGATATTTACTTGTGCATTTACCTCACTCACCTGTCTTCTCGAAAGAACCAAAAGAAAAACAAAAGAAGGGCATAATATACATTTACCTCTCTTTTTTCGGACAAACAACAAACCCATTAATAAATTCAACCCCAAAGAAAAGAGCATGCTCATATCTTTACTTGTATTTCCCCAGTACAAAATTTTCAAACTTAGATGCATAAAGAATCCACGGAAGAATCTTTGTTAATAATCCATTTCCAGTTTAATGGTTTAAGGTGAAGTTGACAAAAATTCTAACAAAAGGGTCTCTAGGACGACAATTGAGCAAATATCAATCTAAATAAAAAAAACCTCAGTTTATGTTTGGGACTGATGTGCCTTCTACTTAACTTTGAGTGCACAGTTATAGTGTACGGTGAATCTCACAAGAACTCACTACGGGGGCAAAGATGTAAACAAGCGAACTCTAATTCTTCTCAAGCTTCAGTGACATCCGCAAGTTCACATCTTGATCTCAATTTAGGAAGCCAGTCTCCTCCATCGCCCCAAGTCCCCAACAATTCAATTTCTCCTCAAACGTAAACAAATTGAAGAAATTGCAAATACTGGATGAATCTTACATAAAATACCATCTTAATTACGAAAATCAATCGATATTAATAGACATAATAACACTGTACCGAAGATTTATGAGCAGTAAAAGCGTCGGTGAACCACCACGTGACCCGCCGTCCGTAACCGAATCGACAGCTGCTTCTGAGGGGAAGCTCCAGAGAGAAATGAGATAAGGCCTAGGGTTTGTTTTGGAGAACGAATCTCGTCGACGGCTGAAGATTATAGAGGACAAAACAAATCCATCCGTTTATTTGGACGGCTAGGATTCCATATTTGATTTCACGGGACCCACCAACTACAAACGATGAATTTCTTGTTGCAGTTGCTTTTTTGTTACAGTAACAGTTTCTTTTGAAAACGAAAAAATTATATTTGTATAAAATATTCATAAAATTATATCACAAAATAATTATTGTGTGATTAAATTTTATCATATTTTTGTTTTCCCTCATTAAATTTGTTGATGGTGTTTTCAGGCACTATGTTATTTAAGCAGCACGACAGGGGTAAAAAAGGTAATTCACTTCTCAGTCAAGATTATTAATACCGACCCGACCACTAAAGAGTCAACAGTAAGGGGTCGGGAACTTTACGGTTAGTGACCGAGCACTTGAGTTCAAGATGACCGGGCAATTATCAGGTCTACAGCAGTATTCTCAGTACAAAAGACTATTATGACCGACCACATGAAGACCGACCTCGTGAAAACCGAGCATAGGGCAAGACGTGTTCGGGAAGATAAGGCATTCTATCCATACAAGATAAGATAATAAGTAATCATACTTTCATGGGGTAAACTAGTAAGTCAATGTCCTAGTACGATAAGGGAAGTAAAGGTAGTTTTTGACTAGGAATCCTTATGGGAAAGAGAAATTGTTTCAACTAGGAAACCATTGTAAAAGAAGGAATCTGATTTTTTGCACTATTATAAATAGGAGGGTAGAGTATGCTTAAAGGAAATGAGAAAAGAAATGAACAAGTCGAGAGCATTAAGAATCATCATGAGAATCAAGATCAATCTCATTGTGCTAAAACTTGTAAAGCACAAGAGATACAAGTTTCAGCAATAAAATAACAGTCCTTTTTGTGCCCGTGGACATAGGTCGGACCAAGATCCGCCGAACCACGTTAAATCTCTTTGTCGATTGGCGTATTTATCTGTCTTTTGCTAAGTTTGCTTTTGGTCCCCCATAACCAAACAAATTCACTATTGAGGGAGGATTGTCTCGGGAGTAATATTCACATATTGCCCATGAGACTAAAATCCGCCGTCAACAGTTGGCGCCGTCTGTGGGGAACTCAACAAAAAGCGGTTCGCGTAGTAAGACGATGGCAAAAGGCGGAAATCACCAATCGTCGGGGAATCCGGCCACAGATTGGATGAAGAAGATAGAAAAAAAAAACATAAGGAGAATAGGGAGGAGAACCAATATCAGGATCAGAATCACCAAGCTCTGACTTGTAAAACACAAAGAACGGTCTGGGAAGCGCATTTGAATAATAAAAGTATCATCTTTTTTGTGCCCGTGGACGTAGGTCGGACCAAGATCCGCCGAACCACGTTAAATCTCCTTGTCGATTGGCGTATTATTTGTCTTTTGCTAAGTTTGCCTTTGGTCCCCCATAACCAAACAAATTCACTATTGAGGGAGGATTGTCTCGGGAGTAATATTCCCATATTGCCCTAAGACCAAAATCCGCCGTCAACAGTTGGCGCCGTCTGTGGGGAACTCAACAAAAAGCGGCTCGCGGATTAAGACGATGGCAGAAGGTGGAAATCACCAGTCATCGGGGAGTTCAACAAAGAAATGGATAGAAAATTAAAGCTCTTGGAGAGGGAGAAGCAAATATGCAAAGGATAATGCAACACGAGAGAAAAAGATAACATCATTGGCTAGGGAGTGGAATAAAATTGCCGGTGCTGGTAGTCTGCACTCTGGTCTAAAACAGTCCTTCTGGGTTTTTGAGAGATTCGCTGCCAACTCCAAACAAGCTCATGATGAGCTTCGTTTACGAATTGAAGAAGGAAAGTTTACTCAAATGAAATCAGCAGGTCCTTAATTTTTAAACAAAGTTGAATTTTAAGTTCGTTGTTTGCCAGATAGAGGCACATTTAGCCAATTTATCATTTTAGAAGGAATGTGTTTGAATTGTGAATCCATCAAGTTACAATAAAGCACGACGAGAGTTTTAGTTATCATCAGCTTCAGGATGATATGTTTCCGGGTGCTGAGGAAGAAAAGCATCGTGCAGAAAGTTTGTCTCAGCAGTTGGAAAAGGCTAAACAAAGAATTGTGGAACTACAGAAGGAGATAAAAGACCTTGTGTCTAGTCATTCCGTTGAGATTTATGGCGGTAAACCAGATACAGATGCAGTATTTTTGAAAGTGAAGAATGGGCCTAAGGTGGACACGTTACAGAGAGATGAAGGAGAAACAAATTTGGATTTGGAAATTTGGAATTTTGACGGGGCAAGCAGAAAGCTATTTGGTGGGAAAGAACTCGCAGATTTGGAGATGTTCAAATCACAAGAGCATGGGAAGATTCAGAAAAACAGAGGGGCTATGAACTAGATGATGACTTGAAATCTGCTATGGGCCATACAAAGTTCTGGAAGATATTCAAGTGGTCGGAAAGAAATAAATACTGAACCAGAGCCGTTGGGGTTGTCCGGACGGATCCATTTCGAGGAGGATGAGAAGCAGTCACAAGGTGTGGGTTCTGCACATCTAGGTACAACACTAGCGCATATGGCCTCTAAATAGGTTCTGGAGGATGACGAAAGTGATGATGAACAAAAGAGAAGTTCCAGGGGCCTAGGATTGAGCTACTCCTCTGGAAGTGAGAATGTTGGTGATGGTCATAGCAAGGCAGACGATGCTGACTTCGCAACTGATGCAAGCATTCCAGTGTAACCTGACTATGGAAATGAATGAAGAGCAAAGACAAAAGTTGAGATGTCTTGAAGTTGCCTTAATAGAATATCATAAATCCCTCAATGAGCGGGGTATCAGTTCTGAGGAAATCGATCTTAAAGTTACAGACCATCGCAACCGACTAGAGTCTGAGTATCGCTTAGCAGATCCTAATAAAAATGTTTCAGGGAACAAGAGGAGGGATATCTCGGGATAATATTCGCAGGGAATGAGTGCCCCCAGGAGATGGCCTCCCCAGGCCGGTTTGGAAGAATGGGAGCAAAAAATGTGCTCGCATATATTTCGCCTACCCGATCAGTTGGATCCGTGAGAAGCATAGCACAGGGATGAATGATACCCCCGTGGCGTTTGCTTGCTCCAGTGTTACCGAACATAAGGAGGAATATGCCCTTAATGTTTCGAAACACTCTCTGATCCTCACTTACCCGATGTAATGGATCCGTGAGAAAGCATAGCACGGGGATAGATGATGCCTCTGTGACGATTGCTAGCTCAAGTGATGCCGGACCTAAGGAGGAATGTGCCCTTAGTATCTCGGACACTCTTTGATCCATTCATCATTTGGATCCAAGAGAGGCGCAGCACGGGGATGCGTTGTGCCCTTGTAGCGTGTGCCTGCTCCAGCGTGGTAAGGAGGAGCCCTCGTACAATACACAGGCTCCACAGTGACCCGACGTGTAGAGGATGTGCCCTTACCATTCAAACGCTCTCCTGATCCAAATCCTGGTTCACCGGGACACTAAATTGAAAGATTCAGAATTGTGTTTTGGAAACCTCGGATAGGACGCTGTTTTAAGGAATCTGTGTTGTTGTTTACGCTTGTGAAAAGTTTTTGGGACAAGTGCTAAGTCACCCCCACCTTTTGATTTTATTTTCGAAAGTTTTGTTTTTATTTTTTCGTCGGTCTGACAATGGGACGCCCAAGTTAGATTCGACAGGGTTTCAAAGATGGATACACTTCCCATCTGAATAAATCCCAAGGATTAACCAGTGCTTAGGGCTGGACTCGTTCCGCCGAGGCCACTTGGTTAATCGGCTCGGTGCTGGATTCGTTCCGCCAAGGCCACTTGATTATTCGGCTCGGGGCTGGATCATGTTCCGCCGATGCCACTTGATTAATCGGCTCGGGGCTGGATTTCGTTCTGCCGAGGCCACTTAGTTATTCGACTCGGGGTTGGGTTACGTCCCACCAAGTCAGCCCTTTGGACTGGGGACGTAACATTCCCCCAGATCCAAGTGCCTTTCTCAGCTCGGGGTCGGGGTACGTCCCACCGAGTCAGCCCTTCGGATTGGGGACGTAACATTCCTCCAGGTCCAAGTGCCTTTCTCAGCTCGGGGTCGGGGTATGTCCCACCGAGTCAGCCCTTCAGACTGGGGACGTAACATTCCCCAGGTCCAAGTTCCTTTCTCAGCTCGGGGTTGGGTTACGTCCCACCGAGTCTACCTCTTTGGACTGGGGACGTAACATTCCCCAGGTCCAAGTTCCTTTCTCAGCTCGGGGTCGGGGTACGTCCCACCGAGTCAGCCCTTCAGACTGGGGACGTAACATTCCCTCAGTTCCAAGTGCCTTTCTCAGCTCGGGGTCGGGGTACGTCCCACCGAGTCAGCCCTTCGGACTGGGGACGTAACATTCCCCCAGGACCAAGTGCCTTCCTCAGCTCGGGGTCGGGTTACGTCCCACCTAGTCTACCTCTTTGGACTGGGGACGTAACATTCCCCCAGTTCCAAGTGCCTTTCTCAGCTCGGGGTCGGGGTACGTCCCACCGAGTCAGCCCTTCGGACTGGGGACGTAACATTCCTCCAGATCCAAGTGCCTCTCTTCATTCGGGGTCGGGTTACGTCCCACCGAATTAGCCCTTCGGACTGGAGACGTAACATTCCCCCAGGTCCAAGTGCCTCTCTTCATTCGGGGTCGGGTTGCGTCCCACCGAGTCAGTCCTTCGGACTGGGGACGTAACATTCCCCCAGTTCCAAGTGCCTTTCTCAGCTCGGGGTCGGGGTACGTCCACCGAGTCAGCCCTTCGGACTGGGGACGTAACATTCCCCCAGGTCCAAGTGCCTTTCTCAGCTCGGGGTCGGGGTACGTCCCACCGAGTCAGCCCTTCAGACTGGGGACGTAACGTTCCCCCAGATCTAAGTGCCTCTCATCACTCGGGGTCGGGGTACGTCCCACCGAGTCAGCCCTTCGGACTGGGGACGTAACATTCCCCCAGGTCTAAGTGCCTTTCTCAGCTCGGGGTCGGGGTACGTCCCACCGAGTCAGCCCTTCGGACTGGGGACGTAACATTCCTCCAGATCCAAGTGCCTCTCTTCATTCGGGGTCGGGTTACGTCCCACCGAATTAGCCCTTCGGACTGGAGACGTAACATTCCCTCAGGTCCAAGTGCCTCTCTTCATTCGGTGTCGGGTTGCGTCCCACCGAGTCAGTCCTTCGGACTGGGGACGTAACTTTCCCCCAGGTCCGAGCATCTCTCACAGCTCGAGACATGATCACATGCCACCGAGCACATCATCGTTAGCTCAGAGGCAAAATTTTCTCCTCAAAATCGAGATTGGATCAGTCAGGGGTCAGGACCTCTAAATCTCTGGTACATATATTACAGAAGAGGAGTCATTTTTAGTTTGGACAACAAGAGGAACTTCATCTCCTGATGGAACGACCCAAGTAAGCAATTTGCTTTGAGGTGGAGAATCATTCTTAATAGGGTCAGCATCTCCAATAACCGAGGATATGAAGATAGAAACAGAAGACTTAGTTGATGGCGAAGGCAATTTCTCTGTGATTTCTGGAGCGACCACTAGCAAGGCGATCAGCACACCATCTTTATATAGTTCCCGGCACCAACTTGCATACTCGTTGGAACCGAGAACTAGGGGACAGATGTTGATGGTGTTTTCAGGCACTATGTTATTTAAGCAGCACGACAGGGGTAAAAAAGGTAATTCACTTCTCAGTTAAGATTATTAATACCGACCCGACCACTAAAGAGTCAACAGTAAGGGGTCGGGAACTTTACGGTTAGTGACCGAGCACTTGAGTTCAAGATGACCGGGCAATTATCAGGTCTACAGCAGCATTCTCAGTACAAAAGACTATTATGACCGACCACATGAAGACCGACCTCGTGAAAACCGAGCATAGGGCAAGACGTGTTCGGGAAGATAAGGCATTATATCCATACAAGATAAGATAATAAGTAATCATACTTTCATGGGGTAAACTAGTAAGTCAATGTCCTAGTATGATAAGGGAAGTAAAGGTAGTTTTTGACTAGGAATCCTTATGGGAAAGAGAAATTGTTTCAACTAGGAAACCATTGTAAAAGAAGGAATCTGATTTCTGCACTATTATAAATAGGAGGGTAGAGTATGCTTAAAGGAAAGGAGAAAAGAAATGAACAAGTGGATAGCATTAAGAATCATCATGAGAATCAAGATCAATCTCATTGTGCTAAAACTTGTAAAGCACAAGAGATACAAGTTTCAGCAATAAAATAACAGTTCTTTTTGTGCCCGTGGACGTAGGTCGGACCAAGATCCGCCGAACCACGTTAAATCTCATTGTCGATTGACGTATTTATCTGTCTTTTGCTAAGTTTGCTTTTGGTCCCCCATAACCAAACAAATTCACTATTGAGGGAGGATTGTCTCGGGAGTAATATTCTCATATTGCCCCTGAGACCAAAATCCGCCGTCAACAAAATTTTATCATATTTTTGTTTTCCCTTTGTAAACCTCGTTTGTCAGTACTATGCATGGCATCGGACCGGGCTCGGACTCGATTTTTTAATTATAAAAAATTAAAAATTTATTATATAAATATATATATTTTATAATTAAAAATATTTAATTATTTATTTTAGGTCTGGGCCAGAATTTTTTATTATAAAAAATTAAAAAAATAAAAAATTTATTATATAAATATATATATTTTATAATTAAAAAATTTTAATTATTTATTTTAAGCACGGGCCGGCTCGAGCCCATGCTTTTTGGGTCGAGTCGGGCCCAAATTTTGAGGCCCGGCCCGGGCTTTTTCTACTTCGGGTCAGGCCAAAGCCCGACCGGGCGGAGCTTCTGGCTTTTCTGCCAAGCATAGTCAGTACTCTTTTTTTCTTTTAGTTTTTTATTTACTTTTTTATTTAATAAATATAAATAAATAAATAATTTTCTATCAAATCCCATCATTTTCTGCGTGATTTAGAATTTTAATTCTTTAATTCATTAATAAAAAAAAGTGTGTTTTCGGTACTTATTGTAGATAGGAATGACAAAACGAAATGACAAATTGAATTTATAACAAATCTTAAAAGAATAAAATCAAAATATGATTGAATTGAATTCGATTCATTTACTAAATAAATTTTAATATTAAGATTTATATTTGAAGTTTTTAATTAATGAATATTTGTTTAGTTCTAACATGATTTCACTGCATAAATTGTTGTAATTGTCTTGTATTAATTCTTATAAACGTATATGTTGATGGTGATTTTCTGACCCGAGAAAAGCCGAAGTATGAATAAGGGTATATAAGAGATTTCCACTTCCCAAACATGGGGTCTAGGCCCAAAAGGCATAGACATCCGACCAGGCGAGAAGATCAGAATTAGTTTGCACTTGATGCCCGACCCCGAGGTGGAAAGATGTTCAGGGAAGATGAGGGAAATGAAGGTCTCAGCACCGACCCGACCTGGTGGGACATGTCAATCATTTCAATTTGCAGTCGATCATCTCAAATTACCGACTTGATGATGTGGGTCGGGATTGTAGCATTGTGTTTTTAGATGGGGCGATGTAAGCCGTCAACGAAGTTTAGGTTTACCAATGATTGATGGGATAAGAGTAACCAGCGGTTGATGGGACAGAGCAGGGCTGCGAGCTTATTGACTAACACACGTAACCACATAGGAATGGTTAGAATACCAGTTGGCACATGGGCATATCGTGTAACAGTTACCAAGAATAGGTAATTTAATGAAGTTCAGATGACAGATCGTAGAGGTGTCAGGAGGCTGGGCTATTATGTGTAGAGTAATTGGGGAAGAGAACCTATGCAATAATGGCTTAGCAACGTGGCTGACATCACGAGTTGGTGTAATAGTAGAATTTGACCTAATATAAAAGGGGCTGGAGAATCATTGTAAAAGGTTGGCTAATTTTGTTTCACATAAAAGAGAGTGCAAAAAGCTTGAGTGTAAACGAGAGTTACTGCAGGTGGTCAAACATGTTGGACAATTAAGACCCATAGCATCACTATTTGTAAAAAACATAGTGTTTTTGTACAAATCAACTATGTGACAAAGGAAATTGCTCTTTTATCATTTTTGTAATTGGATTATTTGGATATATAAATGATAAAAGTCATATGATTAGTACCGGATTAATAAGATATGAGACAGTATTAATCCACAAAAGGTTTAATCATTAAATATATCTAGTCGTAGTATTATCAAGACTGGACATCGATAATACGGAATGGGCTAGTATTACACTTGTGCGCGTTATGGAAGCTTAACGGTATAGTTCTCATATATTTAAGTATTGGATACTTATGCAAGTGTGATATGAGGTTCTGTTAGCTGTTGGACCGAGAATAGCTTCGCTCCTGATAGACCTCTCGGAGTCCCATTGGTATTATAACTATATGTCTATGGGAATCCGAATCAGGGTAGGTGTATGTAGGCGGTAATCATTTTTTATATCAAACCGATCATATAGGCGGTAATCCAATTTTATATTTAAACCGACCATATAGGCGGTAATATAGTCTGTCATTAATTTATCTGGATTATTAGATTCAATTCATATATTATAATTTAAGTGAGATTATCCTAAATTATCATATTAAAGGTTTCACTATTTTACCCCAGCGAAAATAAATTACCTAGACATAAAAGAAAATGAAAACACACAAACTATTATTACTACAACTAAAAATACATAATTAAAATACTAAAAATAAATACAAACAAGATAAAATCCTCAAGTTCCTTATTAGAAACCTTAAGGAAAGTATGAAAATTACAAATGAATAGCTTGGTATTTATAAGCAAAGAAAAGGCTTCCACCAATTTCTTTACCAAACACTCCACCAATGTTTGGTGGAAGTTTGATAATTGTAAATTGTCATTTTCCATTTTTTTTTATTTTTGATAATGACTTTAATAATTACAAATAACGTACTTTAGATTTTTCATCAATTTTGGTCTTGAAAACTTCAGAATTCGAAAATCTTATGATCATAAAAATTGTAGATCTTTGAGTCTTCTTTCATCTTGAACTGAATAAACTCAATCCGATATTGGAGTAAAAAGTAATTGTCAAAATACAAAAATTACGCAAAGTTGAAATTTTCGAATTTGTACTCCATTAGAACGCCATTTCAAGTTTCCAACCTCCAAAATCCAAATGTCAAGTCCATTTTTTACGCTTATTTGTTCCACATTTCATCTTGATTGATTCCATTAATTCCCGAAACTTTATTTATCTAAAAAATAAACAAAAACACATCAAAACATCACAAAACTTGAGAAACTATATAAAGTATAACAAGCCTTTAAACCCCAAGGTGTCCCTAGTGGACGAGTTGTAGTATCGTGATGATTTATAGTGACGATACTCACAAATGTCAATAAAATTCACACAAAAGTAAAAAGACAAAGAAATAAAATAAACAAATTAACAACTAAACAAGTGAAATTCTTATCCAAGTTAGTAGTTGTTTTCTTTCTTTCTAAATTACGAAATGAGTAAATTCTCGTATGCTTTTTACCACTCTCCATATACATAATTAATAAGGTATTAATCAATTCATTGTACCTACAATATTCACAAGTGTAGTTGAAATGAGAATAATATTTTTATCTTAAAGTTATGTTAGAGTTCACACCTTTTGGCAATGAAAGTTTATTTATACATTTTTTTAAGCTTTACCATTTGATGTGAGCAATCATTGTTTACTGAGGCAATATGTCTGGTTACTGAGTAAAACATTTATTATTAAATTAGTTAAGCTCTACCGTTTGATGCGAACAATCACTACTTACTGAGGCAAGATGTCTGATTACTAAGTAAAAGCTTTTTATTAACTAACTCAAGCCATATCGTTTGACGCGAACAGTCACTGCTGGCCAGGCAAGATGCCCAGTTACTAAGTAAAAGCTTGGTCAGTTTTTATTCTCTGTTTTTTTTTTATAAACACACCTTTCACTGCCTTAGGTGCTTCATCCAATAAACAAATTTAAATAATTCAAAAAGAAATAAATAAAAATTAACTTGTTACGAATGAGTAAGAGATACATCTCAGGAATGGAAACTCCTTACTCCGCTATCTTAAAACAACAATTGCACTTGGTTAGTCAAAAATTTCAAAAAGAAAATAATTTTTTTTTAATTTTTTATAAAAATACACAAAATAACAACAAAGCAAAAATAAAAAAGCAAATAAAAATAAACTAGTCAACTATTCCCTCCCTCAAACCTAATCGAGACATTGTCCCCAATGTCTTAAAAATAAGAAGAGTTTAGAAGACATTACATGGTTAGTGTGAAATAACAAATTATTGATTAAGATCTATGTCCAGTTTACGCTTCTTGCCACGATCGTTATCAAACCAGTTCAACTTGGAAAGAATTAGGTCGATTTTTTGTTCATAGGTTAAGAGTCGGTCGATTAATTCATCAGCCTTTCTTATAGTGAGGAATATATCTTTCACCGGTATTAAGATGAACCCATGTTTGTTGGCATCTGCAAGAAATACAAAGGAAAATCGAAAAATCCATTAACATTAAGTAGTCCAATGGGTTTCTGGTGGATGTTCACAAATTTAAATAATGGTTTTGGAATGATCCCCAAAACTTGACTGCCACCTTCCTGCACGGCTTTTGAAATACATCTCATCAATCCAAGATTGCCACCACCATATACTAAGTGCATATTTCATTCCGCAATAACTCTACCCAATTCTTTTGCTACCTCAACAAATTCTGGTTTAGACCCAAAGTTAGTCCCAAAAATACATAGATATGAGTGACTCATCGCTTGGAAGTGGTTTCCATTTCTCTCATATCTTAATTTTTTATTTGCATGTGTCGAAGAGAGAAATGACGAGCTGAATTTATAGGATCCTGAAAAAGGGTGAGTAATAATTATACTAGTACCTGCTAAATGATCATTATTAGATGAACGTTAAAATAAATCGTGAAAGTCAAAAAGTTTAGATCTTGTCGGCAAAAATAAAAGAAATCAAAAAAGAAAAGAAAATCAAAGTAATTATTTGAGGCAACGAATTGTGTACTCAATACGCGACTCGCTTGGTATATATATATCCACTAGGATGCATCTCAAGAGTCTCACTCCTTACTCAGCCATCACAAATGAATTAAATCTTATATTCGTGATTTGTCAGACATCATTCCTTGATATCTCTTGTCTTGCTCGGCCTGAAATGCTTCGTATGCTATTTTCCTACAAAAATAGCACACAAAATTAAAAAATCTACAACACGTGTACGTAAAAATAAAAATAAAAGTTTCACGGGTTGCCTCTTTGCTAGTGCTAAATTTTATGTCTATAGCCAGACATTCAAGACCATAATTCGAGGAGGCTTCAACGTGATTTTGGACGTCCGAGAAAGGATAATCCCATGTGCGTTGCTTTTGAAGAGACTCTTCAAACGGTGAGGTGGCCAAAATATTTATATTCGACTCAGTGCTCGCACCACCTTCTTAAACTTCGTAGCTCCAATGGTCCATGAAATGAATGACGGGTGATCATGTTGTCTCGTATAATGCTTGACTTTCAATGGGAGTGTCATTCTGTCAAGCTTCTAGGCAGTGTCCTCAATATGTACTCCCCAATGTTGTGATGTTATCTTTGGTGTCACGAGTTTTTCAATGTGCTCCCCCACTTGCTATTGCTTTTGTCCTACATCTTGCTCCATTTTTTCTTCACATTTGTATTTTAGCATTTCATTGTTCAGTTCTTTATCTGACATATGTGTAATGCATGTTCCAAGATCCTTAATTGTTGGTCTAGACGGTATGGGCAACTCTTCTACTTGTTCCTCCCTGTAAATGCATTCAACGATCAACGAATTATCCAGATCAATTTGAGACTCTGCATGTTCAGGCTCCTGAGCTGATACCTCTGATTCAACCTCCTCCTCTGTTAAAGTGTTATCATGAAACTCAAAGTCTGCTTCAGTGTCATCTGAAAATGATCCGTGAGGTATGTAGCTATGGTTTTCTAAAAATTATCTCGCTTGATCTGTCAGTCTTTGTATTCTTACTGCTTGACTCTGAAGCATGTCATTTAACCATTCTCTTTGTTTCTTGAGCATGTCCACCATCATGTCCATATAGGCGGTAACATAGTATGTCATTAATTAATCTGGATTATTAGATTCAATTCATATATTATAATTTAAGTAAGATTATCCTAAATTATCATATTAAAGGTTTCACCCTTTTACCCCCAGCGAAAATTAATTAGCTAGACATAAAAGAAAATGAAAACACACAAATTATTATTACTATAAATAAAAATAAATAATTAAAATACTAAAAATATATACAAACAAGATACAATTCTCGAGTTCCTTATTAGAAATCTTAAGGAAAGTATGAAAATTACAAATGAAACGGCTTGGTATTTATAGGCAAAGAAAAGGCTTTCACCAATTTTTCCACCAACACTCCACACAACACTCCACAAAACACTCCGCAAAGCTCTCATGTTTGGTGGAAGTTTGACAATTGTAAATTGTAAATTGTCATTTTCATTTTTTATTTTTAATAATGACTTTAATAATTACACATAACACATTTTAGATTTTTCATCAATTTCGGTCTTGAAAACTTCAGAATTCGAAAATCTTATGAACATCAAAGTTGTAAATCTTTGGTATTCTTGCATCTGGAACTTGAATCACCTCTATATGATATCAGTGTAAAAAGTTATGGTCAAAATACAAAAATTACGTAAAGTTGAAATTTAGAGTGGAAATGCGTTATAAATATTGATATGCATGTTTAGATGAGTAGGCACAAAATAATATTCATAAGACGAATGTTTATTGTTTTTCATGTGATGAATGGATTTTGCATTGGTCGTAAATTTTTCCGGCTCTTATTTTTGTGTTGGTTTTGGTTTTCAGATGTAAGGCCATAAGGCCATTGTTTATAATTGTTGTAATTTATTTTTCCAATTTAAGAGTTTCAATTGTTGTAATTTGGAGCACCGAAATCGCAAAAGAAGCCAACACCACCTTAGAGCGAGATTTGAAGACCAATAGATGCATTGAGATATTTTTGTACTAATTAGATTAGTATATGAAAAATAAGAGTCGGTCAATGCAATTTTTTTTTTGTACGTATGTTTAATTCAAAATGTTTGAATAACGTGTCATATAGCTTAGGGTGCCTACTCTTGCATTTCACATGCCATAATATGTTTTTGGATGCATATATATTCTATACATGAAATGTGATTTTATTTGATTTAAAATGTTAAATTGGAATACGATATGCATGGAAAACGATTAATTAGATCAAAGATTCCATTGGTATATAGGATGGAAATCCATATATAAATTCCATAGCCAAATCCGAATGGACGGTAATGTGGTTTGCATTCGAGATACAATTTCACATACCTTTGGATTTTATAACACACTTAGTTTAAGTAAATAGTTTAATTAAAAACTTAACAATTTTAGGATTCCAAAAATTTTAAACTAATTAGTGTTCTAGTATCTTAAGATTTAAAATATAATAGGTCACTAATACTACACCAATTAAATTAGTTTAATTGAGTATATGAATTAGTAGAGACTAATGATATTAGTGATATAAATTTTAAGAGTTAAAATTGGTTAGGTCACTAATAATATACTAGTGTTAATAAAAAATTATGATTTAGACGCCATAAATTTATTCACACTAGTAAATATAAAATATTAGATATTTTAAAATGAAAACCTTAATTTTAAAATAGCGAGTGGGAGAGGGACATACGACATTATATCTCGCGATCTCTGTTGTTAGTCCGAAAACGTGAGATTCAAAAGGCGTCTCGAGACGGTTTTGCTTACGTCCCCATATGGATGGTGTCCATTTTAGTCAATATCTAGTTTGGATTCTGAGAGGATAGATACTCTAGATGTATCTGATGACCTGACCTACCATACGGTGGCACTTCACTAGTTAAGTCCAAGGGTTCTGAAACGACGAGTCACACTAATAAAGGAATGATTGTTAATCAATATTCCTTGATCAAATCAAATGGTGGTTGATTAATATAAGAATAAAAGTTATTCCCGCATATATTAATCGATTGAGATTGTCTCGATCTATCATAGAAATATTTCACCTACCCTACGGCGTTACTTATTTGTGGGATGATAGATTTCTATGGCATAGTAATTCTTTTAGGTTTCTAATTCGTTATTCATGGTTCATGTATCATGTTTAAATTTATACCAAAATTGTTTGATAGTTTTAATATGCGATGAATGAATATTGAATGCATGTTTTTTTTAGCCACGGTTTCTCTAATTATTTCCATACTCTCAAATGATAAATTAACGGGAGAAAACTATGTTAAGTGGAAAAGTAACATGAATGCTATCCTAGTCTGCCTGAGCCGGCCAGAAATACTGGCCACGTTGTGCGTGATGCCTACCAGAAATGGGTCGCGGCTAATTAAAAGGCCTGTTGCTACTTGTTAGCAGGGATGTTCGAGGTTCTTGTTGCAAAGCATGAGCCTATAGCTTCAGCATCTCAGATGATGGAGTCATTGCAGGGCATGTTCGAGCAACTTTCGGAGCGTCAACGTCATGAGACTATGGTCTCAGCGATGACTGCTAGGATGAAAGATGAGACATCGGTCCGAGAGCACATCTTGAGGATTATGACTTATCTCAACACCGCTGAAACCCATGGTGCTCGTATTAACGAGCGAAGCCAGTGGCCATGATTATGAAAACTCTTTCAAAGAATTTCCTACAGTTTTAAAGCAACTATGTTATGAACAAGTTGACTTTTACTTTGACCCAGCTGCTTAATGAGCTCACTCACTACGAGTCAATGCTTGTGGATCCTCGTAAGCCTAGTGCTGAGGCAAATGTTGACGAGTCTTCTAAATCTGCAAAGAAGAATAGCATTGCAAAGGCCAAGGCTAAGCCCATGAAGAAGAACAACAAGAAAGACTCCAAGGATGCCAAGTCCAAATATATATATATATATATATATATCTGAAGTCTGAGTAATTAAGTCCGTAGGGGTGTCTTAACACCTAGTGCCCTAAAGCCAACTGGTTTGGGAGTCACTGGCCCAAAGCTCGCTACATAGATGAAAGATATGTATATAAATTAAAAAATTAAAAAAAAAAGAAAAAAATCAGAAAAATCAGAAAAAAATATTTCATTGCTAAAAAATGTGTGAATTCTGATAAAACTTTAGGAAAAAATATTACTATCTTTTCAACTACACTTATGACTATTGTGGGCAAAATGAGTTGATTAATATTTTGTTGGTTGTGTATATGGTGAATGGTAAAAATAATTGGAGAATTTTCTTATTCGGTAATTTAGAAAGAAACAAAACAATTATTGACTTGGATAAGAAGTTTCACTTGTTTAATCACTAACTTGTTTATTCTATTTTCTCTTGTCTTTTTGCTTTTGTATGCATTAGATAGACGTTTGTGGGTATCGTCACTGTAAGCCCTCACGAGACTATAACTCGTCCACTAGGGGGGACGCCTAGGGGTTTAAAGGCTTGTTGCATACACTAAATGGAATTGTGATCCCTACGAAAGTGGCTTACTTTAATTTAGTCTCAGTTGTTTATTTTATTTTATTTTGTTGTTTTGCTCGAGGACTAGCAAAATGTTAGGTTTGGGGGTGTGATGAGCGGAAAATATATCAATATTAACCGCCCTTTTACCTAATATTTTATTTAGTTTCTCGTGTTTGATGAACGTTTTGATGTGTTTTTATGTGTTTTACAGATAAATAAAGTATCAGACTTAATGGAATCAACTCGGGGCTAAAACGATGAAATCCGGAGGTAAGAAGGTCAAAAACGAAAATTTAATGTAGCGTCACGAAGTGCAATCCTAAATTCCAGTTTTGCGTAAGTTTGGTATTTTGCCATAACTTTTTCATCCGATATTTGATTGAGCTGATTCAAGTTGCAGATTAAAGGAGACTCAAAGATCTACAACTTTAAAATTTTAAATATTTTCGAATTCTGAAGTTTTCAAGACCGAAATTAATGAATAATCTAATGTGTTTTGTGTAATTACTAAAGTCATTATAAAAAAAATAAAAAAAATGGAAAATGACAATTTACAATTGTCAAACTTCCACAAAACATGCTTGCATGTTTGGTGGAGTGTTTTGTGTAGTGTCTTGTGGCATGTTTGATGGAGTGTTTGGTGGAGGATTTTATGGAGTGTTTGGTGGAGAAATTGGTGGAAGCCTTTAGATTTTCCTATAAATACCAAGCCATTTCATTTGTGATTCTCATGCTTTCCTTAGATTTTTGTAAGGAATTTAAGGATTGCATCTTGTTTGTATTTATTTCAGTATTCAATTTATGTATTTTTATTTTCAGTAATAGTAGTAGTTTATTTTCTTTTATGTTTTATAGTTAATTTTCCGCTGGGGAAAGGGTTAAGCTTTTATTATTTTAGTTTAAATTAATCTCCCTTAATTATAATATGGAAATTATAATTTAACATAAAAGGTTATACCGCCTTAATGGCTGATTTTATTTGTTTGACATAATGTGACACCGCCTATATGGCTGGTCTTTATGTGACAGCTGATTACCGCCTATATGGATGGTTTATGGACAAATAATGATACCGCCTTTATGGTCGGTCGGATTAAATTAAAATCTGACTTAATGAGGATACCGCTTATATGGCTGGTTGGTAATATCACTGATAAATTCTATATTATAGTAAGGGAGATTTTTAAATTAGAAATAGAAAAGGTGGATCCCCCAACCCCCATCATTTTATTTTTATTCTAGGGAAGTGATGAAACACAATATCCACACACTTAATAATTGATTTTCTTTTTATGAATAATTCTTTAGTTTATTTATTGAGTCTTAAGTTTAATGTTTCTTGTCAATTGGCCATTAACAAGATTGATTTGGTAAACTTAAATGAACTTGACGAAGGGATTTTAGGTTTCAGCCTTAGATTCAATAGCCCACGATCTTCCTTGAGGATAGATAACCCTTTAATAAATTTCCTTACAGGATAGACATATACCTGTCGGGTGGGGGCAGCCACTTTTGGAACTTGAACTTAATGAATTTAGGTAACTTGGTTAACATAGACATATGATTAATTTGGTTATTTGGGTATTTACGTCTGACCATCGACATAGGCTTTTGCATATCTTCGTGTTCCAGGTTAGTAAATCGACTTATTACATATATATAAGAGAATCAATTCATCTTTAGGATAATATTGTATGGAATCACAACCCTAGATCTTTGTGTTTTTTATTTATTTTTCTTAGCATTTTCTTTTGTTTATTTTATTTAAGCAAATCCACATTCAACCAACCAAAAGAAATCATTCTCTTATCCCTTAATTATATACTTGTAAATAAATAGTATCAATAATTAATAACAACAGTAGGAATTAAGTCCTCGTGGGATCGATTTTTTTATACTACTTGAACGATACGTGTGCTTGCGTTATACGCGTGTAATTACGCACCGGTCAGGTACAACCATAGGGGTTTATAACCTAAGGTCAAGAGCAAAAAGTTTTCAAGTTGCAAGGGTCCATTTATGGACTCAAGCAAGCATCTCGATCTTAGAACATAAGATTTGATATCGTGATCAAATCTTATGAATTTGAACACAATGTTGATGAACCTTGTATATACAAGCGTGTCATTGACGGGAAGATGGTTTTTCTTGTTTTATACATCGATGATATTTTACTCATTTGGAATGATGTAAAGATATTTTCGGACCTGAAAACCTGACTAGCTAAGCAATTCCAACTGAAAGATTTGGGAGATGCTAGTAATGTTCTTGGGATCCAGATACTTCAGGATCGTAAGAAATGACTGTTAGCTATGTCTCATGCATCCTACATCGACAAAATCCGTGTACGATTGGGGATGCAGAATTCTAAGAAAGACAATTTTCCTATTGACATTGAATTCTCTTGTCAAAGGAACAATGTATACTATATTATACACGAGACTGGACATTTTTTTCAGTGGGAGTAGTCAGTAGGTTTCAGTCTAACCCCGAATTGGATCATTGGGTGGCTATGAAACACATTCTCAAGTATCTTAAGAGAACGAGAGATTATATGCTTGTGTATTCTGGTGAGGATATGATCCTAAGAGGATATACAGACTCTAATTTTCATATGGATGTCGATTCTAGGAAATCAACATCTGGATCAGTTTTTACCCTAGGTGGTGAGGCTTTAGTATGGCAGAGTATAAAATAATCTTGTATTGCTGACTCCACCATGGAGGCTGAGTATGTAGAAACTTGCAAAGCAGCTAAGGAAGTAGTCCGACTCTGTAAGTTCTTGGGAGATCTGGAAGTCGTTCTAGGTATGGATAAATCACTCACACTTCATTACGATAATAGTGGTGCAGTGGAAAATTCAAAGGAACCAAGAAGTCACAAGAGTGAAAAGCATATAGAGAGGAAATATCATCTCATCAGAAAGATAGTGTGGAGATGAGATGTTTCTGTCATAAAGATTGCATCCACAGAGAACCTGGCTGATTTGTTTACAAAGACTTTATCGGCTAAAGTGTTTGAAGGTCACATAGATGGTCTAGAATTACATGGCATGTCCCATTTGCTCTAGTGCATGTGGGGGATTGTTGGGATATATGCCATAGAGCATCATGTAATGTAAATAATATTATATTTTATGAAATAAAATGACATTATTCATTTATCAAAGTGTTTGTTTAATATCACATATTGTATATTATCATATTTACCCTGAATTACTCATGTGCCTTTAGACTTAGTGAATGAGTGTCATATACAAGAAGATTTAAGTCTGAAGTTGGTAATCTAAAATAGTCCCTAGAGAGCAAACAAATAGGGTACTTTAATTAAGAGCTTAATTAATATTCCGAAATTATTGGAGTTAATAATTCAGAATATTTAATTAAGAGCTTAATTAATATTTCGAGATTATTGGAGCTCGGAATCGTAGGTCCATTTGGTCCTCGTGCTAGCTCGATATACTGTAGCAGATTAAATATAATTGGATAGTCCAATTATATACTCACATATGAAAATATTATTAATATGCTTAATAATATTATTTTGTCACACTTGAAACTATATATTAAAATTTAATTTATGATATTAATAATTACATGATAATTATTAAATACATGACATTAAATTATATATGATATAATTTAATAAGGTCAAATTTGGAATTTCTAAATTTTGGATTTTGGAAACCCTTGATTTTATTTTGGATGTTACACCTTTTTGAAAGGTAATAACACATTCAAATTTGTAACATTTTCTTATTATGGTAATTAAATATTATTTTTTTAAAAAAATTGAAAATAATGACACCATGGCCGAAAATATCAAAGGAGAAAGGGGAAGGGTTTTCATTTATTTTGGAAATAATAACCCTAGGTATAAAAAGAAAATATGATTTTCTTTTTGGTAACCTAATTCATTTTGCAACCCTAGCCATCTCTCTTGTTCTTGGAATTCTCTCAAGAGTTGAGAAAAAGAAAAAGAACAACAAAAGAAAATCCAAAAAGAATATCAAGTGTGATTCAATCTCTAAAGTTTTTAGAGTTTTATTTTGTGAGTCTAGCCCACACTAGTTTCCGTTGGTGATGAGATATAACACAAAAGGCCTTTTGGTGTCGAACCAAATTCTTCATCTTTATTTTCTAACTACATCTCACGACAGTGAGTAATTTTTTGCTCACTGTCGCATGCCCCTTTGGTGATAACATGGCTCGATTTGTTTTGCTTTTGATTCGGAAATTTCAGTAAACTTTAAGGGGTGTTTTGGGGCTGTATTGGGACTATTTTTGGGTGAAATATCAGACCTGAAAACATAGTAAAAACTGATTCAATCAAGGGCTGATTTGGAGAGTAAGCTGGGTGTGTTTCGGTCCAAAACAATCCAATTTTTGTGTCGTTGTTCGAGGGTTGTTCCGGGAATGAAATTTTGTCAAAAATAGAAGTAAAACTTCAGCCTTGGTGTTGGTAACATTCAGCCAGAAAAGAGAAGGGCAGAAAAAATTTTCAAGTCTTATCCGGGTACCTAACGTGTTTTTGCTGCACTAGGAAAATGGTTCCTACATCTGTTTGGGTCAATCTCGCTAACTCTCTCCAAAAATCCAACGTTGAATCCCCCTTAAGAAGGTGGAACCCTTTTTTATATAGAAAATGAAAAGGGCTGAGAATAGAAGGATGAGACAGAATCCCCTCCACTTCTCCAATGACTACCAATCTTCTGTGTCAGTTATAGCACGAGACATATCCGGTAAGATATATATTTTGAGATATACATCTGATCGGACATAGTCATGCCCGTGATTCCAATAACTGAAGATGTGCATAATTATTGCCAGCTCAATACATGTATGGGTGGATATTATATTTGAATAATATGTTCGGCCGGACGTAAACGGGTTCTTTAACTTCAATATCTGACAATCTGCTCGTTCACTGACAGCTGTGTTATGTTCGGCCAAATGTAGGGTTTTCATGTCATGTCCGACTGAATGTTCTAGTTTAGAGAGAAGGTAGGCTGAATATAGTTGATGTCCGGCTGGATTTTGACTGTGTTCCTTAGATTTTCTTTTCTTCCTGACATTTATCCTTGAAATTTCTCAATTTTTAGAGGGTGTCCCCGTAAGAGACTCATCATTGGGCTATGCATAAAAATATAGTGTCTACACCTAACCTAAGCCAGGATGTTACCGGTAGGAGACATGCTAATCCTGTTTCCATAAGCCTCTGATTCTGACGAAATTTCGACATGATATATGTAGAACATCATGCAACCTGGCTTATTGCCAGCACCCTGAGACAACCTGCTATGCAATTCAAAACATATGCAACCATCATCTTGGCCTCAGGCCAGAACTCAATGAACATAATGTAAATCACTTGGCCTCCGGCCAGAACTCAAAATAAAACTATACTATTACATAACCTTTTTACATGAGATACAAATGCAAATACAAATACAAGGGGTCGTGGGGACCCATTGTTGGACAATTATGACCCATAGCATCACTATTTGTAAAAGATATTGTGGTTTTTGTATAAATTAACTATGTGACAAATGAAATTGCTATTTTATCATTTTTGTAATTAGATTACTTGAATATATAAATGATAAAAGTCCTTATGATTAGTTCTAGATTAATAAGGTATGAGACAATATCAATCCACGAAAGTTTAATCATTAAATATCCATAGTCGTAGTATTATCGAGAATGGACATCGATAATGCGTCATAAACTAGTATTGCACTTGTGCGCGTTATGGAAGCTTAACGACATAGTTCTCATAGATTTAAGTATTTGATACTTATGCAAGTGTGATAGGAGGTTGTGTTTTTCGATAGTACGGAAACAACTTCGCTCTGGATAGACCATTCGGAATCCCATTGGTAGTATGACTATGTGTCTATGGGAATCCGAATCACGGTAGGTGTATTTGGTCTTAATCTGAGACTTGCATCGTTAATACTTGCGACAATCAATACGCTTTGGTTTTGGTCGTCCACGACTTTAACAGGTTCTGTGTACGCCTCTTCTGGGTTTATTGAGAATCGTAGTGTATTGGATGTGATGTTAAGAAGGAAATGTCACTTCAATCATATGGAGATGATGATCACGCAGGGATACAGAACCTGTGACTTTAACAGGTTCTGTGTACGCCTCTTCTGGGTTTATTGAGAATCGTAGTGTATTGGGTGTGATGTCAAGATCGAAGTATCACTTCAGTCATATGGAGATGATGATCACGCAGAGATACAGAACTGGTAATCTAATGGGTTGCAACCATCGAGATAATATGACAAGGTCATGATTATTCGATTAAAGAGACTAGTTGCTAGTGATCCGATATATGCTTCGTACGTGGCAGACACATTTCCAGCCCAAGGCCCAGCATGTGACATCTGATACTGGATCACAATACGCAATACTTAGTATACTACGCCTGATATAGATTATGTACTCCTTAAAAAAATATTTTCGGAGAATTGGGTAGGCACAGTGTTTTGTTAGAAGCCAACCATGTATTGTAAATCGGAAAGAACGTGGTACCAGGTACGCACGTGTTCGGATAGTCCGACGACTGAATTTACTGCCAACATATCCAGGGATCTCAAGGGTCGCTTCCCGAAGATTCACCGATGATGTTTGACTCGAACAAAATTAATCTGGGATTAATTATTAGAGAGAGAAAATTAATCTGGGATTAATTACGGTAAGAATTTATCTGGGATAAAATTCGATAAGAAGAGAGAGAACGATTAATTTGGAATTAATCAATTAAATAATATATTCGATATATTAATTGAAATTAGATTTCAAAGCGGAACTAAAATTGGATTTTAATTCGGGCGAACGAATTAATTTAGAATTAATTCGTAAGCGACTTTAATATTTAATTATGTCGCAATGAAAAAATTTGTTAATTCGGAATTAACGAACCCGAGCCCGAAATGTGTTTAGCGGGCCCACTTGAATTTTGAATTTAAAGTAGGGCCCACCTAGTCACATCACTAGTCAACTTTATCACTTTAAGTTGATAGAAGTTTGTAGTTGTTGTTTGCATGTAAATTACACAAGCTTATTTTGTTGATGTGTGATAGACCTTTACTAACCTTTGGAGATTTGGTATATGGTATTGATTTTTGGAAAATCCAAAAAAAAAAAACAAGTAACACAACACTCTCTCCCTCTCATTTTGGTGTAGGCCGAATACTCTCCCCCTCTTCATCTCTTTATTGGCGTGAACCTAAGGTTCATGTGTTTTTGATTTTGTTTCAAAATCTTGATTGCTAGCACAACAAAGGAGTCAACAAAGGTGTTAGGGAAACCAATCCCAAGAGTTTGGAACACACTTTGGAAGCTTGGAGCTCAACATTCATACAAAGGATTCAAAAAGTTTTGAACTACATCCATCAAGCTAATCAATGTAAGTCTTATTCTGCATTCTTATTTTGATTATTCAGACATGATTTCATGTTAGAAGATCCTTGGCATGTTCTAGGAACCTAACACCCATAACTAGACCCAGGACTCAATGACTCTCTTGACTGTAATTGGGGCGATCCACTGTCTTCAAAGTCTTCACTGAAATCCTGTTGGCTCAGTATTGCTGCTAATGACCTGCAAAACTAATAAACTGTTGTCGTGTGAGTCATAAGACTCAGTAAGTAACCATGCTCATACCTTGAGCGTCAAACACACACAAAGTCTGAATTTTGTTTCTGTGTTAACTTGAGTTGTCTATGTGATCATGCAATTATGTATTAGGTTTGAGCTAACTATCTAGTTCCTATCTATTTACAGACATATACTTGTTACTGATCCTTTAATCTGATCACTCATATACTTTAAAATCCATTTATCGTTTACATTTTTAAACATCTTAATATATATATACACATCAAGTTTCTATATCACTATCAACCGTGACAAAACCCAACCATGCTTTCATTGTGCTACTCTGATATTATTTTTCCTTCTTGTACATTCGATGCTAATCTAGATCAGACAATTAATAAAACTTTCTTTCTTTTACTTTCTTGAAATATCATCAAATCAGTATAATACAATACTCTTTATTTCAACCTTTAATACACTATTATCAAGCATGCATACGTATATATAATCATATTATCATGCACAAGTGTTTTACAAAATGTTCATTCCTATGTATACATACAACTCATTAAAACATCAATCATATATACATATAAATGTAATAATGCTATCATGCATTAATATCAGCTATATTCATTTCAAATGATTACTAGAATATATGATTTATATGCATAATTTATAAATTATACTCTACTTAAACATGCTATGCTTTTTAGAAAATGCTGTTTGAAAACCCTTTCTGAAGATCTCTTTTTTGAAAGCTTCTTTCTGAAAATGCTTTTAGAAAACTCTTTGCTGAAATCTTTATTTTATTTTTATTTTTTTTATGGAAAAAGACCTTTTTTTTCTTTGTTTTGTTTTCTTTCTTTTTTTTTGAAATAAAAATGGTAATACAAAATATCACCATCCAAAAATTACCAAAATGCCCCCACTTAGAAGGGTATTTTCGAAAATCATTAATTTTGAAGCCCTTCTGACGTGATTTGCGAAAAGTGTTCAACGCGAAAGTTGTTCATCTCGGAAAAATGAGTCTGATGGTTCAAGAATCAACCCAATCGGAGTTTGTTTACTATTTTCATTACCGAAACAACAAACTTTACGAGTGTAATAAAAACGCGTAACTGATTTTTGAGACGACGCATTTTTTAATGTAACAAATCATCACTTTATATTATTCTAGTCCATATATCATCGCTTAAACTCTTATCCTTTATTATCATCTTGTTCCGAGACTATAACTTCAGTCTGGGAACCTTACTGAACTGTCCCGAAAATCTAGGTTGTTACATTCACTCATCCTTATAAAATTTCATCCTCGAAATTTCTCCGTCCTTATATCTGCTGATTCGAATCTGGTCGTATGTGCAGAAACTATCTTACTCTAAACTCCACTGATATCACTTCTTTGTCCCAACTATGAACTAATCATTATCTATAAGCTAACATCCTTAACAGCTCATCTACAACTTTAAACTGACTATATTGGTCTGGTTCTCATCTCTAACTATGTTGATCTGGTTCTCATCTCTAGTCATCTGGCCTCACAAGGGCCCTATACAGTTACGATCTAATTCTTGCTAATTCTCTGATTTAAAAAGACCATAAAAGTACTAACTTTAATTAATCTCCTCCCATACAGAGATAGGTAATCTATGCATATCAATTGAGTCACCCTTGGACTCATATTCAAGCAAGCAAGGCACAAAATAATAAAATCATATCATATCAAACCATCATAGAAGATACATACAAAGACCTACGTGGTCTTTACAAAACTGAAGACAATCTCTTACACTCGGAACCCCACAGTTGTAGTCACTGACTTCTAGACCATGCTACTAACTATGACTCTTAAACAATGCTATGATACCAATTTTGTAACATCTCGCCTAAGCCAAGATGTCACCGACAGGATACAGGCTAATCTTGCCTTCATAAGCCTCTGATTCTGACGAAATTTCGACATGATGTATGTAGAACATCATGCAACCTGGCTTATAGCCAACACCCTAAGACAACCTACTATGCAATTCAAAACATATGCAACCATCATCTTGGCCTCAGGCCAGAACTCAATGAACATAATGTAAATCACTTGGCCTCCGTCCAGAACTCAAAATAAAACTATACTATTACATAACCTTTACATATGAGATTCAAATGCAAATACAAATACAAGGGGTCGTGATGACCATAACTCGACCCATGACTCAATGACTCTCTTGACTGTAATTGGGGCGATCCACTATCTTCAAAGTCTTCACTGAAATCCTATTGGCTCAGTATGGCTGCTAATGACCTGCAAAACTAATAAACTGTTGTGGTGTGAGTCATAAGACTCAGTAAGTAACCATGCTCATACCTTGAGCGTCAAACACACACAAAGTCTGAATTTTGTTTCTGTGTTAACTTGAGTTGTCTATGTGATCATGCAATTATGTATTAGGTCTGAGCTAACTATCTAGTTCTTATCTATTTACAGACATATACTTGTTACTGATCCTTTAATCTGATCACTCATATACTTTAAAATCCGTTTATCGTTTATATTTTTAAACATCTTAATATATATACACACATCAAGTTTCTATATCACTGTCAACCATGACAAAACCCAACCATGCTTTCACTGTGCTACTCTGATATCATTTTTCCTTCTTGTACATTCGATGCTAATATAGATCAGACAATTAATAAAACTTTCTTTCTTTTACTTTCTTGAAATATCATCAAATCGGTATAATACAATACTCTTTATTTCAACCTTTAATACATTAGTATCAAGCATGCATACATATATATAATCGTATTATCATTCACAAGTGTTTTAAAAAATGTTCATTCCTATGTATACATACAACTCATTCAAACATCAACCATATATACATATAAATGTAATAATGTTATCATGCATTAACATCAGCTATATTCATTTCAAATGATTACTAGAATATATGATTCATATGCATAATTTATAAATTATACTCTACTTAAACATGCTATGCTTTTTAAAAATGCTTTTTGAAAACCCTTTCTGAAGATCTCTTTTTCTGAAAGCTTCTTTCTGAAAACTCTTTGCTGAAATCTTTATTTTACTTTTTTTTTCTCTGGAAAAAGCCATTTTCTGAAAACTATGTCTGAAGATTGAAAACTGCATCTGAAAACTGAAATCTGTATATGAAAACTGAAACTGTATCTGAAAACTGTAAACTGTATACTTCCAGGAAACTGACTCAACTGGACATGTCCGGGAATACTCAATCGGGTGTCTGAAACTGATAATACTCGATGTTGAGGACAACGACTCAACTAGACATCTCTCTACACCCAAGATAACGACTCAACTGGGTGTGTTCTATGCCTAGGAAACCGACTCAATTGGGCATATCTGAAACTGGTGGTGCCCAACGTCCAGGACAACGACTCAACTGGACATGAGCTTTACAGTCAGGACAACTATTCAACTGGGTGTAGCCACCACTAGAACTGGGGGTGTAGATCAATGCCACTGCCTAGGCTATTGACCAGAGTCCAGATACACAATCAGAAGCCGTCATCTTGGCTCTCTACATATGCACATCTCCTCTGTATCCGTCAATTCCAACTGTATCTCAAGTTACATACTGGGGTGAGGTTTTATCTCATGCCCCGAAAATAATAAAGCTCTTGCTTAAAATCTCAAAACTGTATTAAACGTTTTCTGAAAACATCACTATATTTCTTTTAAAATATCACCATCCAAAATTTGTATATGTGTATGTATACATGATATATGAGCAAATACACATGAGTAAGCCTGAGTTTGAAAGTATGAGAATAATAAAGTATATGTATACGTGATATATGAGCAAATACACATGAGTAAAATATAAGGATACTTGGGATCGAGGGTTGTAGAAACTACACCATAGGGAATGAGATTAAAGTTTAAAGGATGATAAATTATAAAGTAGTAAGCATAACCCGATTGAGTATTCCCGGACACGTCCAGTTGAGTCGGTTTCCTGGACGTATATAGTTTACAGTTTTCAGATACAGTTTTAGTTTTCAGATACAGATTATGTATAACCATAAGTATAACCATAAATATATTCTTAAAATATCACCATACACAATATCACCATCCAAAATTTACCAAAATGCCCCCACTTAGAAGGGTATTTTCGGAAATTAGTAATTTTGAAGCCCTTTTGACGTGATTTTCGAAAAGTGTTCAACGTAAAAGTTGTTCGTCTCGGAAAAACAAGTCTGGTGGTTCATGAATCAATACAATCGGAGTTCATTTACTATTTTCAAAACAGCAAACGTTACGCGTATAATAAAAATCGCGTAACTGATTTTTGAGACGACGCATCTTTTATTGCAACAAATCATCACTTTATATTATTCTGATCCATATATCATCGTTTAAACTCTTATCCTTTATTATCATCTTGTTCCGAGACTATAACTTCAGTCTGGGAACCTTTCAGAACTGTCCCGAAAATTTGGGATGTTACAACCTATTAACTAAAGCACTCTCGAGAGATTTAATCAGAACTACATCAATAATGATGGGTTTGAAAACCTTTTCTTAATTAGTCATCTATGATGGGAACCCAACTTAACTCTATTATACAAATAGACCTTAAGTTTAATGGGTAATAATAAGTTATAAATAAACGGCTGAGTTACTAAAGAAAATATCTAGAAGCTACATAAAATGAGGATGAGTTTCACTCTTAATGGACTTAAGAAAGTAAAATGGAACTCCACCTATGCGAATATGAGAAGTGATGTCGCTTCTAACAAAGTGTATGAGGTTGATCTTTGTAAATTAACTGATATGATAAAGCACAATGTCGTAAAAAGTGCTGGTTTATTTACAAGAATTTTTTGGAAAATCAATCATTGTTATGAAAGAACTGTATTTTCTCGTGTTAACACATAAAATCTAGGTTCAATATTATAATCAACCTAAGATTTTGTTAATGCTTTGAAGTACTGGTTCTAGCTAAAGGTTTAAGTTAAAAAATACCTTTATTTATACATTATAACATCAATCGATTTCTTGATTGATAATTAACCGAGTGGGGGATAGTTTTTGAATTTAGATATACATTTAATAAAGAATGGTTAATTTATCAATGTAAAATGTCATAACATATGAAGGTCATAAATACATGTTGGTTATCGCCCGATGCGTCTGTCCAGACATGTGATAGGGTTCTACCTGCCTGGATAGGTCGTAAGGGTAGCAAAGAAAAATGATATTCAAAAGCAATGTTAACCGAAATAACTGATTTTGTATCATTTGGTGCAAAAAAGGCAATCTAACTTCTATTGTCGCGACAATAGATAATCATTGGCTCGACAATGAGACCTTGAGACATAAAGTTCATTTTGACTAATATTATCGCGATAATGGTTTCTCATTGGATGCTGATGCAAAATAACATTATATGCTGATGCAAAATAACATTCTGACTTATATTTTCACGACAATAGATACTCATTGACGCGAAAATGAGATGCTCATGTATATTATCGCGACAATAGTTTCTTATTGGCATGACAATGAGATGCTAATGCGAAAAACATGACTATGTCTTTTGAAGGCAATTTTTGATTGCCTATATATAGGGCATAAATTTGTTCATATAAAATAACATGTTTTCCTTCAAAATTCTAAAGTAAAGATTCGACAAAGTGTTATGTTGCATCTCTAAAATTTATTGTATCATAAAGTGAAATTGCTTGCAACTCTTACAATATATAGTAGGGGTAAATATTGCTCTAAGAAAGTGAAACACGCGTCTCAAAACTAAACTCTCTATTGCAATTCCCTAACATGAATCCTATATGAAAACAATAAGCCTTTTTGTCCTTATAAATTTATCCGATTGTCAATCGATCATGTTGGTCTAAGTCGAGAATATGGTTGATAATGAGACTAGATGAGATTTATCAATCCCAATTATATGAATCTGTCGGGATGAATCCATTTGAACCCAAATCGAATAGAACAAATTCCTAAGAACACCAAGAATTAGATTTAAGTTAAGAAACTATACCCGATGAAAACTTATTTCATGAACCTAACTTGAAGGTCTTGAAGACTACAAATGAAGATCCTTTAATAAGTTCGAATTTTTAAAGAGAACATGATGAGAAAATATTCTCACTAAGCAAAAAGCTCAATTTCAAAATTCAAGGTAATATTGATAGCAAGCTTAATGACAACCATTTTTATAAGGTGGTTAACTCTATTCTACTTAAAATGATAAAACATTAATTAATTAAAACCCAACATAAACTAAAGTCATGCTCACGCAAATCCTAGGTAAAATAGCTAGGCTTGGCCATAAGTCTTAAATTGAATTGGCCTTGATCTTCTATAACTTGAATTATATGAACTAAGGTTTATCCTGCCTCTACCAAGCCCGATGTATATATATGAGCAGATGACTGGTCCAATAAATGTGTAGTTTTGGCTCAAGGAAAATGAACAAGCCCAAGCAAATCCTTCTTGACCTTCTAGTTATCAACCTAGTAATAAGTTCATCTAGAATATGCAAATGATCATGAGCTTATTCGTCAGCAACACTCGACCCAATAGCTTGATTTGCACTTCAGCCAATAACTTGGTTTCCATCACTCGATCTAGTTACGTTTATATAATCGGGACAAAAAAATTATCATTGTCTAGTTCTTTTTTGGGATAAAAAATAATCACGTTTCATCTCGTATCTTGTTAAATCTTATCCCATCTTGTCCCATTAAATCTCGTCTCATTCCGTTTGTTGTCCTGTCTCGTCCCGTTTTAAATTTTTGGATTTATTATCCCATCTTATTTTCAAATTGGGACAAAATATGTTTAAGTCTCATCCTGAATAGGGCATGATTCCGTTAGGATAACTGATGAGCGGAAAATATATCAATATTTACCGTCCCTTTACCTTAATATTTTATTTAGTTTCTCGGGTTTGATGAACTTTTTGATGTGTTTTAGTTTATTTTGCAGATAAAATAATATCGGGTCTCAATGAAATCATTTAGGATGAAATATGGGTCAAATAATGGCAATTATTGTACTTGATATTTTAATTTTGGAGATTGGAAACTTGAAAGGGCGTTTTGACGAAGTGCAGTTTTGGAAATTCCAATTTTGCGCATCTTTCGTATTTTGGGCATAACTGTTTACTCAGATATCGGATTGAGCTGATTCAAGTTCCATATTAAATAAGACTCAAAGATCTACAACTTTGAAAGACAAAATAATTTCGAATAATGAAGATTTCATGCCTGAAATTATGAACCATCCAGAAGTGTGTAGTGTGTAATTATTAAAGTCACTTTCAATCATTTTCAAAGTAAAAAATAAATTAATAAATAAATAATAAAAATTATCAAATTATCACCAAACATGATAAGAGATTAGTGGAGCAATTAATAATGGATTTGGTGGAGCAATTAGTGGAGCAATTAGTGGAGCAATTAATAATTGATTTGGTGGATGATTTGATGGAGGCAAAATTTTGCCTATAAATACCAAGTCATTTTATTTGTAAAATTCATACTTTCTTCTAAGGAATTCCTTAAGAATACTAAGAAGATTGTATCTTGTTTGTTTATTTACAGCTTTCAGTAATTAATTTCCGCTTTCTCACTTTCTTTTCTTTACTTTTCAGTTTTTACTTTCCACAATTTACTTTTACGCACAGTACTTTTCTTTATTTAATTTTCAGTTTTTACTTTTCAGTAATGAGGAGGTAACTCCCCTTTGCTGAGGTAAAAGGTAAAACCTTTATTACTAATATTTAGATTAATCTCCCTTAATTATATATATAAACTAGTTAAAACCTGACTTAACGAGGATACCGCCATATTGGTCGGTTGGTAATTATTTAAATTGGTTTTAACCTGACTAAACTGGATACCACCTGATTGGTCGGTTGGTAATTAATTATTAATTTGACTTAATCTGGATACCGCCTATATGGCTGGTTGGTAATTATCATGCAAAGTTAATATATTATATTAAGGGAGATATCTAAAATACAAGTAATAAAAGTGTATCATTTTACCTCAGCATTTTCTTTTATTGTAATTTTACTTTATTTACTTTTCAGCAATTTACTTTTCAGCAATTTACTTTTTAGCAATTTACTTTTCAGCATTTACTTTTCAGCATTTAATTTTCAGTATTTAATTTCAGCATTTACTTTTCAGCATTACTTTCAGCATTTAATTTTCAGTATTTAATTTTCAGTATTTTACTTTATGTCTTTTATTTTATTTAAGTTTTTTTTACTACCCGTAAATATGTGTTGTAACTAAATTAGTTATCTGGGGTTGTGATGAAATCCAATATCACCGTTTTATAAGGGTTAGATTATAGCTTGGGTAATATAAAGATTTATTTATTGAGTCTTAAACTTAATGCTTTTTCATTAACTGGCCATTAATAAAATTGATCTGGTAAATCTAAAATGAACTAGACATAGAGATTTTAGGTTTCAGCCTTAGACTCAATAGCCCACGATCTTCCTTGAGGATAGATAACCCTTTAATAGATTTCCTTACAGGATAGGAATATACCTGTCGGGCGGGGGTAGCCATAATTGGGACTTAAACTTAAGGAATCCAGATAATTTGGTTGACATAGACATATGGTTCAATTGGGTTAAACTGGGTATTTGTGTCTGACCATCGACAGAGGCTTACACATAATTTAGTGTTCCAGGTTAATAAATCAATATATTACCCAACTTTAAGATAACCACTTCATCTTTAAAATGATATTGAAAAAAATCACAACCCTAGATAGTTTTTAATATTGAATTTTCTTAAAACCTATTTTCGACAAATTTGTTTACTTGCTTTTAAATTTAGAATCGTCACCATTTCAAATCAATCAATCAACTTGTTAGATATTAGTAATAATTTGACCTCATAAAATTAATAGTTTAGATATTAAGTCCTCGTGGGATCGATATTTTTATACTACTTGAACGATACGTGCGCTCGCGTTATACATGTGTGTTTACGCCGGTCAAGTTTTTGGCGCCGTTGCTAGGGACTTATTTATCTTTTGCTATTAGTTTAGAGGTTAGATACCTTTACTTGTATCTAATTTCTTTTTACTTATTATTTTTGTTTTCTTGTGTTACAGGTTTTCAGAAACTACATGAGACGAACCAGAAGCTTTGAACTCCGACCGCTTGACCCAGAAATTGAAAGAACCATCAGACAGTTGAGAAGGGAAATGTGAGAAGGCCAAGAAGCTTTAGTCAACATGGAACCTGAACCTTTGGAGGTTGCATCACCAATACCCATTCGAGATAGAACCATTCCGGTGGTTGACAGACTCATTTCATGTATTGTACTTCCTTCCTTACCAGCAAATGCGGGTGATATTAAAACTTGCATTCAGATGATTCAGCAGACATTTCAGTTTGGAGGAAATGCAACTGAAGATCCTAATGCTCACATCAGCAACTTCCTGGAAGTTTGCGGCACTTTCAATTACAACTGAGCATCAGAAGAAGCAATGAGACTGCGTATTTTTCCATACTCCTTGAAGGACAGAGCTAAAGCTTGGCTACATTCATTACCAGCTGGTTCCATTACAACTTGGAACACTCTAGCCACCAAATTCCTTGCAAAGTACTTTCCACCAGCCAGAACAGCAAAACTGACTAATGACATCACATCTTTTGTACAACAAGATTCAGAATCCCTTTACGAAGCTTGGGAAAGGTACAAAGATTTGCTCCGGAAATGTCCTCACCATGAGATTCCAAAATGGCTTCAAGTCCAAACTTTCTATAATGGACTTTCTGGACTAATGAGAACCACAATCGATGCTGCTGCTGGAGGAGTATTGATGGCAAAAGGAGAAGATCAAGCCTGGGACCTAATCGAAGAAATGGCCAACAACAATTCCTTATGGCCAACAGAAAGGAGCATGATTCAAATAATTGCAGGAATTTATGAAGTTGGAACCAATATAGCAGTCAACACAAAGCTGGATCAGATATGCAAATTCATGGAGACTCTTACCACTGGATCCACAAGTTCACCATATGGAGGAGCACCAGAACCAAACCAACTTGAAGAGACGGTGAATTATGTCAACAATTTCAACAGACAGGGGAACAATCCATATTCCAACACCTACAACCCAGGGTGGAGGAATCATTCTAATTTTTCATGGAGCAATAATTCAGGGCAAAAGAACTATCCACCACGTGGATTCCAGCAACAGAACAAAATCCAGAAGCAGACAAATGAACCAGTGATGGCAGAGATGTTAGCTCAATTAAAAAGATATGAAGCTATGATTCAGAGCCAATCAGCTTCCATCAAAGCACTGGAGAATCAAATCGGACAACTAACTAATGCTCAGAGTTACAGACCGCCAGGTAATCTTCCCAGCAACACAGAACCAAATCCAAGGAACCGAGGGAAGGAGCAATGTCAAGCTATTACATTAAAGAGTGGTACTGAGATCAACAAAGATGTTGGAATCAAGGCAACAATTGAAGAAGTTCCAAAAGAAGCAGTTCCACAGATGGAGGAAAAAGAAGCAAAGGAAAAAGAAAAAGAACAAATCACTCCACCACATTTTCCTCAGCGTCTTCAGAAAAACAAACTGGACAAACAGTTTGTTCGTTTCTTGGAGATTTTCAAAAAGCTGCACATTAACATACCATTTGCAGAAGCCTTGGAATAAATGCCCAGCTATGTAAAATTCATGAAAGACATTCTTTCACGAAAACGAAGATTGGGAGATTACGAGACAGTAGCTTTGACAAAAGAATGCAGTGCCATCATTCAGAGGAAACTTCCCCCGAAGTTGAAGGATCCTGGCAGTTTCACTGTACCATGCACCATTGGAGAACATTACATCGGTAAGGCTTTATGTGATTTAGGTGCCAGTGTTAATTTAATGCCTTTTTCTATTTACAGGAAACTACAAATTGGAGAAACAATGCCTACCTCGGTATCTTTGCAACTTGCTGATCGATCGCTCGCATTTCCAAGAGGAGTCGTTGAAAATGTGCTTGTCAAAGTTGACAAACTCATCCTTCCAGCAGACTTCATCATCCTTGACATGGAAGAAGACAAAGAAGTACCTATCATTCTTGGGAGACCATTTTTGGCTACAGGTAAAACTGTGATTGATGTGCAAAAAGGAGAACTAACCATGAAAGTGCAGGACCAAGAAGTGACATTTAATGTTTTCAAAGCCATGAAATTCCCGAGCGATGAAAAGGAAGAAGAAAAATGCTTCAGAATTGATGTTGTTGATAGTATTGTTCAGAATACTGAGTCAAATCCCACATATACACTTGAAGCTTGCATCACCAACATGACTGACATTGAGCTAGATGCTGAAATCCTGGAATGTATCAACTACCTTGACAAACCATTCCGATTCAAAGCAATACCACCAGTTGAAAGCTTGGAACTTCCAAAGAAAGATCGAATAAAGCCTTCGATTGAAGAACCACCGCAGCTGGAACTAAAGTTACTTCTGAGCCATCTCAGGTATGCATTTCTTGGAAACTATTCTGAATTACCTGTTATTATTTCTTCTTCACTAACATTGGAGCAGGAAGAAAAGCTACTGAGAGTGTTACGAGAGCACAAAAGAGCCATTGGCTGGACTATAGCAGACATTTGAGGCATTAGTCCATCATTTTGCATGCATAAGATTCTGATGAATGATGAGTACAAACCCACAGTGGAGCATCAACGAAGACTCAATCCAATCATGAAGGAAGTTGTGAAGAAAGAAATCTTCAAATGGTTGGATGTTGGCATCATTTACCCTATCTCAGATAGCACTTGGGCGAGTCCTATGCAGTGTGTGCCAAAGAAAGGAGGAATTATTGTGGTCACCAATGAAAAGAACGAGCTGATTCCAACAAGAACAGTGACTGGATGGAGAGTATGTATGGACTACAGAAAGCTGAATAAAGCCACGAGAAAAGACCATTTTCCGCTACCATTCATTGATCAGATGTTAGACAGACTGGCGGGACATGAGTTCTATTGCTTTCTTGACGGATATTCAGGGTACAATCAGATTGCTATTGCCCCAGAAGATCAGGAGAAAACCACATTTACATGTCCCTATGGTACTTTTGCTTTCCGCAGGATGCCATTTGGATTATGTAATGCCCCCGCCACTTTTCAGCGTTGCATGATGGCTATTTTCTCAGACATGCTGGAGCAAAGTATGGAGGTATTCATGGATGACTTTTCTATGTTTGGAGATTCTTTTGACCATTGCTTGCAAAATTTGGAACATGTATTACAAAGGTGCGAAGATACAAACCTGGTACTCAATTGGGAGAAATGCCATTTCATGGTACATGAAGGCATTGTTCTTGGACACCGGATCTCACAAAATGGAATCGAGGTAGACAAAGCAAAGATTGAAACAATTGAAAAACTACCTCCACCAACATCTGTAAAAGGGATTCGAAGTTTTCTCGGACATGCAGGTTTTTACAGGAGATTTATCAAAGACTTTTCCAAGATTGCTAAACCTCTTTGCAATCTTCTGGAAAATGATGTGCCTTTCAACTTCACCAAAGAATGCCAGGAAGCTTTCGAGATCTTAAAACAGAAGCTGGTCTCTGCCCCCATCATTGTAGCACCAGACTGGACCCTTCCATTTGAAGTGATGTGCGATGCTAGTAATTTTGTTGTAGGTGCAGTTTTGGGACAACAAAAAACAAAGATTTTTCACACCATTTACTACTCCAGCAGAACTTTAAATGAAGCTCAACTCAACTACACAATCACTGAAAAGGAGTTGCTCGCAGTTGTGTATACTTTTGACAAATTCCGCTCCTATCTGCTGGGTCCCAAAGTGGTGGTCTACACAGATCATTCAGCAATCAAATATCTGATCACAAAGAAAGATGCCAAACCCAGATTAATCCGTTGGATACTTCTTCTGCAAGAATTTGACGTGGAGATTCGAGACAGGAAAGGGATAGAAAACCAGGTGGCAGATCACTTATCGAGGCTCGAGAATGGAGAAACAGCTGGCAAAGAATTATCAATCAAGGAAACTTTTCCAGATGAACAGCTGTTTGCCATGAAACAACAGGAAGTCCCTTGGTATGCTAACTATGTCAACTACATTGTGTCAGAAAAATGGCCGTTGGAATGGACAACTCAGCAACGGAAGAAGTTCTTCAAAGAAGTCAAGCATTATGTCTGGGATGAACCGTACCTGTTTAAATGTTGTGCTGATCAATTATTGAGACGGTGTGTTCCACAGGAGGAGGTCAACAGTGTTTTGCAGCACTGTCATTCATCACCATATGGCGGACACTTCAGTGGGAACAAAACTGCAGCCAAAGTCCTTCAATCAGGTTTGTTCTGGCCGACTCTTTTTAAAGATGTTTATCTTTTCGCTTTTCAATGTGACAGGTGCCAGAGAACGGGGAATATTTCCAGGAGAAATGAAGGACCATTGCAAAACATTCTGAAAGTAGAGATATTCGATGTGTGGGGTATTGATTTCATGGGACCCTTTGTTCCATCATTTGGAAACATGTACATCCTAGTTGCTGTAGACTACGTCTCCAAATGGGTTGAAGCAATTGCACTACCATCCAATGATTCAAAAGTGGTGATCAAATTCTTGAAAAAGAACATTTTCACTCGGTTCGGAACACCTCGAGCAATCATTAGCGATGGTGGCTCACATTTCTGCAACAGATACTTCGATGCACTCCTATCCAAATACGGAGTTACTCACAAGGTTGCCACTGCTTACCATCCATAGTCAAATGGACATGTTGAGGTTTCAAACAGGGAGATCAAGAGAATCCTAGAAAGGACCGTTGGATCAACAAGGAGGGACTGGTCTACAAAACTGGATGACGCATTATGGGCCTACCGTACAGCTTACAAGACACCTATTGGTATGTCCCCATATCGATTGGTGTTTGGGAAAGCATGTCATCTGCCAGTTGAGCTTGAACACAAGGCGTACTGGGCACTGAAGAAGCTAAATCTTGATTCACAAGCTGCAGGAGAGAAAAGACTTCACCAACTCAATGAATTGGAGGAATTTCGCCTACAGGCTTATGAGAATGCCAGATTATACAAGGAAAAGACAAAAAAATGGCATGACCGAAAAATAGTGCACATACAGTTGCAACCAAGTCAACAGGTGTTGTTGTACAACTCGAGGTTGAAACTTTTCCCTAGAAAGTTGAAATCTAGGTGGTCTGGACCATTTGTGATCACTCAGGTTTTACCATATGGAGCTGTTGAGTTATTGGATCCCAATACCAACAACACATTCAAAGTTAACAGTCATCGTGTCAAGCACTACTGGGGAGAATCATTTGAGCGACAAAAAGAAAGTGTCACACTTTCAGATCCAGCATAAACTTTTGAGAGTCACGTCTAGCTGACGACGATTAAACTTAGCGCTCGCATGGAGGCAACCCATGCAATTTTTGTATATATTGTGATGATTGGTGTGATTTAATTTTATGTGTTTAGTTTTTGCAGATTAAGTCATTTCAAGATGGAAGAAGCTCTCGCAAATCTTCACAAGCAATTTCCTTCTCTCCCTCAAAAATCTCTAATGAAAGTTTACAAAGCTCGCTTGGAACGGATGAGTTTATTGACAATCCATGGTATTCCTAATGATATTCGTTGGGTAATTGAAGCACGAGTCCGATTGGCAGGTGAGTCTTCTGACTCCTTTATTTCACATCTGCCTGGTTTTGGAAGAAGCACTTATGCAAAGAAACGTAGAGCTAAGCAAATGGGTGTTTGTTTCAAATGTGCACGAATTAAGTGTAACACTCGTTGTCGTTCTTTAGGAATGGTGTCTGATAATCGCGAAGACAAAATTAAATTCATTAGGGATGGCTTGAGTAAGGAGTCTGTGGATGAAATATCTTCAACTCTTGAGATGCATCCCAGTGGATATGTTCATATAGCCATTCGCAAATTACATACACAATTTCAAAAAGAAAGACAACTGTTAAGTCTCGGGAATCTGACTCAAAAAGACCTTGTTTGCCAATTTATAAGAAAATTGGATGGGAAGCTTGTCCCTGACGCATAGACGTCAATCAAACCGTTACTTTTCTTGTAAATATTATATCTCTTTGTCTTTTCTTAATAATTATAATTTGTTTTGTTGTATTTTCTCCGACAGGATCCAGACCTTTTTGACTATCACGATAATATTTCGCTACTAATCGTCCTCTGGAAGATACTTGTGCTATTATTACTCACCTTTTTTCAGGTACTATAAATTCAGCCCGTCATTGCACTTTTGAAGGCATCCAGAGTTGAAAAAGAAATACATAAAAAATGGAAGCCACTTCAAGAAGACGAGTTAAAAACATCTGTGTGTTTTGCGGTAGTAGTGTTGGAACTAAACCACAATACATAGAAGCGGCACTGGAATTGGGTCGAGTCTTAGCTGTAAGAAATATGCACTTAATATATGGCGGAGGCAATCTCGGACTTATGGGGATCGTTTCAAAGGCTGTAAAGGAAGGAGGCAGTCACGTTTTGGGAATCATCCCAAAACCCTTGGCAGAGGCAAATCTTATTGGGTCATCAAATGGAGAGGAACTGATCGTGCCAGGTATGTCTGAACGACTGGTAGAAATGATTAACCGTGCTGATGCTTTTATCACTTTGCCTGGTGGCTTGGGTACATTGGAGGAAATTTTTATAGTTCTATCTTGGGCGAACCTGAAAACACCAGAAACCGCTTGGACTGTTTAATGTTGATGGATTTTATGATTTTCTTTGTGTGTTTCTTGATGATGCCCGAAGAAATGGGTTCGTGTCAAAACCTATGAAAGAACTCCTCTTCACTGCCAGAACTGCTCCGGATCTAATAGACCAACTCATAGCCTATGAACCACAAGTTGACCCTATCATTTCAAAGATAAATTGGTCCGAGGACGATCGTGGTAAGAGGCGTCGGGTTAATCTGGATCTTAACCTTTAATTTCTTGTAGAATTTCAGCTAATCAGGTATTATTTTCTAAACTCTTCTTCTACTGTTTAAGACATTGGGGACAATGTCTCATTTAGGTTTGGGGGAGGAATTAATTGATCAATACCTTGTTTTTAGTTGTGTGTTGTTTTATTTTTAGTCCAAATTCTTCGAAAAATACAAAAAAAAATGAAAAATTTTCAAAAATTACAAAAAATTTTGGCATTTTTGTGTTTTTATTTTTGACTAAAAAGGTGAAATTGGTAAGAGATAGCTGAGTAAGGAGTTTCCACTCCTGAGACGTATCTCAAACCTAATTCGAAACAAGTTAATTTTTTTTATTTCTTTTTGAATTATTTAATTTGTAAATTCTCCATAAAATTGACTAAAATGAATCTTCATATGCTCAGTTGACAGATATTATCAACATACATGGTAACATACGGACATGAGCTAAAATTGAAAAGTTTGTAATATTCAGTGCTCTAGTTTAATTGGAGGAAGCATCTCAAAAAGCAATGGAGTAAAAAAAAAAAAAAAAAAAAACGTCTGAAATCTGAGTTATTAAGTCTGTAAGGGTGTTTTGACACCTAGTGCCCTAAAACCAACTGGTTTGGGAGTCACTGGCCCAAAGCTCGTTACATGGATCAAAGATGCTGCAAAAAAAATATATCTGAAGTCTGAGTAATTAAGTCCGTAGGGGTGTCTTAACACCTGGTGCCCTAAAGCCAACTGGTTTGGGAGCCACCGACCCAACACTCGTTACATAGACAGAAGGTATTGTATATAAATAAAAAATAGAGAAAAATCAAAGAAAAAAAATCAGAAAAATCCGAAAAATTATTCCATTGCTGCGAAAAGGTGTGAATTCTGATAAAACTTTAGGACAAAAATATTACTCTCTTATCAACTGCACTTATGACTGTTGTGGGCAAAAATGAGTTGTTTAATATTTTGTTGGCTGTTTATATGGAGAATGGTAAAAATAATCGGAGAGAATTTACTTATTCGGTAATTTAGAATGAAACAAAACAACTAGTAACTTGGAGTATAGAAGTGTCACCTGATTAGTCACTAACATCTTTATTCTCTTTTCGCTTGTCTTTTTGCTTTTATGTGCATTAGTTTTATTACCTGTTTACTTTTGTAAGATGTTTGTGGGTATCATTGCTGTAAACCCTCACGAGACTACAACTCGTCCACAAGGGACACCTAGGGGTTTAAAGGCTTGTTGCATATGCTAAATGCAACCGTGATCCCTACGAAAGTGGCTTAGTTTAATTTTATTTATTTTGTTGTTTTGCTCGAGGACTAGCAAAATGTTAGGTTGGGGGGGGTGTGATGAGCGGAAAAATATCAATATTTACCGCCTCTTTACCTTAATATTTTATTTAGTTTCTCGGGTTTGATGAACTTTTTGAAGTGTTTTAGTTTATTTTGCAGATAAAATAATATCGGGTCTCAATGAAATCATTTAGGATGAAATATGGGTCAAATAATGGCAATTATTGTACTTGATATTTTAATTTTGGAGATTGGAAACTTGAAAGGGCGTTTTGACGAAGTGCAGTTTTGGAAATTCCAGTTTTGCGCATCTGTCGTATTTTGGGCATAACGTTTTACTCAGATATCGGATTGAGCTGATTCAAGTTCCAGATTAAATAAGACTCAAAGATCTACAACTTTGAAAGACAAAATAATTTCGAATTCTGAAGATTTCATGCCCGAAATTGATGAACCATCCAGAAGTGTGTAGTGTGTAATTATTAAAGTCACTTTCAATCATTTTCAAAGCAAAAAATAAATTAATAATAAACAATAAAAATTATCAAATCATCACCAAACATGATAAGAGATTAGTGGAGCAATTAATAATGGATTTGGTGGAGCAATTAGTGGAGCAATTAATAATTGATTTGGTGGATGATTTGATGGAGGCAAAATTTTGCCTATAAATACCAAGCCATTTCATTTGTAAAATTCATACTTTCTTCTAAGGAATTCCTTAAGAATACTAAGAAGATTGTATTTTGTTTGTTTATTTACAGCTTTCAGTAATTAATTTCCGCTTTCGCACTTTCTTTTCTTTACTTTTCAGTTTTTAGTTTCCGCAATTTATTTTTACGCACAATACTTTTCTTTATTTAATTTTCAGTTGCTGTAAACCCTCACGAGACTACAACTCGTCCACTAGGGACACCTAGGGGTTTAAAGGCTTGTTGCATATGCTAAATGCACCGTGATCCCCACAAAAGTGGCTTAGTTTAATTTTATTTTTATTTTGTTGTTTTGCTCGAGGACTAGCAAAATGTTAGGTTTGGGGGTGTGATGAGCGGAAAATATATCAATATTTACCGCCTCTTACCTTAATATTTTATTTAGTTTCTCGGGTTTGATGAACTTTTTGAAGTGTTTTAGTTTATTTTGCAGATAAAAATATATCGGGTCTCAATGAAATCATTTAGGATGAAATATGGGTCAAATAATGGCAATTATTGTACTTGATATTTTAATTTTGGAGATTGGAAACTTGAAAGGGCGTTTTGACGAAGTGCAGTTTTGGAAATTCCAGTTTTGCGCATCTGTCGTATTTTGGGCATAACGTTTTACTCAGATATCGGATTGAGCTGATTCAAGTTCCAGATTAAATAAGACTCAAAGATCTACAACTTTGAAAGACAAAATAATTTCGAATTCTGAAGATTTCATGCCCGAAATTGATGAACCATCCAGAATGTGTTGTAGTGTGTAATATTAAAGTCACTTTCAATCATTTTCAAAGCAAAAAATAAATTAATAAATAAACATAAAAATTATCAAATCATCACCAAACATGATAAGAGATTAGTGGAGCAATTAATATGGATTTGGTGGAGCAATTAGTGGAGCAATTAATAATTGATTTGTGGATGATGATTTGATGGAGGCAAAATTTTGCCTATAAATACCAAGCCATTTCATTTGTAAAATTCATACTTTCTTCTAAGGAATTCCTTAAGAATACTAAGAATTGTAATTTGTTTGTTTATTTACAGCTTTCAGTAATTAATTTCCGCTTTCGCACTTTCTTTTCTTTACTTTTCAGTTTTTAGTTTCCGCAATTTATTTACGCACAATACTTTTCTTTATTTAATTTTCAGTTGCTGTAAACCCTCACGAGACTACAACTCGTCCACTAGGGACACCTAGGGGTTTAAAGGCTTGTTGCATATGCTAAATGCAACCGTGATCCCCACAAAAGTGGCTTAGTTTAATTTTATTTTTATTTTGTTGTTTTGCTCGAGGACTAGCAAAATGTTAGGTTTGGGGGTGTGATGAGCGGAAAATATATCAATATTTACCGCCCCTTTACCTTAATATTTTATTTAGTTTCTCGGGTTTGATGAACTTTTTGATGTGTTTTAGTTTATTTTGCAGATAAAATAATATCGGGTCTCAATGAAATCATTTAGGATGAAATATGGGTCAAATAATGGCAATTATTGTACTTGATATTTTAATTTTGGAGATTGGAAACTTGAAAAGGCGTTTTTGACGAAGTGCAGTTTTGGAAATTCCAGTTTTGTGCATCTGTCGTATTTCGGCATAACGTTTTACTCCGATATCGGATTGAGCTGATTCAAGTGCCAGATTTAAGAAGACTCAAAGCTCTATAATTTTTAAAGAGAAACTATTTCTAATTCTGAAGATTTCATGACCGAAATTAATGAACCATCCCGAAGTGTGTAATGTGTAATTATTAAAGTCATTATCAATCATTTTCAAAGCAAAATATAAATTAATAAATAATTAATAAAAATTATCAAATCACCACCAAACAAGATAAGAAATTAGTGGAGAAATTAATAATGGATTGGTGGGAGAATTTGATGGATGATTTGATGGTGGCAAAATTTTGCCTATAAATACCAAGCCATTTCATTTGTAAAATTCATACTTTCTTCTAAGGAATTCCTTAAGAATACTAAGAAGATTGTATCTTGTTTGTTTATTTATAGCTTTTAGTAATTAATTTCCGCTTTCGCACTTTCTTTTCTTTACTTTTCAGTTTTTACTTTCCGCAATTTACTTTTACGCACAATACTTTTCTTTCTTTAATTTTCAGTTTTTACTTTTCAGTAATGAGGAGGTAACTCCCCTTTTGCTGGGGTAAAAGGTAAAACTTTTATTATTAATATTTAGATTAATCTCCTTTAATTATAATATATAAACTAGTTAAAACCTGACTTAACGAGGATACCGCCATATTGGTCGGTTGATAATTATTTAAATTGGTTTTAACCTGACTAAACTGGATACCGCCTGATTGGTCGGTTGGTAATTAATTATTAATTTGACTTAATCTGGATACCGCCTATATGGCTGGTTGGTAATTATCATGCAAAGTTAATATATTATATTAAGAGAGATATCTAAAATAAAAGTAATAAAAGTGGATCCTTTTACCTCAGCATTCTCTTTTATTGTACTTTTACTTTATTTAATTTCCAGCAATTTACTTTTCAGCAATTTACTTTTCAGCAATTTACTTTTCAGCAATTTACTTTTCAGCAATTTACTTTCAGCATTTACTTTTCAGTAATTTACTTTCAGCATTTACTTTTCAGCATTTAATTTTCAGTATTTAATTTCAGCATTTACTTTCCGTCATTTACTTTTCAACAATTTACTTTTCAGCTTTTACTTTATGTCTTTTACTTCAGCATTTTTATTTTATGTCTTTTACTTTTAAGTTTTTACTAGCCCTAGTTATGTGTTAGTTATCTGGGGGTGATGAATTCTAATATCATCGGTTTATAATGAGTTATTTTATAGTTTGGGTAATTTAAAGGTTTACTTATTAAGTCTTAAGCTTAATGCTTCTTGTTGTCTGATCACCAATAAGATTGATGTGTGGTAAATCTAAAATGAACTAGATATAGGGATTTTAGGTTTCAGCCTTATACTTAATAGCCCACGATCTTCCTTGAGGAGATAACCCTTTAATAGATTTCCTTACAGGATAGACATATACCTGTCGGGCGGGGGTAGCCATAATTGGAACTTAAACTTAATGAATCCAGATAATTTGGTTGACATTTATTTATTGAGTCTTAAACTTAATGCTTTTTCATTAACTGGCCATTAATAAAATTGATCTGGTAAATCTAAAATGAACTAGACATAGGGATTTTAGGTTTCAGCCTTAGACTCAATAGCCCACGATCTTCCTTGAGGATAGATAACCCTTTAATAGATTTCCTTACATGATAGGAATATACCTGTCGGGCGGGGGTAGCCATAATTGGGACTTAAACTTAATGAATCCAGATAATTTGGTTGACATAGACATATGGTTCAATTGGGTTAAACTGGGTATTTGTGTCTGACCATCGACAAAGGCTTACACATAATTTAGTGTTCCAGGTTAATAAATCAATATATTACCCAACTTTAAGATAACCACTTCATCTTTTAAATGATATTGAAAAAAATCACAACCCTAGATAGTTTTTAATATTGAATTTTCTTAAAACCTATTTTCGACAAATTTGTTTACTTGCTTTTAAATTTAGAATCGTCACCATTTCAAATCAATCAATCAACTTGTTAGATATTAGTAATCATTTGACCTCATAAAATTAATAGTTTAGATATTAAGTCCTCGTGGGATCGATATTTTTATACTACTTGAACGTACGTGCGCTTGCGTTATACGTGTGTGTTTACGCCGGTCAATAACGGGATAGGAAAATTACCAAAACTGGACGAGAATGGCAAAAACTATTATTTAATTAGTGGATATTACTAAATTGTCACCATAGAGTCAGTCGCCACACTCCGGGTATGCTTGGTAGAAAAGCCCGAAGCCCGGCTTAGGCTTAAATATTAATTAAAAAAATAAAAAATTCCTCTCCTCACGAGCCCATACCCAAAATTACCCTAATTTCTTTCTCTTCTCTTCGAAGCCTTCACAACCTCTGCCTCCTCTGCTCCTCACACACAGAGTCACATTTCAAATTTCTTTCAAATTTCAATCACCAATCTATTCGTCATCGTCATCGTCATCAGCTCGTTTTCATCACTTCATCATCGTCATCAGCTTCTCTTCATCACTTCGTCTCATACTCTCATCATATGCGCTTCGCCACTTCGTCTTGCCTTGTCTTCATCACAGGTGAAAGATAATGTAGCTAATTGGAAAAATTGAAACTGTGATTATACTCTGTGTCCTGGTGTTATCATATTCATACATTTATTTTTTCTTCTTCTTTTAAATTTTGTCGAAAAGATGTGAGATAGATTCTGGAGCAAAAAAAAAAAAAACTTGTGCCCTAAAAATATAAAAGTTAATAATCACAACGATTAAACCTTATATGTTGCATTAATGAACTCCATCATAGCAGAAATACCAGTGTACTGTTGAATATTGTCCCTTCAATTTCTTCTGTCACCTGCAAAATAAAATGCACTCACTGGAGAGTGATATGAGGAAATTGGCTTAATGTCTTTGTAGTTTGTTCTAAATGTTATGGTTTTGATTTTAGTTTAAACAAGATAAATATACATTGCATGAATTATAAGTTTAGTTGAATATAAATATACTTTGTTCTAAATTGGCTTACTGTCTTTGTTCTAAATGTTATGGTTTGGCTTACATTACATTATAAGGTGGTATGAATAAGTTTAGTTGATAGGAGAACAAAAAATGTGAACTGTGAAGGTAGATTTATTTTATATATGATTTGGCTTTCATTGATGTTGTTTATTAAGGTTGGACTTCTTGGTAATTGGTTAAAATTTTAGTTAAGGTTGGACTACTTGGGTTGCCATATTGTTTATTCAATTTTTTTTTCAAAATTTATTATGTCTAATTTGGAAGAATCTACGCCTATTCGGCCGCCAAATTCCCATGTTTTTCTTAATGGCTTTGAAGATGTATGCCGAGATAGTAATGAAGAAAATGAGATCCTTGATATTGAAGATGGAAAAATAGATGAAGATGGTAACAAAAGAAATGGGGTAGCATTAGAAAATATGGATAATAAGAGATGTCTGACATCAATGTTGGGATCATTTTACGAAGATTACTGTTGGTGGGAAATTAAAGGTCAAATATAATCACTGTGCCAAGTTATTAAGTGATATGTCTGAAAAAAGGTAACAGTAATTTAAATAGACACATCAAGAATTATTATACTAAAAAACAACCTAAGTTTGAATATACGGTTCAAAAAACTCATAATGTTATGAAGTAGGAAGATGAAATAACTTCTGTTGAGCTTAGATCATTTGATGTAAATATTGTCCGTCAAAAAATTACGTCATTAGTTATAAAGCATGAGCTGCCACTTAAGTTTGTTGAGTATGATGCTTTTAATGACTTGATGAGTTATTGCAACCCTTTGGTGAAGAAGATGTCCAGAAACACTTTAAGGGCTGAGCTTTTCAAGTTGTATAATTCAGAAAAGGTGAAAATTATGAATTTGTTAAATATTAATGATAGCAGGGTTGCTATTACAACTGACATGTGGACTGCTAGTAACCAAAAGAGAGGGTTTATGGTTTTTACAAGACATTTCATTGACAACTCATGGCATTTACAAAGTCGAGTCTTAAGGTAATTTAATTTTGTGTAAAATATTCTGTTTAACTTATTTGTTGAATATGCTAACATTTAATTACAAATATTATGTATATGTAGGTTCATATATGTACCAGCCCCACATATTGCTGAGTGTCTATCTCAAGTTTTAATTAAATGTATGATGGATTGCAATGTGGATCGAAAGTTGTCAACGGTGACTTTGGATAATTGTTCAACTAATGATGCAATGGTAGAAAGATTGAAGGGAATGCTTGCAACTGAAACTATGGTATTGGGTGGTAAATTTTTTCATATGAGGTGTGCAGCTCATATTTTTAACCTAATTGTAAAGGATGGTTTGACCGTGATTGAATGAGGTGTTGCAAAAATTAGGGAGAGTGTTGCTTATTAGAGTAGCACATTGAAAAGGATTGAAACTCTTATGATGTCTGCTCGTCAATCATTGATTAAGACTGAAAGAAAGTTGGTGATTGATTGTCCAACTAGATGGAATTCTACATTTGTCATGCTTGATATTGCAGTTAAGTACAAAAAAGTTTTTCCTCGAGTGTAACAAATTGAGCCTCATTATAAATGTTTGCCTTCTGATGCGGAATGGGAGATGGCTAAAAAATGCTAGAATATTTACGTCCATTTTATTTGTTGACGGAGATGTTTTCAGGTACGAACTATCCTACAACCAATATATTTTTTCCATTGGCTTGTAAAATGATGATATCTTTGATGGAGTGGCAAATGTCTCATGTTCTTCAAGTTAAACAAATGGCCTCTATTATGATTGCCAAGTTTGAGAAATATTGGCAAAAGATTCATGGGGTGTTGATTATGGCTATCATTCTTGACCCACGGTTTAAGATGTTGTTAATTGATTATTATTTTCCAAAGATTTATGGTGTGGGTGTTGCAAGCCAAATTATGAGAGCACGTCAACTTCTGAAGAGATAGTTAAATATTATGAAGCTAAGTCTGTAGTTGGTGGTGGTGAATCTTCTACTTCCGTTGTTCATCCCCATAATACTGTCACCGTTGATTCGTCTTCTTTTTTAGATTTATCTGACTTTGATTCTTTTGCCACTCAAAGCAATCATATGACAAGATCAAAGTCCGATCTTGAGAGGTACTTAGAGGAGCCTTTAGTTGCTAGAACTACAGACTTCAATATTTTGAATTGGTGGAAGACAAATAAAGGAAAATATCCTATTTTGGTTGAGATAACTAAAGATATATTAGCCATTCCTATTACGACTGTGGCATCAGAGTCTGTTTTTAGTACCGGGGGGAGACATTTGAGTCCACATCGTGCCAAATTAAATCCTGACACATTGGAAGCATAATGTGCACTCAAAATTGGTTATTGGCTTCTGAGCGAGGTATGAGACTTTAATGATGATTTCTTAATTAATTATTTTCTTTGATTTACATGTTTTAACACTTTTTCTCATTAGGTCTTATTCCTGAAGAACTTATAATTTCTGGGGAGGAACTGATGGATGAAGTGGAAGAAGACTTTGAGCCACAAGAGTTGGATTAATTTGATGTATTAGTTTGTGGCATTTGGATAATTGAATTGTTAGTTTATGGATGAAACATTGCAACTTGTCATGTATTTATTTGTGGTATTTGGATTGTTAGTTTATGGATGAAACATTGCAACTTGTGATGTATTTATTTGTGGTATTTGGATTGTTAGTTTATGGATGAAGCATTGAAACTTTTGATGTATTTATTTGTGGATTTTGGATTGTTAGTTTATAGATGAAACATTGAAACTTTTGATGTATCATGTATTTATTTGTGATTTTGTGAAAGTTTGGATTGTTAGTTTGTGGATGAAATATTGATTTTTTTTGACAAACATGCAAAACTGACCCTATAGGACGCATAACTAGTAAAAAATAAGATATACTAAGACGCATAGCTAGCATATCTTTTTTTTTTTTTGGACGGGCCGGGTTTGACCCGGGCCCAAGTAAAAGCCCGGCCCGGGCCAAATATTTTGCCATGCATAACTCCGGGAAAAAATTCGAATAGTAAGGAAAATGTTGTCAACACAACAGATGTCAGATTATAGTGTGTATTGTTCAAATTCAAATAAAGAAACATTCAATTCAAGCGTGAAGCGTCCCCTTCGGTACCCATAAATCTCCCCTAACATTATCAAGTGTTTCACCTTTCTCTCTGCACCCAATCTTTACATGGAACATTTTTTTAAAGCATCATCCTCTGTTTAATCAAAACAAACTGAGTATGTTTTCGACAAACCCGAAATGATTCAATTTATATAATGTGTCGTCGAAATAAAGAAATGGATTCTTGAGTTTTGTTGAAAAGAGATTAGATTTGATTGAAAGTTTTAATTTTTTATTTGTTTGTCAGGTTTGGTTTGGTTTTGTTTGATGGGTGCCTAATGAGTGGATTACAGAGAGAGAATGGCGGGCATTCTTTTTCAGAGATTTGGAGGAGAGGATCTTGAATCTTACTATCCAGTTCGACCCGAATGCCAAGCTGATGTGCCCAAGGTCCGTTTTAAAGCCCGGGTAGGTATTTTATATTGTTGTGTTCGGTTCAATGCATGAAGCTGTTTCTAGTTCTGTTTTAGTTATGCTTTGTATTTGGAGGAATTGGAATTCATTGGTTGTTCAGTTGAGAGTTTAATTGGGTAGGTAATTGGACGTCTTATTGTTAAATTTCTTGTCTTAACAGGCTGGGAAAACTCTTAGTGCAAGAAGGTGGCATGCTGCATTCTCTGAAGACGGTCATGTGGATATAGCGAAAGTGCTCAGACGCATCCAAAGAGGGGTAAGAATTAAGATTCTTCTACTTTTAGCTATGTTGATTTATTGGGTTGTACTAAATCCGTAATCTGGATCATAGAACAGTCAAAGGACAACATATATTGTTAATGAGGGTTCTCTAGCTAATTTGAAAACTTACTTAAGGCATAAGAATGATCCCCAATTGGTAAGAAATTGTAGTGTAAAAGTTATAATGATGTCATTTGCTGATTTTGTTTGTATACTATACTCTTTGTCAGCATGTAGGATAATCTTTTTGTGAACTGAAATGTAACAATTATTGTATGAATGGTATAGAGTTTTAACTTCCTACTTGACTTTTACGGCAGGGTATTCATCCTTCAATCAAAGGGTTAGTATGGGAGTTCTTGTTGGGTTGCTTTGATCCTAACAGCACCTTTGAAGAACGGAATCAAATAAGGCAACAAAGGAGGTAATGTCTTCCTCTAAATGGTAACTCTTCAAGTAGAGGTATGGTAAATCTGTTTAGACAATTTGGGGAAGAAATTGAATGCTCCATGATCTACTTCCCCATTGGTTTGAAAACTGATTATGATTGGACAATCAGATTGATGGAGACATTTATTGTCCTGGTGCCAATTTTTTTGATGAAATATTTGACAGACAACATTAATATACTATTAAGTTTTATATGTTATCAAATGTGCATTAGATCATCGATTATTTTTTTCCGAGAAATATTTTCTAATGGGTTTCTCATACACACATAAAACTGGTATGGATATAGTTATACATGAAATGCATGTATGTAAATATTCTTTCACAGTCATCATGCTGAACCATTTGATCCATTAATTATTTGCCTGTTTTCTGTTCAACCTTTAGTTTGAAGTTTGAGAGCATATCTCTGAAAGGACAAATAGTGGCTTTACACATCCCACTATGGCCTTGTGTTTATTTGATGCTATTGGTAGCAAGTTACTCCTTTGCTGTTCCTTTACTGAACATAAATATCTCACACCAATCATTTTAGGCAGCAGTATGAGGCATGGAAAACTGAATGTCAAAACATAGTTCCGATTATTGGTAGTGGGAAGTTTATTACAGAAGCTATTGTAACTGATGATGGCCAATCATTACAAGATTCAAACAGCAATTCGGAAGATCTGGGCTGGCATGTAAAGAGTGCTATTTCAGACAAGAAAGTGCTTCAGTGGATGCTCGGATTACACCAAATAGGTACATATGTAGTGCATAATTTTATTCTCAACTGAATTGGCATTCCTTTTTCTTTTTTGGCTTTAAAGGTAGCATTTCACCTTTGGCTGCTTGCACTTCATCAAAATGACGTCCCAATGTTCTTTTATTCACAAAGTGGAAACAAGCAGTCTAAAGTAATCACACAGAATGGAACCCGAGCATAGTTGTCAACTTGTACACTTGGGCATACTAGTGTGACAAGCCCCTGTTGCTATCTGAAACCTTGTCTATCACTGCAAAAATACTAAGACACAAATTGCGTTGACTACATGAGAGTCACTATTAGTTTCCTAACTCAATAATCTATATGATTTTGATTTTATTGCGTTGTTTATTGACTTATAAAAGCACTTAACAGAGCCAGTACAATTTGGTTTGTAGGTTTGGATGTTGTTCGAACAGATCAATCTCTTGTCTTTTATGAGAGTCAAGCTAATCAGGCAAAACTTTGGGATGTTCTTTCAATTTATTCATGGGTGGATAATGATATTGGTTATGTTCAAGGTGAATTAGCAGAAGCTGTATAATTTACTGCAAAATTGTAGTAATATCATTTTCAGGTGGTTATTTTGGTATTCTTTCTTGAGCAGGAATGAATGATATATGCTCGCCTATGATAATCCTTCTTGAAAATGAAGCAGATTCCTTTTGGTGTTTTGAGCATGCAATGCGAAAACTGGTATGGATAAATTTGATCACATTGTTGTCGTAAAAATTGTTGTGCAAGTGATTCCAGCCTCTATTATAACTTAATTGTCCATGGAATTAGTTTATATGAGTATGGTTGGTGAACTTGATCAATATTTTGGGAATTTTGCCTTGTTCTTTTTTTGTTATTTGCCCTGAATTCTCAGATTTCCATTCTTGAAATGCTCTTATAATTTGATCTCATTACTAAGATACTAAAGAATTGTCCTGCTCTGATAATTTTTTTTTGAATGAAGCTTCCATTTTAAAACTTAAAAACGGCTTCCCAGTTGAAATGAAATTCACATTTGTAATGCCATTATGATATCGATTTCGGCAAGTCAATGAAAATTTCACTCTATTGTGACTTACATTCCAATCCTGGAACAAGGTAATTGCCTATTGCATATACCTAATGCCACCGACAAGAGGTACTGAGTTTATTTTTTGTTTTTTATTGAAAAACAAAGTATACGAGTGAACTTTTCAATAAGCATTGAGGATTATGGTGTAACTTCCTTGACCTCTTTTGTTTAGGATCTTGGTAGAAATAATAGTTCACGGAAAATATAGATGGCAAAAAACAATTTATTTAACCTTAGAAGTCAATCATCAACGAAGAAAACAAAGAAAAATTAAATGAAAAAGCAAAAATTGGGATCAAAGAGCAAATTTACTGCCCTATTTGTTACCTATACGTTACAATTAGTTACCTGACAATTTCTCCCCCACATGTATGTTTGGGCAATGCCCTATTTGTTTTTGATAATTTGTTTGTGTGTTCATGTTATGAGCTTAGTAATTACTAGTTACTAATCAGAGCATTATGTAGTATTTTGTTATTTTGATTTGTGGTGTTCTCTACTTGATTATTTTGGTTTTATAATCATGAATGCATTTTATGTTAGTTTATTCAACATTTTGATATTTTATTCATATTGCATTTTGTTTTTAATTTTGTTTTTAATTTTTTAATTTTATTTTTTTAAGGAGGCTGCATTTAATTCTGTGGCCCTGAATGATTTCTTTATGGTTAATACATGTGATTTTCATTTTTTAATGGCTGCTTTTTTTGATAACAGAGAGAAAACTTTAGGACCAATACAGGTATGATAGGGGTGCAATCGCAGTTGAGCACACTCTCACAAATTATTAAAACAATTGATCCTAAACTTCATCAACATCTTGGTATGAGATTCTGTCCGCTTTCTCTGTCTCTTTTAAACATTTATGTTTTAATTTTATTTGCTGTAATTGCTTGGTTTAATTGAACTTACAGTGTACTTTTTTTACACTAGGCGGCTAATATAAACTATCCAGGAAGGTAAGCAAAGGAGTCAAAAAGATAAACTTTAATATTCCACTAGAATAAAAACTCTTTCCAATGTTGAGAGAAAGATGTCTCTAATATGGCTTCTTACGATGTGAAATCTATCGTGGGACTGATCAGATGTGTTAAAAAGATGCCCACTATCTTAAGCTAAATTACACTAATGACTAATGAGCATTTAATAGAAATGTTCAGCTAAAAAACAGATGATGGCAAGATTAGAGAAGATTGAAGATTGATTTGAGAACATGAAAGCTAATTTGCTTTCTGTCTCCTCTTTTTCTTGTGTTTCTCCTTCTCTGTTTTTTATTCTTTATTTTTCTTTATTCCCTTTTGCTAATTCTATCATTCTTACTGTTTGTTTTGCTGTCCTACATAATAAGTTGCATATTTCTTTCATTTGGCAGAGGAGCTAGATGGAGGAGAGTATTTGTTTGCATTTCGCATGCTGATGGTTCTGTTCCGAAGAGAATTTTCCTTTGTGGATGCATTGTATCTTTGGGAGGTAAGGAGAAACCATTTTACTTATTTGAATTTCTCCAAGAATTCGGTTCTGTTTTGTTAATTGGAAGCTCTATTCAGATCAATGTTTAATTTTTGGATTCTCATTTTTGAGTTTTTACTATCATAAGCTTCTTTGAGACGTAAGATAGATTGGTTTCAGCTTATGTGGGCAATGGAGTACAATCCAAATATGTTCTCATTATATGAGTCAAATCGAAGTACAAGTGATGGACATCAACTAAATGACAAGCTGCTAAAGCAGTGTGGCAAATTTGAGAGGAACAATGTGAAGACTGGACAAGCGGATAAAACGAGTGCACTTTCTGTTTTCCTTGTTGCAAGTGTTCTCGAGATCAAGAATAAGAAACTTTTGAGAGAGGCAAAGGGTCTAGATGATGTTGTCAAGGTCTCTCTCGTTCGCTCTCTCTCTCTCTCCCTCCCATTTTCCAGCATATGCATAGTTTTTCAGCAGTAATCTAATTATGGAACTCTCTTTCCAGATTTTGGCGGACATAACTGGAAATTTGGATGCTAAAAAAGCATGTAATGATGCATTGAAGATTCACAAAAAGTATCTGAGCAAGGTACTACTTTTTTTATCATTCCTTTCTTTGCTAAACATTCACACATACTCCTTTCTCTGTCAACATTTTTGAAATGCCTCAACAGAAAAATAAATAAATGAATAAAAACTGAAGAAGAGGAGGAGGAGAAATTACAGTATTTCTACCAAAGTTCATCCGACAAAGTCGCTTCAAAGTGTGATTATATGGTTATGTTGAGGTTATATATATTTATTAAAAAATGTAGATGTACTAATAAGTTATTGAATGCTTGTGAATGCAGACCAAGAAGTAGATGGGGCATGAGAGTATGTTAGTCTGCAAATCGGCTATCGTATCCCCAGTGTTTGGTGGTATTGGGCGTATGTACAATCTCCTGATTTTTCTGTGTGTTTCTGATAGATATCCCGTCTCTATTGCTAAAAGTAACCGATGGTGTTCGTGTTCAAGATTGTGATATGAGCTGGGTCTGCATTGTAACAAGCTTAAGTAGTTTGTGATATCCCTCTTCATCAATTGAGGACAAAACCTCATTTCATTCAAGCATTAAGGTTGCTTGGAGGTGGTGGTGATGGTGATGGTGCTGCTGCTGGCATTGATTTGCCATAGCAATAACACCTTGTACGGACGTGTCCTAGCAACATTCTGTGGCTGATTGTTGAATTCTTCAAATTTTCAATAGTCAATTCTTTAAATTTCAAGAATTATCTTATTTCATTCTCATTGTAATTAGAAACATATGAACAAGAAAACTAATCCACTTTATTTCTTTGATTACAATCCACTTATTGAGTTTCATGGTTTAGTATTTTGCTTGCTGCCCTGATAATTAATCCAAGTTTTCTGAATGGCAAATGATGCTTGCAATTAATTTAATCTTCTCTGAGGAAAAACAGAGGTAGGGTTGCATGTATCAGGACCTTCCTCGAATATATTTAGTGGGAGTCTTGTGCACTATGTATGACTTTTACTCATAATTAATCCACATAAATATTAGAGTAGCAGGAAGCACTAGTCCTGTATCGTCCTGTCCTATTAAAATTGCACCATATTCCCATCCTTAGTAAAGTCTTGAGTTCTCTAAGAGTTGAATATGTTAACGTATTTACGGCTTTAACGGGTATCGCAGCGGAGTGTGAAAAAATCGAATTTTTTCAATTTCAAAAATTTTTCTTTAGATTATTAAAATAAACTATTTATTAATATTGAATCCCAAAACCAAATTTAGAAATGTCTAAAATGTCTTTGGCAGAAATTTTAATCATTTTAGTCCAAAAGTGCCAATTACACATTTAAATGTTTCCAAAACACTACCAAAATGATTAGTATACATCTTATATACTTAATTACATCCATGAAATGAAAAGCCCCAATTTTAATATTAGGGAAAAACCCTAAATTATTTATTTAATCAAATTAACCGAATAACACTAAAATCAATTTTTAATCAAGCTTTAATATAAGCTTTCCAACATCCCAAGTGTTTCACCACAATCAGAAACATACAAGAACAATTCTAAGTTTTCATAAAGTGGCATAAAAACTCTAGAATGGTAACTTATCATTCTTTAACAATATTAAGCTATAATAATATTTATTAAGCTCAATGAATCACTACAAATGCATTCTAATTATCCAACGAGCTTCCAACAAACAAAACTCATATTTAAGAGGAGAAAAACAAACAATACATCATATGTATTCAAATAAAGCAAATGTAAACAATTTCCTAATGAAAAAATTAAGGAAACTAACCTTAAAGTTCCAATTCTTCAATAAATTATTTTAGGATTTGATTTCCCTAATTTTCTCTCACTTTGGGTTCTTTAGGGAGTTTTTTTCTTTTTCTATTAAAAAAGAAACAACAATTACTTGTTTAAATGGCCATATGATCGAGAAAAAGGGGGGTGTTAGGGAAATTTTTGTTTCAATAATTTTAAAACAAAATATCTACATCCACTAACATCTAACTAATGCCACATGTGCCCATTAAAATAAAACACATGTCATAAAAATATGACATATACTTATGTATATATAATTAATTAATTAACCTTTAACTAATCAATTCAATTAATTTAAATATATCATGTATTTTTACATTTACACTAAATGACAAAACTACATTCATGGATAACATGTATCAAAAAATATTTGAAAATTAATTAATGTGCATCTAATCAAATTATGTATCTAATATATATACACATTAATTTAGGAAATTACTGAATGCCTCCGCATGTGTAATTTTCGTTTTACCGTTAAACGATTTACGAATAATCGATATTTTTCGTTATAAGTTGCCCGAGTGCTGTACCAGTATTTTCGATTATGTGAGGCTCTCTAATTTCAGCTATATTCGTCATTGAATCCAATTCTGTGTCTATAATTCACCCACTCGTAAATTATGACGACCACAAATATTCTCGTTGAACCATACAAGTTGAGATCTTCGCATACGTATAATCCTTCCATTATAGGTATCCAGATAAATACTGAAGACAGAGATATAATCGTCAAATCTCATAAGGTATAATCTCATCGACGTATAGATCTGCGATTTTTCAATAACACTTATAAAATTATTTCCGCGCGTACCATGCCCATGGATTTGACAAATCATAATCTCATGATGTGGACACATAAATCATGTACGCATGACTGACAGATCATGATGAGAACCTTCCTGGAACAAGCCAAGTAAACCCACACGAGATTGAGTATGTTTCCAAGAAAGCCAAGGCAGTACAGAATCAAAACTCTAAATCTCTGAAGAGCAAGCAACTGAAACCTATTGTGCTAAAGGGGCACCACAAAGGGTTATGAGGCCTTTGATAAGCCAAAGTCAATGAGAACAAGTTGAGGGTTACTCAAGTCTCAAGAAAATAGTGATTTTTATTAAAAGATAGGTTCTCTTTGTTACAACGAATAATGTCTATTGAAATAGGTGGCTAACCCTAATTCTACTTAAACATAATAAAACCCTAGTAAAATAAATCTAATAACACATAAAAATCCTTCAAATTTTCGTGCATAGGCTTTCTAATTTAATTAAAGTTCAGTCCAACACTTAAACATCACATAACCTTAAAAAAATATAAAACAAAAAAACGTTATAGGGATACATTGCGTCTGTATTTATACCACGAAGGATTTCGAATTGGACTTTGACGTAAACTACAAAGTTGTAGATCCATGCGTCGTCTTTCCAATGAAGCTTGAATCACCAAAATTGGACATCGAATGAGAAAGTTACAGCCTAAATACGAAGACTGCGCAAATCCCACCACTACTAATACACCATTCGGAAATTAAATCCAAAATCAATCAAGGCAGCCCATGCACGTCTAAGACCCATTCTATTCTTGCCTTAGAAATAATAAAGCCTTCATATAAAGTCTCATGCATAGTCCAAACTCTAGAACCTAAGAAATCTTCCAAATCCACCAAAATGACCCAAATACACCAATCTGACCAAGCTATGCAATTAGCCACAACTTCAAGTTAACTTGGCCCAACAAACGGAGCTCATTCTGAATCACATCATTCTCCCTCTCTTGAAACATATTCGCCTCGAATCCGAACCCAGATCATAGATAAAAATGACAAGATCAATGTGATGATAATCCTGTAACAAAATAAAATAACATGGAAAAGAATAGTTAAGGTGAGCAAAAGTCAATAAAGGCAAGGAATGACTTTTTTCAATACTTTTCTCTTCCCAATTTATCCATTCATACTCTCATTCTTTACTCCACTTGCAACTCCAAAAAGATTCCCAACTAGATTCACATTTGAAACCTCATTTAAAACAAACTCAACATGCTCATGTCGCTTCCTCAAACAATGAACACATTCATCCACAATCTGATCACACTCTATATATTCGGCCATATGCACGTTTTGCACCTCATAACTCATGGCCTCACAACCAAATTCAGATTGCTCCATATGATATTGACCCTCAACAGTAACTTCAAGCACCTCATTGGCATCATGAACAACCAAATCATCATCACTAATGTTATCGCTCACATCAATATCATCACTATCATAAACATCATCAACCACCCCACTCTTATTCATAGAAACATCAACATGTTTCATTTCATTACTTAAGGCTACGCTCATATCCTTCTTCACTTTGTTGGAAGCTCTCATAGTAATATTTTAAACTCAGCAATCATATTCCTTCTCTTTGCTCACTCTTCTTCACTCATGTGCATGTACAACTCTTCCTTATAGTCCTCTTGTGGGGTTAAAGGAGCAAGCTTGATAATTTTTCCACCATACCTAAATTTATACATATTCCTATCTATATCATAAACTACTTTATTGAATTTATATCAAGGCTTACCCAATAAATATGTGTATGACACATAGGAACCACGTCACACACTACTTGGTCAACATATTTCCCAATTGTAAAACTTACGACAACCTGCTTATCAACCTCGAACTCTCCAAAATCATTCATCTACTTATAAGGTCTATTAAGAGGTATCAATAGTAATCCTAATTTTTCCACAAGGGTAGTGTTAGCTAATTTTGTGTGATTCCCTCTAGTAATAATCACATTTTATTATTGATAAGGCATCTCGTGCGAAAGATAAATACCCTTTTGTCCATCAGATTATATATATAAATCAACCATTTACTTGAAAGACACCAATAATGATTAAAGACTAAAACAAATCACTAAGAATACGAAAAAAACACAGAAATTGACTAAAAAACACATAAACCAAAACAAGAACACAAACTGAAACTGAAACTGAAACTAGACTGAATCTTTAACTAATATTTTTTATAGAGATTTTGAGACTCGATATATACACAGACAGATTTCGGCCAACCACTATAGAATTTGTCTCCTCGAGTACTTACAAATAAATATATTATGGGTCTCGTAGCCCTTTCTGGATTAAAACATATAGCTGTTTAAAGTTTGGTGCGCGGCTAGAAAATTCTGGACGATAAAACTGATTTTTTTTTGTTCGAATTTTATTTTTGGACTCTTATAACTCAAGAGTACAAGAAAATTATGCAAAGATACAAAATCAAGACAATGACTGAATTGAAGCAAGGTAAGAACGAAACACAAGACGTAAAAATCGATGGAAACAAGAGAAGAAAAAAACAAGAAGCAAAACTAAATGGAAATAAAAAATGAAACTATTTTTTTTTATGAACGAAACACAAATAAAATAAAAGGATAAAATTTGACCTTGGAACATTTTCTCTAATACCAACTGATGAGAACCTGCCTGGAACAAGCCAAACAAACCCACACGAGATTGAGATCGTTCTCAAGAAAGACAAGGCAGTATGGAATCAAAACTCTAAACTTCTGAGGAGCAAGCAACTAAAACCTAGAGTACTAATGGGGCACCACAAAGGGTTAACAAGCCTTTAATAAGCCAAAGTCAATGAGAACAAGTTGAAGATTACTCAAGTCTCAAGAAAATAGTGATTTTAATTAAAAGATAGGTTCCATTTGTTACAATGAATAATGTCCATTTAAATAGGTAGCTAACCATAATTCTACTTAAACATAATAAAACCCTAGTAAAATAAAACCAATAACACATAATATCCTTTAAATTTTCGTGCATAGGCTTTCTAATTTAATTAAAGTTCAATCCAGCACTTAAACATCACATAACCTTCAAAAAATATAAAACAAAAACAACTGTAGGGATACATTGCGTCCGTATTTGGACCATAAAGGATTCCGAATTGGACTTTGACGTAAACTACAAAGTTGTAGATCCATGAGTCTTCTTTCCAATGTAAATTGAATCACCAAGATCAGACATCAGAAGAGAAAGGTATGGTCGAAATACTAGGATTGCGTAAATCCCGCCACTGCTAATTCGGAAATTATGCCCAAAATCAATCAAGGGAACCCATGCACGTCCAAGACCCATTCCATTCTTGCCATAGACATAATAAAGCCATCATATAAAATATCATGCATAATCCAAACTCGAGAACCCAAGGAATCTTCCAAATCTACCAAAATTACCCAAATACACCAATCTGACCAAGCCATGCAATCAGCCATAACTTCAAGTTAAGTTGACCCAACAAACGGAGCTTATTCTAGATAACATCAGATCCTCTATAGATACATCACATGATATCATGAGCATCAGTCCACACCCAATGAAATGTGGAGGTCTAACCTAAAAAGGTCAAAGACGTGACTGCCATCAAAGTATGGAGGATAACCCATATATCCACTGTGGTATCTCAAGTCCAAAACCACTATGCTACTCAACTCGAGAAGATTTTTATTGATGCAAGCGTACCATCTATTAGGAATCTTACGTGATTTGTTCAGTGCTCATCCGCTATGAACACCTATATGTGTATACGAGTCTCCTCAGACTCGTGGCTCTCTGAGATAAACCACTGTATTCCGATATACGACATGTATGAGTCTCCCGGGTTTACTTATTGACCAAGAATGTAAACCTTGACAAGGAACTATTCAAGAATGATTCTGTTATAATATTTCTCAATGTCAATTTTAACACTTTTGTAATTACGTTATAACTTAATCATTCCTAGGTCTAATACGTCTTTACCATTTAAAAGAAATATATTGAAGAAACTGTATATTTCATTCATAAAAAAAATATTATTCATACACGTATTTATAAGAAAATACATGAGAAATTGGCATGCCGAGTACCAACTCGAATAATTTCTCACACTTACTCTAGTGTCAAAACTGATTGTATCTCATACCCATCGCCTATGTATGTGTATCAAATAACTTAGGAGGAATAGCCTTGGTAAGCGGATCTGCTACGTTTTCCTCACTCTGTATCTTGTATACGATAATTTTTCCACGCGACACAATCTCTCGAATTATATGGTATTTTCGTTCCACATGCTTCGACTTTTGATGTGCCTCGGGTTCCTTTACTTGCGCAACAACTACAATATTATCACAGTATAGAGGAATCAGATTCTCAATGCTTGGGACAACTCCCAATTCTGTGACAAAGTTTCTAATCCAGACAGCTTCTTTTGTAGCCTTAAATGCAGCAATATATTCTACTCCGGTGGTAAAATCAGCTGTCAATCCCTATTTGGAACGTTTCCAACTAACTGCAGCACCGTTAAGGGTAAATAAAAATCCCGATGTAGACTTTCTGTCATCCGGATCTGATTGGAAATCTATTTCTGTATACCCATTAACTTGTAGTTCTCTTTTTTCTTAAATCAAGAACTAATCCTTAGTGCCTTTAAGATACTTTAGGATGTGTTTAACGACCATCAAATGGTCATTACTCGGATTCGATTGATATCTACTGGTTACAATAATAGAGTGACTAATATCAGGTCGCGTACACAACATGACATACATGATGCTACCCAAATATGAAGCATAAGATAGATTAGACATTCTAATTTTCTCATCCTCAGTTTGTGGACACATCTTCTTTGAAAGATGTATACCATATCGAAAAGATATATTAACTGTTTTACAATTGCTGAAATTATACATTTCCAAGATCTTATATATCCATGTGGCTTGAGACAATCCTATTAGCTTATTTTCTCAATCACTATAGAGTTTTATGCCCAAGACATAAAAAGCTTCACAAAAGTCTTTCATAGATAAGTTTTTACAGAGAAAAACTTTCACGCCTGCATCATCCCGACATCATTCCCAATGATTAGAATATCATCCACATAGAGTACCGAAAACACCATCATATTCCCACTGACTTTTTTATATGTACATGATTCTTCTGTATTCTTAAAGAAACCATACAATCTAATAACCTCATCAAATCGAAGATTCCAACTCCGTGAAACTTGTTTAAGTCCATAAATGGACTTTTTAAGCTTACAAACCATACCCAAGTCTTGGCTGGATTCAAAACCTTCTGGTTGTTCCATATAGATTTCTTCGTCAAGAAATCCATTTAACAATGTCGTTTTGACATCCATCTGCCAAATCTCGAAGTCATGGTAGGCAGCTATAGCCAATAAATTCCTAATATACTTTAGTATCGCAACTGGTGAAAAAATTTCATCATAGTCGACACCAGATCGCTGTGTGTAACCTTTTACAACCAGCCGGACCTTGAAAGTTTCAACATTTCCATCAGGTCATCTCTTCCTTTTGTAAACGCATTTACAACCGACAAGAATGATTCCTTCCGGAAGATGAATCAAGTCATATACTTCATTTTGATGCATAGAGTCTAATTCTGATTTCATGGCTTCCTGCCATTTTATAGAATCGATGTCTAACATTGCTTCTTTATAAGTCCTCGGGTCAGTCTCTTCTGAAAAAACATATCAAGACCTCTAACCTGTATCAAAGACAAGCATTTAAGAGGTCTTATAACCATACTGGACCTACGAAGTGTGTGCATCAAATATCCTTCACCTTCTTGAATCTCATGTTCCTCATGTGGTTCTCCAGTTACAAGTTGAACTTCATCAAGTTCAACTTGACTATGATCACCTCCTTCAGCTAAAAATTCTACTTCTAGAAATTTAACAAAACGAGTTATGAACACATTTCGATGCTCATATTCATAGAATAAATATCCATTCGTATTGGAAGGATACATAACAAACCTAAATTTTTGCCATCGAGGCAAAAACTTATCTTACTACACCACTCTAACGTACGCAGAACAACCCCAAATCCTAACATAATTAAGTTTCAATTTCCTATCAGTCTATATCTGATATGTAGCCGTAGAAACAGCTTTAGAAATAACTATGTTCAAAAGATGAACCGCAATAAAGAGCGCATAGCCTCAAAGGTAATAAGGTAGATCTGTATAGCTCAATATAGAGCGAACCATATCCAATAAAGTTCGATTTATCCTTTCAGACACTCCATTGTGCTATAGAATACGAGGAGTATATTAAGTGAGAATCCCATTCTCTTTTAAATAATCAATGAACTCACCGCTCATATATTCACCACATCGATCCGATCGTAGGCATTTGATGAATTTTCCAATTTTCTTTTCCACTTCATTTCGAAAATCCTTGAACTTTTTAAAAGTTTTCGATTTATATTTCATTAAAAAAACATAACCATACTGTGACAAATCATCGGTGAAGGTAACGAAGTATGAATAGCCACTATGAGCAGTAAGACTCATGGGACCACATACATAAGAATGTACTAGTTCCAACAAGTCAGAAGCTCAATGTCCTATAACAGAAAATAGAGCTTTTGTCATTTTACCCCGAATACAAGATTCATAAGTCGGGTAAGGCTCAATAGTGAGATTCTCAATCAAACTATTCCTAACTAACTGGGTCAGGCATCGTACGCTAATATGACCTAACCTCATATGCCATAGATCAGTATTATTAATATTAGATCTACTTCGTTTATTAGTCCCAATATTAAAAATATCTCTATACGTATGCAAAATATAATGACCATTCTTATTTGGACATTCAAGGATATGAATATTATCTTTATCATATAAATACAAAGAATAGTTCTTAATATTTATACAAAAACTCTCTGTATCTAATACAAAAAGTGATATACTATTTGCCACACGTCCTGACACAAAATAACATACTCCCACTGAACAAGGGAATCTCATATACCCATACTAAAACTACATCTAAAAAGTTTCCACTCCCGAAATGCAACTGCATCACTCTAGGTTTCAGTTTCCTACTGTAAGAAACAGCTTCGCAAGGTAAAGAGATATCAATAATAGGAAAATTAAATATACCTGAAGCAGAAGCTCTATCTTTCTTCAACTGCGCAAGATATCCAAGACAATTACTCTTCCAGTGTCCTAACTTGTTACAGTGATGGCATGTGTCTTCAACATCTCTCTTGGTTTCAGTTTCACTATCTTACCCTGAGGAGCAATCTTTTTACCTTTCCTCTTCTTTCTTTTTCCCTTCCTGTGAGAAGATGCAGAAAGATAAGTCAAATTTTGAGTGCGAGTCAGAACTCCCTTCTTCAGATATTCCTTAGCAGTGAGCAGCATTCTATGCAACTCACTGTAGGAATAGTGAATCCTATGCATATTAAAATTCAACATAAACTGGTGAAATAAGCTCGGGAGCGAGCCTAGTATCAAACTACGCCCAAGTGTCATTGAGTGGAAAGTCGCATCACCTCAACTAATCGATCATATCAATCAAACAGTTCCACCGCCATTACGTGAACCAAGACTTGTTCTTGATTCATGAAAAGCTCCCTCAGGCGAGTGATCATGCTATACGTATCAGACATATCAATATATTGCCTCTTCAGCTCCTGAGTCAACAAACCAAAGAATAATTACCAGATTATATAGTTTCCTGCAATATCATATAAAATATCAAATAAGTCATGGATTTTTAATTTAAAAGATGTCTTCCCACTGAATCATGTAATAGTGTAATTCCCAAACAGAAAGTAATAAAATAATCAAATTAAATTCTACAGTAGGAAGAATATCCCAAAAAATATTCTGGCTCATAACTTTGGCACGTTCTTGCTTACGTATATTCATTAGGTAGGAAACCATTGTCAATCACAAATTAATGACTCATTATTTTCGGTCATGTTCATTTCTCGTTGTGACAGCTTTGACATGTTCACATGGAGGCATTTTCAAGGCTTAACATGTCAATGATAAACTCAAAATACTCATATAGTACTGACAACTTTGACACGTTCAGGATTTTCATTTTCATTTAAATTTATCTATATCTAAATATAACCGGTATAAATAAATTCTTATCGACCATATTCTCACAGCTTTGGCACGATCTCGAATATAGCCATAGAAATTTATTTATATCCGTATTGACAAGGCAGATAAAGAAAAATACATACAAACATACAAATTTCTTTAAAGCCTTATTAAAGGGGAATTTTCCACTAAACTTTCAAATAGATTAGTTAGATCTAATCTACGAAAACATGCATATATAGAATTAAGTTCAGATTACATTTCAAATATCAAGCAAGAATCATATCATGAATTAAGAATCAGACTGGCTCTGATACCATTTTGTTAGCGTATTTAAGGCTTTATCGGGTATCGCAGGGAAGCGTGAAAAAATTAATTTTTTCCAATTTAAAAAATTTTATTTAGACAATTAAAATAAACTATTTATTTAAAAATGAATCCCAAAATCAATTTTAAAAATGTCCAAAATGCCCTTGGCAAAAATAGGCTTAAAGTGTAAAATTTTACATTTTAATCATTTTAGTCCAAACGTCCCAATTACACATTTTAGTGTTTCCAAAATATTACCAAAATTATTAGTATACATCTTATATACTTAATTATATCCATGAAATGAAAAGCATCAATTTTAGTATTAGGCAAGAACCCTAAATTATTTAATTAATCAAATTAACCAAATAACACTAAAATCAACTTCAAATCAAACTTTAATCTAAACTTTCCAACATCCCAAGTGTTTCACCATAATAAAAAAAAAAATACAAGAACAATTCTAGGTTTTCATAAAATGGTATAAAAACTCTAGAATGACAACTTATCATTCTTTAACAATATTAACTAGCGGTCTTGGGGAGTTACGTCGTGCAAATCCATGACATTGGATTTGTGACATAATCCAAATTATTTGTGATAAAATTTTTATAATTTTTAATTAATTAAAATTATTTATGACATAATCCAATTTCATCAATTCAATCGGAACGGTTCAACCGATCGAATCAATGATCCATTAAATATTTTAGATTACCAGTTTAATCACTCGTCAGATTATGAAAACACAGGCTTGTGCGTCAATGCCTCAAGCAGAGAAGCTCAATACTAAAACCCCTTGAATGGGTGCTTGCGCTCTATGGAGGTACAAATCCAACCGATTGAGCCTCTTGCACATACGCTGCTATTGGGTTTATTGTTCGTGCTGGTTGCTATTGTTTAACTCATATTCTCGTGCAACCGTGTACGGAACAGAAAATCTGTCACCGCCAACTTGTAGTACTCTCTGAGAGTTTCGATTTGGCAGGTGGCTCGGGCCGTGAAATGAAACGAGGAGTCGGGATCGGGAGACCCACTTGCACACGTTCCTCTTTCCTTTCTCACCGTCACCGGTGGTTGTAAGGCCATCGCCGGCCACCTTCAGGCGCAGGTGGACTGGGTGCACCTTTCTGGGCTGTCGGCCAGCCTGTGGTGGCCAGCTTGCTGTTTGACGAGCCTTACGACGCAAGGCATCGTTTTTGGGGGAAGGGGAGGCGAATTGGGAGATTTGTGATGTTTTGCCATTTTCGCAATAAGAAGAAACTATGGCTATTTATAAGAATGTTTTTGAAAATTATATTATGACCCTCGAAAATTGCAGTTCGGTCCATGTCATAGGACTTTCTCGGAAATTCATATTTCTGAAACCCTTCCGATGCAAAATTTGAAAAGTGTTCAACACGAAAGTTGTTCATCCTGTAAAAACAATTCCGATGGTTGAAGAATCAACTCAATCGGAGTTCATTTGCGATTTTTATAGCTGAAACAAAAAACTTTTATGCGTATAACGATATAAATAGAAATCGCATAGCCGGTTCTCAAAACCACACGTTTTCCAACGCGATAAAGTTTCACTTTAAAACGCTTCGATGTATTTTCCAACACATAAAGTCTAATTTCTGAATATCATTCAGTTCCAAATTCTAAACTTCAATTCGGAAAGCTTCCAGAACCGTTCCAAAAAATATTCTGGATATTACAGAATCGAAACAGACCAGTTCTTAATTTTTTTTATAAAACCAAAATTTAAATTTTTTATAATTTTTAATTAATTAAAATTATTTATGACATAATCCAATTTCATCAATTCAATCGGAACGGTTCAACCGGTTGAATCAATAATCCATTAAGTATTTTAGATCAATCGTCAGATTATGAAAACACAACTTGTGGGTTAATGCCTCAGGCAGAGAAGCTCAATACTAAAACCCCTTGAATGGGTGCTTGCGCTCTACGGGGGTACAAATCCAGCCGATTGAGCCTCTTGCACATACGCTGCTATTGGGTTTATTGTTCGTGCTGGTTGCTATTGTTCAACTCTTATTGCTGGGATTCTTGCTAAATTAAATACTAATATTTTTAACTATCATGTATACTGATATTACTGAACAAAAGTAGTTAGTATCTATGTTATTTAAGAAGCAATTAATCCACGTTTCATTTTAAACCACTATTTGAGTTATTTTGATCCGACCGATTTTAATCGCTTTAAACCAACATTGATTTTTGGGAGATTGTGACCGTTTAATCGGCTGATTTTTTATTTCCCAAAAATCATCCGATTTCATTTTTAATTTATTTTTAGTTTTCCAATAATTTTTTTGGAGTTTTGATCTATGATTTTGTGTGAAAAAAGAAAATGATTCCGCTAAAAACAATGAAAAAAATGAGAATATATTTCAATTTTTAAAAAATTATTAGTATCTTTAATTTATTATATTTTCTTAAATAAAGATAATTTTTTCTAATTATATCAAAATGATCCATATTCATATTGACTTAATCAATGACTCTTAGATGATTTAGTCTTTTTTTTATCATAAATGAATGATTTTTAGTGTTTTTAAAATAAAAAATAAACGATTTATATTGAATTTCGGAAGATTTTAAGAAACAAATTGTATATTTTTTTTTTATTAGTAATCATATGAAATGTCAACTTTACCATGTTAGCGATATATTCTCAAGATGAATTTTGATGACGCAACACTAGAAGCCTTCAACACTCATTAGTGAGATATTATAAAAAGATGTCGAAGCACATTGATGATGAAGAACAACGAATGTGAAGAAAATCGGCAAAGGAAGAAAATCTTGTGTAATCCTAGTTTATGGCTCTCTTTGTAATGTGAGTTCGTTATTTAAGTCTCTAAGCTCATTTGACATATTCACATTCATATAGATAAGTTAAGATCATGTACAAAATGCTTTTAACCTTTAAATCCTGCATTTTGGAACTGATACCAGCATACTGGTCCCATTACCGGCATACCGGTGTCTATGCTCTATTTGCATGCTCGCGGAAACCGGCATAGACCATGCCGGTCCCTTATAACGGTCTACATTATGGTTTGTATTGTCGCGGAAACCGACATGAACCATACCGGTGTTCATACCGGTATCCATATCGGTAAGCTTAATTGTTTCATGCTCTAAAAAACCGGCACATATCATACCTGTAATTATAATGGTCATCCAATCGGCATACCGATCACTATACCGGTCTCATACAAGAATATTGGGACAACTTTCACTTTCATTATAAATAAGCCCCAAATTCGTTTTTGCCAATATCTTCAATCTTAATATAATTTCTACTAAGGCAAAAAACATAGATTTTCCTTCAACCTTCATCATCATACACTCTCAAACATCAAGTTCACACACTACACCTTCATATTACTAATAATGAACTTAGAACACTTGGGGTAAACAATTCACATCTTGAATCTTCATTATCTTTGTGAGTGACCAAATGATATTGTTGTTAATCTTCATATTCAAACAATTGAAGTTGTGAAATCTTTTTGTGAGTGAGTATACTCAAAACAGTGATTTGTAAGAAGTTTGTGAGTGAATCACAAAACTATCGGTCGTTACATGTGAGTTGATTATTTAAGTCTCTAAGCACATAGGACATATGCACATTCATATAGGTGCATTATGGTCATGTGAAAAATGCTTTTAACCTTCAAATCCTGCATTTTAGAACTGATACCAGCATACCGATCCCCTAACCGGAATACCGGTGTCTATGCACTATTTTCATGCTTGCGGAAACCAACATTGACCATATTGGTCCCTCATACCGGTCTATATTATGGTTTGTATTTTCACGAAAACCGGTATCCATACCGATGAGCTTAATTATTTCATGCTCTAAAAAACCAGAATATATCACACCGGTATTTATACCGGTCATCCAATCGGCATACCGACCACTATACCAGCCAGTAAATCGGTGTAACGTTTATATTTTCAAATGGTAATATTGTTGGACAATTATGACCAATAGCGTCACTATTTGTAAAAGACATTGTGGTTTTTGTACAAATTAACTATGTGACAATGGAAATTGCATTTTATCATTTTGTAATTTGATTACTTGAATATATAAATGATAAAAGTCCTTATGATTAGTTCCGGATTATTAGATATGAGACAATATCAATCCATAAAGGTTTAATCATTAAATATCCCTAGTCGTAGTATTATCGAGACTGGACATCGATAATGCGGAATAGACTAGTATTGCACTTGTGCGTGTTATGGAAGCGTAATAGCATAGTTCTTATATATTTAAGTATTAGATACTTATGCAAGTGTGATAGGAGGTTGTGTTTACCGATGATACGGAAACAGCTTCGCTCTGGATAGACCCCACAGAATCTCATTGGTAGTATGACTATGTGTCTATGGGAATCCGCTTCGAGGTAGGTGTATTTAGTCTTAACCTGAGACTTACATCGCTAGTACTTGCGACAATCAATTTGATTTGGTTTTGGTCATCCGGGACTTTAACAGGTTCTGTGTACGCCTCTTCTGGGTTTATTGAGAATCGTAGTGTATTGGGTGTGATGTCAAGATGGAAGTATCACTTCAGTCATATGGAGATGATGATCACGCAGGAATACAGAACTGGTACTCTACTATGTTGCAACCATCAGGATAATATGACAAGGTCATGATTATCCGATTAAAGAGACTAGTTGCTTGTGATCCGATATGCTTCGTACGGGGCAGACACTATTCCGGCCCCAGGCCTTGCATGTGACATCCGATACTGGATCGCAATACGCAATACTACGTATACTACGCCTGAAATAGATTATATATTCCTTTAAGAATATTTCTAGAGAATTGGGTAGGCATGGTGTTTTGCTAGAAGCCAACCATGTCTCGTAAATTGGTAAGAACGTAGTATGAGGTACTCACGTGTTCGGATAGTCCGACGACTGGATTTACTGCCAACATATCCAGGGATCTCATGAGTCACTTCCCGAAGATTCACCGATGACGTATGATTCGAACATAATTAATCTAGGATTAATTACGGAGAGATTTTATCTGGGATAAAATACTATTAGAAGAGAGAGAACGATTAATTTGGAATTAATCGATAAAATAATATATTCGTTATATTAAATGAAATTAGATTTCATAATGGAATTAAAATTGGATTTTAATTCTGACGAACGAATTAATTTAGAATTAATTCGCTAGCGACGTGACTAGTAATTTTACTAGGCATAATTATTTAATTAAATTTGATTTAATTACGTCGCAATAAAAAGTTCGTTAATTTGGAATTAACGAACCCGAGCCCGAAATGTGTTTGCGGCCCCACTCGGATTTTGAATTAAAGTGGGGCCCACATGTCACATCACTTGTCACTTTATTCACTTTTTGGTGATGGTATTTGGTGGGTATTTGTTAACTTGTAAAACACACAAGTCATCACTTTAACAAAATAGAAAAACTCTCTCTCTCCCCCAAAAAGCCACCATTGCCGTGAGCTTCACCAAGGAAAAGAAAAAATTGTTGCTTCTTTTTCTTTCAAGCTAGCACTTGAAGAATCATATAAGGTGATAGGGAAACCAATCCCAAGAGCTTGGAATCCATCTCAAAGCTTGGAGCTTGGACATCATCTTCAAAGAGAAAGCTTGAAGACTTTCAAATTGAGCAAAAATTTTATTCTACACACATCCTACAATCCGATCAAAGTGAGTATATTTCCGCTATTCTCCTTTACGTATTCACATTATTTCATGCTTGGATTGATCTTGGGATGACCTTAGAAACCCAACGAATGGTATCATGGAGCCTATTTGAGCATGAAATTTGATTAGGGTTTAAATACTAAAATTTGGGTAAATTTTATTTGAGCATGATTTGATCAAATTGTTTGTTTGAGTATGCTTATATGTTGATAACTTAGAGTTATGCATGATCAATTTTAGGAAAAATTAATTGGATTAATTTTCCCCAATATACTATGTTGGCCGAATGGTACTTAAACCCTAGGTCATGGTGATATTTTTTTTTAAAATCATTGGATGAGTTTAAAGACTTGGGATATATTGATTTGTGATTTAATCGGATGGAAATCGAAATCGGATATAAAATCCTTCAAATTGCCGTGACTTGAGAAACATGAAAATGATTTGATTTTGTTTCAATAATGTTGGACATGTGTTGAAAATATTAATGCATGATTAATTAATTAATTGATATTTTGGAAATGATAATTTAGATAATTAATTAGTGCAATACACTTTAATTAATTAAATTATGAAATTTTGAATATTAGAATTTAATTAATTGGGCTTAATTTGGAATTGGGCTAAAGATGTTGTATTTGGGCCTAATGGGATTGGTTGGGCCAAGTTGGTTTAGGACAATTGGATTGGATCCAAATTGGGCCTAAACCATTCCATTAAGTCCAAATATAACAAATGGGCCTTTAAACATTTAATTGGGCCTAATGGGCCAAAATTGATTTCTTGGCAAATAGGGTGATTCCTACCTTGGGCCTTGGTATTTGGGTTTGACCAAAGCCCATGCCTTAAGAAATTAATTAAAGCTCATTAGACTTTAATTAAATGGACATTGGATGTTAATTGGGCTTTGAGACCTATTAAGATTAGATTTAGAATCTAAGTCGTAAAGACGCATTAAAAAGTGTAATTATTTAATTTGGAATTAAATATATAATTAGAATTGAATACAAATTAAATTAGATTTAAATTATAGTTCGATATAATTCAAGAATTCGTACTTTGAGTACTTATTCTAAAATGAGTTGGACTCGCGCAAATCAAATCGTTGTTTAAACATTGGATGATCACTTTATTCAAAGATTAATTAATTGGATTAGATTGATTGAATACCATGCTTTGTGTGAATACATGGATGTGTTGTATGAATAATGTATATCGGATGGATATTATAAGGGAAATGGCAATTTTGGAAATTGTTGTAAATTTAGAATTTATTAAATTGGACCTGCATGTCTAGCCTTATCTCTCGATTCTTTGTAATTCTCTTCTCACCTAATTCCCCTCAATGTTAATGAGGTTTCTTTAATTGTATTATGTAATTGGGTAGAAGTTAGAATAGTGCTAGCCGGGGAGAGGAAATGGAATGATTTGTTCTAGGAACAATTTGTGAGATATCCATCCGTATATCATTTTGAATCATGAAGGCTTTGTTCCATATCGTATGTCTTATCCAAGTTGTGATTTTTTTGCCAAAGTCAAGATCACTTCTTGTCCATCGACATCGATTACGAAGCTTTCCAAAGTCAATGGGTTCCGATTAACTTGAATCATTAAGCTTGTTGTGCCAAAGCCAATGCTTAGTTGATTCAGAGGAAAAGGTTGGGAAAATATATTGGATATATTGGCATATATATTGTATAAATGTTTCGGACTTGGAGGTCCACCTACCGGATATAGGAATTGGATGAGATCCAATTGATCTTAGAGATCTACCTAGTTAAATATCATACAGCTTGTTGGCCAAAGTCAAGGTTGTGTGTTATTTAACAGGATCCTAGCCCACTAGGAAACTAGGTTTTCCGAGTACTCAACAGAGGGTTAGAGGCTGGCCGAAAAATAGTGGGAGGCCAGTATTGAATTTGCAATTTCGTTCAAATACGTGGCTTTACGCGCTTTCAAATTATTTCGTCAATTATAAATATTTATTAGTTGGACTAATATTTTATTATTTTTCTTGTAACAGTTAGACTGTACCCATACATCGTTAATTGAATAGTTTGACTATTGCAATTAATATGACAGGAAAGTTAAGCATTAGAGATATTATCATGGGCGGCAATGTCTTTAATGGCGTGAACTTTCAAGATTGGGACATGAATCTCAGGATTGTCCTGGGATCCGAGAAGTTGCTCTACACTATAGAGAGACATATTGGGCCTAAGCCTAGATCTGATCAGATAGTTGAGCTAACGCTTTGGAAGACTCATAGCGATGACAACTTCACTGCTCAATCTATAATGCTTGCTGCTATGACTCAACAATTTCGTTGTCAGAACAAGGGATTGGATCCCTATAATATGATGGCGAAGTTGCATGATCTTCATCGATCTAATCTTAGATCGCAGAGATATGAGTTGCAGAAGAAGCTCTTTCGCGCTCACATGTCAGAGGGTACATCTGTTGAGCACCATGTGTCACAGATGATTGCTGACATTGAGCAGCTGAGACAGATTGGCATTGTCTTGAGGCTGAGACTTCTATAGATTTGATCTTACAGTCTCTGCCCGAAACTTGGAGTGGGTTCATCATGAACTATAATATGATGAACCAAGACCATAATCTTGGAGAGTTAATGTCCACACTGCGCGAAGCAGAAAAAGAGCTCCTAAAGGGCAAGAAGCGTGGGGCACACTTCGCTTCAACATCTCAGTCTCCCAAGGCTTGGCCTAAGGCGACTGGAGGTGTAAAAAAGAAGAAGAAGAAAGGCAAGGCCAAATCGTCAAAACCTTCTGGGAAGGGTAAGGAAAACGCCCAAGATGTATGTCTGCAGTGCGGGAAGCGGGGTCACTGGAAGCATGACTGCCGCGAGTACAAGGCACACATGAAGGAAATCAAAGCGGGCAAGGCACCGGCTTCAGGTATGTTTGTTATAGAAATAAACATGTCTACTACTAGTTTTAAAAATTGGATTTTTGATTCTGGTTGTGGTACTCATATATGTACTGATGTGTATGATCTGTAGATTAGCAGGAGACTGGCCTCAGGAGAGATTGACCTCCGCATTGGAAATGGGACACGAGTCGTCGTTTTGGCCGTTGGCACTTATGTTTTGGAACTGCCCTCGAGGCATGTACTTAAACTTTCATATTATTATTATGTACCTAGTTTGACTAGGAATATTATTTATGTATCTATGTTAGCCCAATGTGTGTATACTTTTGTATTTAGAAACACTGGGTGTTTTATGTATAAAAATGATATGGAGATTTGCAATGCTGATGTAAATAATGGTCTTTATATTTTGAATATAAATCAATCTCAAACATATAATGTAACAAACAAAAGGCTCAAATTAAGTAACAAAGATGAAGCTTATATGTAGCATTATCGTCTGGGACATATTAACAAGACTCGCATATCCACACTTTCGAAGAGTGGGTACTTGGACGGATTTGATCCAAATTCATATGACGTCTGCGAATCTTGTTTATTAGGCAAAATGCCTAAATCACCTTTTAGCGGTAAATGTGCACATGCCACCGAACTGTTAGCCTCGTTCATAGTGACGTATGTGGGCCCATGTCTAGCCAGGCTAGAGGTGGATATGAATACTTCGTAACCTTTACAGATGATGCATCGTGTTATGGTTATGTGTATCTTATGTGACACAAGTCAGAAACCTTTGAGAAATTCAAAGAGTTTCGACACGAAGTAGAAAAACAGACCGGTAAAAGTATTAAGACATTACGGTCGGACCGTGGTGGCGAATACTTAAGCAATGAGTTTCTTGATTACTTGAAAGAATATGGTATTCTTTCACAGTGGACTCCTCCCGGAACACCGCAATTAAACGGTGTGTCCGAACGGAGAAACCAAACTTTGTTGGACATGGTAAGGTCTATGATGAGTCGCACAGAGCTACCTATTTCCTTCTGGGGATATGCATTGAACAGTGCAATACTTATTTTGAATAAGGTTCCGTCAAAGTCTATTCAACAGACTCCGTATGAAATATGGACAGGAAAGAAACCGGGTTTCTCATTCCTGAAGATTTGGGATGCTGGACATACGTCAAACGTTTGAAATGTACCAAACTAGAACCCAAATCGGATAAATGCCTATTTGTAGGATATCCTAGGGAAACCAAAGGATATTACTTCTATCACCCACAAGAGAACAAAGTATTTGTTGCTCTACATGCAGTTTTCCTTGAAGGAATTCCTAAATGAAGTGGTAAGTGGGAGGAAAGTAGAACTCGATGAAAATCGGAGTGACACTGTTCCTGGCACAGAATCCTTAACGGAACAAGAACAGTCCATCAGGGATGAGACTGTACCACAATCTTCGAATACACAAGAACCATGTAGGTCGGAGAGAGTCAGAAAACAACCTGAGATGTATGAGTTTCTGATATCACCTCATGTGGATATCGATCTTATTGAGGATAACGAGCCGGCTACGTATGAGGAAGCGATACAAGATATCGATTCCGCTTTATGGCAAGAGGCCATGAAGTCCGAAATGGATTCCATGTACACCAACCAAGTTTGGACACTGGTTGATGCACCAGAAGGCGTAAAGCCTATTGGTTGCAAATGGGTATTCAAGAAGAAGACCGACATGGATGGAAACATACAAACATACAAAGCTAGGCTTGTAGCGAAAGGTTATCGTCAACGACATGGTGTCAATTACGATGAAACTTTTTCACCCATTGCCATGATTAAATCCATACGAATTATGCTTGATATTGCTGCATATTTCGATTATGAGATATGTCAGATGGACGTCAAAACTGTTTTCCTTAACGGAAACCTTTTGGAGGATGTTTATATGCAACAGCTTGACGGTTTTGTAGTACCAAGACTTGCAAATAAGGTTTGTAAGTTAAATCGATCCATTTATGGATTGAAGCAAGCATCGCGTTCTTGGAACCAACATTTTGATGAGATCATAAAAGAATATGATTTCGTTAAAACGAGGATGATCCTTGTGTATATAAGAATGTTAGTGGGAGTGCACTGACATTCATTGTCCTTTACGTTGATGATGTATTGCTTATTGGCAATGACATTCCCATGCTACAATCGGTGAAAGCTTGGCTTTCATTAAAATTCTTCATGAAAGATCTGGGAGAAGCAGCCTTTATTCTAGGAATAAAGATCTACCGGGATAGATCTAGAAAACTTATTGGACTCTCCCAGAGCACGTACATTGACAAAGTATTGAAGAGATTCAACATGGATCAGTCCAAGAGGGGACTGTTGCTAGTGTCACATGGCATCACTCTATCTAAGGACATGTGTCCTAAAACTCAAGATGAGAGAGACAACATGAGTCGGATCCCTTCGCCTCGGCAGTCGAATCGATCATGTATGCCATGATATGTACGTGACCTGATGTCTCATATGCTTTGAGCATGTGTAGTCGCTATCAGGCCGATCCAGGTGATGGTCACTGGATGGCGGTTAAGAATATCCTTAAGTATCTTAGACGAACTAAGGATGATTTCTTAATCTATGGAGATGGAGAACTTGAGGTAACTGGGTATACCGATGCAAGTTTCCAAACCAATAAAGACGACTGTAAGTCGTAATCCGGGTATATATTTTGTTTGAACAACGGAGCAGTAAGCTGGAAATATTCCAAGCAAGAGACTGTTGCCGATTCAACAACAGAAGCAGAGTACATTGCTGCAGCTGAAGCAGCAAAAGAGGCAGTTTGGATCCGTAAATTCCTAATTGGATTAGGAGTAGTTCCGTTAGCAGCTGAGCCCGTTCCATTGTATTGTGACAATAACGGGGCTATAGCGCAGGCTAAGGAACCGCGGTCTCATCAACGATCCAAGCATGTTCTTCGACGTTTCCATCTGATTCGTGAGATCATACATCGTGGCGATGTGAAGATCGAGAAGGTCGTATCACATGACAACATTGTAGATCCGCTGACGAAAATTATTCCTCAGCAAAAGTTTGAGCAATATATACATAGTTCAGGTGTTAGATGCTTGAGTGACTGGCTATAGGCCAAGTGGGAGATTGTTGGACAATTATGACCCATAGCGTCACTATTTGTAAAAGACATTGTGGTTTTTGTACAAATTAACTATGTGACAATGGAAATTGCATTTTATCATTTTGTAATTTGATTACTTGAATATATAAATGATAAAAGTCCTTATGATTAGTTCCATATTATTAGATATGAGACAATATCAATCCATAAAGGTTTAATCATTAAATATCCCTAGTCGTAGTATTATCGAGACTGGACATCGATAATGCGGAATAGACTAGTATTGCACTTGTGCGTGTTATGGAAGCGTAACAATATAGTTCTCATATATTTAAGTATTGGATACTTATCCAAGTGTGATAGGAGGTTGTGTTTACCGATGGTACGGAAACAGCTTCGCTTTGGATAGATCCCGCAGAATCCCATTGGTAGTATGGCTATGTGTCTATGGGAATCCGCTTCAGGGTAGGTGTATTTGGTCTTAACCTGAGACTTACATCGCTAGTACTTGCGACAATCAATACGCTTTGGTTTTGGTCGTCCGGGACTTTAACAGGTTCTGTGTACGCTTCTTCTGGGTTTATTGAGAATCGTAGTGTATTGGGTGTGGTGTCAAGATGGAAGTATCACTTCAGTCATATGGAGATGATGATCACACAGGGATACAAAACTGGTACTCTAATGTGTTGCAACCATCAGGATAATATGACAAGGTCATGATTATTCGATTAAAGAGACTTGTTGCTTGTGATCCGATATATGCTTCGTACGGGGCAGACACTATTCCGGCCCCAGGCCTTGCATGTGACATCCGATACTGGATCGCAATACGCAATACTACGTATACTACGTCTGACATAGATTATATATTCCTTTAAGAATATTTCTGGAGAATTGGGTAGGAACGGTGCTTTGCTAGAAGCCAACAATGTCTCGTAAATTGGTAAGAACGTAGTATGAGGTACTCATGTGTTTGGATAGTCCGACGACCGGATTTACTGCCAACATATCCAGGGATCTCATGGGTCACTTTCCGAAGATTCACCGATGACGTATGATTCGAACATAATTAATCTATGATTAATTACAGAGAGATTTTATCTAGGATAAAATACTATTAGAAGAGAGAGAATAATTAATTTGGAATTAATCGATAAAATAATATATTCGATATATTAAATGAAATTAGATTTCATAATGGAATTAAAATTGTATTTTAATTCGGGCGAATGAATTAATTTAGAATTGATTCGCGAGCGACGTGAATATTAATTTTTGTTAGGCATAATTATTTAATTAAATTTGATTTAATTACGTCGCAACGGAAAGTTCGTTAATTCGGAATTAACGAACCCGAGCCCGAAATGTTTTTGCGGGCCCACTCGATTTTGAATTAAAGTGGGGCTCACATGTCACATCACAAGTCACATCACTTGTCACTTTATTCACTTTTTGGTGATGGAATTTGGTGGGTAGTTGTTAACTTGTAAAACATACAAGTCATCACTTTAACAAAATAGAAAAACTCTCTCTCTCTCCCAAAAAGCCACCATTGCCGTGAGCTTCACCAAGGAAAAGAAAAAATTGTTGCTTCTTTTTCTTTCAAGCTAGCACTTGAAGAATCATATAAGGTGATAGGGAAACCAATCCCAAAAGCTTGGAATCAATCTCAAAGCTTGGAGCTTGGACATCATCTTCAAAGAGAAAGCTTGGAGACTTTCAAAGGGAGCAAAAATTTTGTTCTACACACATCCTACAATCCGATCAAAGTGAGTATATTTCCGCTATTCTCCTTTACGTATTCACATTATTTAATGCTTGGATTGATCTTGGGATGGCCTTAGAAACCCAACAAATATTATATTAGTTATTTTGTATATATTTTGTATATATTTATTTTTTATTTATAGTTGTTCAAAGCACAAATATTGCGTTTTAGCACTAGGCTTTTAATAATTTAATTAAAAAGGTGATTAAATTTACAATAAATTAGCGGAAATTTGGTATATAATATACTACATAAACTTAAAATACATAATTTTAAAAATAATTTTTTACTTAATTTTTTGGATAAATTGGTATTTTTAGATTTTATGGATAAAAATATAATTCTGAAAATTTTGGGTTAATTTATAAGTTTAAAAACTAGGGGCTATTTCATAATTTTCAAAAGTATAGGGATCATCTTGTAATTTCAAAAAATATGTATGAATTCATTATATATTATTTTGGTAAGAAAAAAGTTTAGCCCCCACTGACTGAAAGTTCTGGATACGCCACTGGTAATATAACCATTGTTTTTGCCAGACCAACATACCGGTGTCTGAAGACCAGCATACTTGTCTCATACATGAATCTTGGCGAAACTTTCACTTTCATTATAAATAAGCCCCAAATTTATTTTTGCCAATATCTTCAACCTTTATATAATTTCTACTAAGGCAAAAACTGAGATTTTCCTTCAACCTTCATCATCATACACTCTCAAACATCAAGTTCACACACTACACCTTCATATTACTAATAGTGAGCTTATAACACTTGGCTTAAGCAATTCACATCTTAAATCTTCATTATCTTTGTGAGTGCCCAAGTGATATTGTTGTTAATCTTCATATTCAAACAATTGAAGTTGTGAAATCTTTTTGTGAGTGAGTATACTCAAAATAGTGATTTGTAAGAGGTTTGTGAGTGAACCTAATAGACAAAACTCATTGTAAGAGGTTTGGAGTGAACCTATTGTGTAAAATTCTTGTTGTAGGTGAGCTACAGAAAACTCGTTGTAAGTTATGGTCTCAACTTAGTGGAAATCTTCAAGCGCGGCTTGGGGAAGTCGACGTAGGCATTGTTGGCCGAACCATTATAAATCACAGGTGTAATTTTCTCTATCCCTAAACTCTTTACTTATTGTAAGTTTTTATTTCATATATGCTTATTTTTTAGAAACTTGCTTTTATGTGATATATTGTAATTGAGAAAATTAACTTAAGCTTAATTGGTAAAACTACAAATTTTGTAGCATAAAATCGGTAAAAAAATTTTATTTCCGCATATTTATGCCATCACCCAATTCATCTCCTATTGTGTATATAGAGTTGTACTTGTTGTGTGGTTATAGGTAATTTCATATCATTCTTAATTAATTTCCAATAATCATCGATAATTTCCGACTAATCACAAATAACTCAAATCGTCATGGTGCGATTTGCTACCGATTTTCATTAAATTACGCAGGGTAGTATGATTGAAAATTCAGGTGACACTTTCCTTTTATAAAATCATCCAAGCAACAATGAAGATTATTTGTCACACATAAATACAAATTAATAAATTATTAAACCAACAATAAAAATTACAAAAAATATTGGCATTTAAAAACAGCCTATCATCAGAGTAACAAAGACCTGTTAAAACGTGTCCCTATATATAAGCATATAT